>OU612046.1:6129387-6580520 GCA_914767935.1 Coremacera marginata
AAGGATGAAAGATAATCATATTTGTACACTTGAAGTTGTTTTGTGATATTGTTTGGATACATTCTGTTATGAATGTAATACTAATTTTGTATTATTATTTCTTTGTGATGTACATTTCATTTAGTATTATTGTACATATTGCCACTTATTGTTTTACTTAATGCCTGAGTATGTTTGCTTAATTAAATAGAATTAATTGAAATGAGTATTCTTTAAAAACTTATTAATTTTTATTAATTTTAAAGATTTTTGCTTAGTTTTGGTACCAAAAAAAAAAAAAGATTGAATTATTCAAATCTTAAGATAAGATACTAAACGGGATTGACGGGATATCACAAAAATATTGAATTGTATAAAAAAAAAAAATTAAAATTTTTATGTTTAGATTTAAAGAGTGTCAGATAATGCAATTAAACTAAGTAAAAATACACCTCGCACACACCCTGTGCTTCAAATACTCAAAAGCACATGATAAACTGGTGCTGGCATGTGACTTAAAAGCACACAAATAGCTGTCAGTGCGAACTAATAGGAGAGCTCGAAAGATCTTGCTCAAGGTATATTTAGCAAGGTAGTGTCGTCTCGGAGCGGCGGGTACTGCAGCTGTCAAACACATACAATATTATAATTTGCAAATTTTGTTACTTGTTTTGCTTTTATTCGTAAAAACCTGGTTTTGACAGGTGCGGTAACCACCACAAGAGAGAAATTCAAATGCTAACACTACCTTGTCTAATTATACCATGATCTTGCTTATATCAAAAGCTCTACCGATAGAGACTAAATAGCAGCACTTGATTGGAATTCTAATATAAGGTGAGTTTTGTTCGACAGAGATAAGGAGATGGGAGACTTCAATTTTGGACTGTGGAAAGAGATAATCTTATGTCATGTTAATGTCAACTGGAAGTCAATCAGCCCTATTGTGAATAAACTTTTGCCCGAAATTAAAAAAGGGAATTCTCACCTTTTGACAAAGTTCACGGAATTTGTGATAAATTTGAACACAAACATTTGCTTTTATCGCCAGTTTTTAAGACAGTGGTGCTCATTCTACAATATAGACATTTTTGCGTCTATGTTAGAGAGCTTTAAGCTTCTTTATTAGTTTTTATTAGTAAAGTGTAGCAAACTAAACATTGCGCATCATGAAAAGCATTCATTATAAATAAACTAATCAACGCGGTCTTCACCGCTTGAAGTGCTAAAGCGAACTAAGGTGAGTTTTTATATGCGTGAGCTTTATATACGTGTGAAAGCACAAAAGCTTTTGTGCACATTTGTGCGCCAATGCAAAAATGTTTTAAGATCACAAGAAAAAATATACCCTGTCTATAAAATGAAAGCTCCTTTTTTCAATTCCGGGGAAAACTTTATTCAATATAGGGCTGAATAATAACACAAAATGCTTAATACTAACTCAAAAACCACAAAAAACTTTCCTGATTTCTTGGGACACCCAAACTCAACATTAATGTGTAAGGCTATCATATTGCTTATTATTTTATATAAAATAGGTATCAAAATGTGAAACCTCAAAAACAAAAAAAAAAAACTTTCCTGATTTCATGGCACATCCAATCTCATGTATGTTATACAATTCATGAGTTTTACATTAAAAGTAAGTTGAAAAAAGTTAAATCTGAAATATTCTTGGAAATTCTGAAGTTTCTTATCTCCTCGTGTCTGGTGTTCGAACCACAGCAAGTGGTGAGTAAATTGTAGAAAAGAAAAAATCTAGTTGAGCTAAGCAGATATTTGATCCACTGGTCGTAGGTAGTAGTTTAATCGAGTTGTCATGACCAAATCGTTGATACAAATTCATCTTTAAAAAATTAGTATAAATAAATAAGTAAAATAAATAGATAAACGCAAATACAAATACTAAAATATAGAGACAAAAATCATTAACACTTAAAAAGAAAACAACTTAAGAAAAATTATAAAAATGTAAAAAGTCGACGCACAGTGCTTTGTGCTCATACAAATTTGGAAGTAAATAGAAGGTGTGCTCCTATGATAATGAAATTTTGTTTACTTAGTAAGTTTAAGCGATCTTAGAAAAATACCACAAACGGTTGAAATTAGTCAGTCCTTAGAGGTCCTCCCTTGGACCCATATTAAATTTTCATATAATTTTGTATGGAAGGTTGGCACGCAAGTTGATCGATCTTAATGAAACTTGGTCAAAAGTCTTAAAATATAAAGTGATAGACGTATACCTTAAATGGTTTAAATCGAATAGTTTTTCTTGGTACCTCCCTTGAATCTATATAAATTTTTAACATGATTTTGTATGGGAGGTACTTGCAAAAGTTCGCCGATGTACCGAACGAAACTTGGTCAGAACAGTAGAGAAGATAGTCATAGTTGTGAACTTAAAATGGTTGAAATCCGTCAGGGGTACATTCCTGAAACCTGTAATAATTTTTAACATGATTTACATGTAAGAGGTAGATAACAGTCCATGGGATGACACATAGATGGCGTTACAAGATTTTTTACAATATGATTTTTATATAGTACCAACCTTCAAACGATACATATAAAAATTTGACAACAATCTGACAGTTGATTCGTCAGTTATAGCATTTTGTGTGCAACTATTGTTATTGAAAAAAAAAATGGAAAAAGCGATTTTCGAGTTTTGATAAAACATTGCTTTTTGATAAAAAAAAATACAGTGGAAACCAAACAATGGCTTGATAAACATTATACGGACTCTGCTCCATCGAGACAAATGGTAGAAAAGTGGATTGAATGGTAGAAATGATGCATAGCGCAGTGGACGCCCAAATCGAACTGTTATTCCACAAAACATCAAAAAAATCTACAAATTGGTTATGAACGATCGCAAATTGAAGGTGCACGAGCTAGCTGACATTGTATACATATCAGATGGTAGTGTTTGTACCATTTTACACGAACATTTGGGTATGCGAATATCGTCGATATGTAACAATGGATGAAACATGGCTTCACTATTACACACCAGAGTCCAAAAGACAGTCAGCTGAGTGGACAGCAGTCGACGAACCGAATCCAAAGCGAGCAAAGACCCAAAAGTCGGCTTGTAAGGTGATGGCGTCAGTATTTTGAGATGCGAAAGAAATAATATCTCCAAAAAGGAACCACCATCAACAGCGACTATTACTGTGCACTTTTGGATCGATTGAAGGCTGAAATCGTCAAGATTTCAAGAAGAAAGAAAAAGAAACGGCCACATTTGCAAAAGAAAAAAGTGTTGTTTCACCAAGACAATGCACCGTGTCGATGAATGTATCGATGAAAACGATGACAAAATTTAATGAATTGGGCTTCGAATTGCTTATCCACCCAGCGTATTCTCCAAATTTAGCCCCCAGCGACTTTTTCCTGTTTTCAGATCTCAAGAGAGTGCTTGCTGGAAAGAAATTTAAGTCCAATGATGAAGTAATCGCTAAAACTGAGGCCTGTTTTGACGAGAAAGAGAAATCGTACTATAAAAGTGATATCGAAGAGTTGGAAAATCGCTATACTCGATGTATCGCTCTCGAAGGCAACTATGTGAATAATATAATCGAGTTTTATCAAAATTTTGTTTTTTTCTTACTTATCCTACGAACCTTTTGAATAACCTGTTACAAATCATTATTTAGAGGCATTTTCAAAATCATTTTTTTTTTAAAAGGTGAGAGAGTAAAAACGAAATTTTTTATATATTTATATTATTTATCTTTTGACACAGCTACTGATGCAATGACATTAAATTTTCAATAATAAAAATTTTGAAATTAAAGCTAAAACTGTGTTTCACCACACTTTTTAATGGATTATATATATTTAAATCTCCTTTTTTATTTTGAATTTTTGTTCTCATGGTATTTGGAAATATCTATCTAAATTTGCAAAATTTGTAGTTTATGGACGCTATTTTTTGTTTTTTGAAAATTCTCCAAAGTTCTATTTTTTTGTTTTTTTTAAAATTCTTAAAAGCAAAAGTGGAACAAAGTCTTTTCTCTTTAAGTTTTTTAATTTTTCTTTTTGATTATAAATTTAGAAGAATTTTTCCGGGAATCATTAAGAATACGTCGGACACTACCTTGAAAATAATAAAAAAATTATACAAGTTTTACATGATGACCTTAATGGAAGTTCTATTTTTCGAATGAGACCAAATATCTACACTTCCGAGAACAAACATTTTTTTTTTATTTATTTTTACTGCGCAAAGCACTGTGCGAAGGTGATTCAGTGCGGTCCCCCATCTTTCTACTAAGCTCATCGAATGCTGCCTAATTTTTACGAATGCCAGAAGCGTCGTTTATACTTAAAACCAGTAAATATAAGCAAGGGGACTGCAATTTACATTGAGAGACCGTCGGCAGTCTATAGTTCACATATTATTCATACCTAGATATGAGTAAATAGGAGGCAAAAAGCAACAATCCGCATTCAAGTTCACTTGGCAAACTAATTACCCGTTGCAAGTAAGACAACTATTGATTGTCTTACTATTGTCTAACTATTGATTTATTGGTGATTTAAAAATAAAAAAAATAATTGAAATTATAATAAAAAATAAATTTTTGGTTGCCGGAAACAGCAATAAACTCGCTAAACCAAAACCCTACCTTTCGGCTTCTGCCAAACTCAAGCTATGGCTTTTTTGAATTTTTAAAGTCTGGTCATTACAAGATTTTCTGGCATCGGCACTCTGTCGTTCGCCGTCTGATTCAATCGGTCCTCAGCCGCCATGTGCACTTTGCCACTATAATCCTTATGTCAAGTATATGCAGTAATCTTAAGCAGAAAATAAAATTTAGTACATAAACATATTGTTAAAGAAATAGACTGGAAAAAAAACGGTAAAAAATAAAGCAGAATATTATTAAATAAAAAAAAAATTATATAAAGAAACAAACAAAAATGAATTTCTTATCGCCCCGAGCTAAAACAAACTGGTTTAGTGAATTTAGTAAAATTTAGGAAGATAGACAGATATCAGATAGTGGAGCAGATATGCTCCACCAGTCACAGATATAATATAAATAAATTCTGTCAGGTGCTTCTTATAATAAAGAGGTAGACCCTAATGTGACATGAGGCTGCACTGTTCTAAAGAAAAGCCAAGTACTTCGTACTTGCCAGGAGCCAAGAGCCCTACGAGTGGATGACAGATTCGTAGTATGTGAAGAGAAGAAACGAGGAGCAAGTAATGACGAAAAAAGGGTATCGTCATCATTTTCCGAAAGTATTGTGTAAGAATGGGGATTGTTAGAAAGATAATGTTATAAGTGAAAATTTCAAATTCACTTTTTATTCAAAGTATAAAATTTGATGAATTGAGTTCATTAAATGTAGTCAAAGTGTTATTTACTTTACGTACGTAAGTCACACAGTCCGAAATATGAAATGCTTGCAAGAAATCCTGAAGCCGGGGAGAAATACTTCGGCCATAGAAAACGGTTTGCTACAATCCTTAGCTTTATCCTAATTTTTGATATCTTACCATTGCTGGACGTTGTTTTTTTTTCAATTATAATACATACCATCACATTGTGCTTTCGGAGATGGAATTTTTGGATTTTTACACTTTAATTTTGATTTGATATTTCTTTTGGAACATCCTTATGAAATGTTTTTTATTCATTCAACATTGTTCAACTTTCAACATAGTGTGTTTTCGTTTCCGTTTTTTTGCTTGTCTGGCTTACATGAATTTATTATGAATTCTTTTAATAGTAAAAACGGAAAGTTTTGTGCATTTATTAAAAGTCTTCCTTGTGGAAAAACACACACAAACACACACGTATGCATACATAAATACAAATGAACTTACCGCACTTACATATTCACAACATGCCGTCACTCACACACATGCCGGAAGACAGTCATACTTTGTGTTATCTTAAATTTTAAAGCAGAGAAAGGTAGGCAAGTGTCTGAATTTTCCTTCCTTTTGAGCAAATTTTTTTATCGTAGTCTTTATTTGAATTATAAAGAACAAAAATATATATGATGTATTTAATTTTTGAATGTGTTGGTTTGAGGTAAATTTTAAAGAATTAGAAACATTTCGAAAATATTTAAACTTATAATATTTAACTTAAAATTTTCGAAAACTGAGCATTTGCAAATCTTTGTTTTTGAAGGTAATTGAAATGCACAAAATAGTTTAAAAATTTTCAAGTCTTAACATTTTATATACCTACAAAATTTTCTTTACCCGAAAATGTTTATTAAAAAGTTCAAAAACGATACATATGGTTCAGTGAGTAGAAAATACTATTGATCCGAAGACCCTGAAAAGACACTCATAGCAAAGTCAGCTAGTGCACCACTGTTATTTGCCTAGGCCACATGCTGAATATTTTTGTTGTAACTATGAAGTGCTTTTCCGCTATTGTTACGTTGCAGCTACCATGCGATGCAACAGTACTCTTTATTGATGTATTGAGTCAAATTATTTCCATCAATTAACCACACAAGAACAGCGAAAGTAGGCAGCAGCAGCAATAAACGTCAAAATTTTACTGAAGCTACCCTGTAGGAAAATCAACTAATTTAAAAGTAGTTGATAGAGTAGTTTTTTGTCAACGACAACTAGTTGAAATTCTGACTTTTTTCCATAGAACGAACTAACTTATTTTGTATGGTGATGTCCGCTAAATAAGTCAATTGACTTTCGTCTGCATATATTTTCAACTACTTGTTAAATTAGTTACATTTAAATTATTTTTTTTAATTGCTTTTAAATAACCAATTGAAAACTATTACTGATGGCCTTAAGTTAATAATATTTGATGAAATAACATGGTTAAATATATATAAACTTGTAATCTAATAAAAATTTGCAATTGAAACATGTCAACATCAGAGTAGTTGCCGCCTTAATATAATTAAAAGTAGTTCATATACTGGTTTATTTTAAATTAGTTTTTTAATTAGTTGTTTTTAAAAACAAGTTAGTTTGTTCCTATAGGGTACAAATAAGCAACGACAGTGTGTCAGTGGCTGCGTTGGCGGTTTTCGACAATAATGGAAGCACATTCAAAAGCATTGAAAGATTGACATGAAAAATAAAGCGACCAAAATTGAATTGCAAATTTATTGAATCAATGCGACACACACCAACAAATAAAGGAAAGAAGATATAACAACAGCGACAACAACTACAAAATAAAACAGTCTGATGCAGCAACAAAGACAAAATGTTGCCAGCTGCAAAATAGAGACAAGCAAAACAACAGCTGCCGCTACAAAAATAATTTTATCAGCACATATACAACATGAAAACTGTATACTCGTATGTGTATATGTTGTCGACAACAACAACGGCAACACTGCTGTGCTTCAACAACAAGAATGCTGTTGGCGAGATTTCTACAGTCAGTCAAGTCAGCAGCACAAAGCATAAAATGGTTCTCAGTGCACAGCTATGCATGGCATACACGCACACACCTATAGTAACTATAAAGAGTCCGTGTGTTTGTGTGCGTATTGCTTGATAAAATGTCAATTGCAATTTTGTGTCAATAATGCAGTTACACGCATCAAAACAAGCAACAGCAAGGAGCTTCTCTATGTTCGCTATGAGTGACAAACGCCGCTTTTGTGTGTGTGTGTGTGTGTGTGTGTGCATTGGAGCGTATGTGCTTTGCATACAGTCTCACTTAAGCTTATGTTTAAATGTTATTGATATGCATGTGTTTCGCTTTGCGCGCTTAAAGCACCCTCAGAATACCTTTGAGTGTAAATGTTGCATATGATTTAATCGTCTATTAAGCAACTTCAACTTCTTCGCATCCGCATCATTATTCCAACCCAATCAATTATTGCGCCTTTATACATATTCAATTTCTATGCAATAGATTTAAAATTTTTGAATGAATGAGCCTGCAAATATGTGGCACGCTTTGAATGTGCTGCGGCTGCTGCGTTCGCTGCACGCCTTCGTAAAGTGCTGGCGTTAAAAATACGTCAATCGCACTTAAAATCAACGCAATTGAGTTTTTCTGGTTGAGTGGCTGTTATGAATGCCTGCAGTGATGATTCATCACTGCACAGATTGTACAATTATCACTATGGCACACAAACACACACGCAAACACATAGCGTTCATTCACACAGTGTGTTTGTTACCAGTAGCAAACATTGCTGCAGCCTGCGGCTTGAGAAATAATTGACGATTTTGTCGTTGGTTTTTTTTTTCTTGCTTGTTTTTGTTTTCACCATCATCATCATCATCATCATCAACGTCATCAATATCATTGATTAATGCACGGTCGTTTTGTAAACGTAAATAAGCGTAAAATGATTCCTATTTTTGCCAATAATTGGCTATCATCAACGTTATAATCATCAGCATCAGAATCGTAACAAGCTCTACACAACTCATTAAAGTATATGATCAAATTTGCCGCAAAGATACACCGTAAGCGGTTTCTTTTTTAATTATAAAAGCTTAGTGTGAAGCAGGGAATTGAATTTTGCTGATTTTAAATCAGATAAACACGACCCTTCATTCTTGGAATTCTTTTTCTTTTTTTTTTTTGTGAGTGAGTTAAAACTCAACAGGTTCTGAAATTGAAAAGGCAAACTTGTGTATTATGATTAGGTTAAAAATAAATTGGAATTTTATTGTTTTGGTGCGACATATATGTTTCACCTTTTTGTTTTTACTTAAATGATAGGATATTTAGAAATATTGATGCGAAACTTGTTACACGTGTGTTCTAAGTCATTGATCATGGATCTAAAGCAGGAGTGCACAAAAAGCCGCCCGTGGGCGGATAGCTTTCATATGCTTGCTAGAGCTTTTAATTAAAAAAGCTTTTTAGTAGAGGTGGAACTTCATGCTGTGTAGTTGCGGCCGCTCGCTTCTGCGTTGCCTTATTGGACACGACAACATACCATTAGCGCGTTTGTTCATTCGTTCGATACGATCAGTCGTTGTACGATCTTCATGCTGTCAAATGCCAAATAATACATGTCTTTTGCTCCAACGTTTTTTTCGGCTCGGCTCAGCAATAAGCTTTCACAATGGTCGCAATCTTATAGAACACCACAAGCTATCATTCTCGCGTTATGCTGTGATCGTACGAATGCACACACTCGTGCTTTTCGTTCAATGCAAACACTTAAAACAAAAGCAATGCAAACAAAAAAATCTGAATGTATAATTTTGCGCATCCCTGATAAAAAGTCAGAATTCAGTAAATCTAGCTTGCAAGGTGGAAAAATGAACACGTCCATAAGTTTACTCCAAGTTGCAACGCACAGTGTGACGAGTCCATATAGCGATAAGACAAAAATATCAATCATGAAATTTTGTAAGAATGAGTTTTACGATAAAAGAATTATTTTCGCAAATTTTGTTGAAACCGGATGAATGTCACGCCCAGCTACCATACAACGGAAATGGGTAATCTGGTATATTTCTCCAAAATATTATACCAGATTAATACAGCTTCGTACGAATGATTATGTTATAGCAAAAAATAGTTGGTGTTAAAATAAACCAAACTGGCTGACTAATACATTTACCTACAATAAAAGCGAAATCGGTAATCTGGTCTATTTCCCCAAAAAATTATACCAGATTAATAAAATCTGTTCGTGCAAAAAAAACCGACTAATACGCCTACCACACATGTAACCGAAATGGGTTATCTGGTATATTCTCCAAAATATTATCCCGGAGCTATAAAATTTTACTCGCACAATTATTTTACAACAAGAAAAAGTTGGTGTTTGTATGTTTGTATGTGTTTGTATATGTTTTAAATTATGCCTGATCAATAAAATTTGTTACGCATAATTATTTCATAGCAAAAAAATAGTTGCTGTAAAAATAAACAAAATTGGCCGACTAATACGCCTACCTTCTATATAACCATCGTCAGCATTGGATAATCTGATATATCTCCACAAAAAAATATCTCAGGTCAATAAAGTTGTGTACCCATAATTATTTTATAGCAACAAGTAGTTGGTGTAAAAATAAATCAAATTGGCCTACTAATACGCCTACATCCCATATAACCGAAGTTGGTAATCTGGTATATTTTAAACCAAACCCCTTACTTTGTGGCTATGTAGCTTTAGGGTTTACCGGAGTTCACTTTGAACTTAATAGCTAAGTTCCCGCTATTGAAAGACTGCGTGATCATTTTGCTCCAAAGAAACAACCGTATGAGAAATATAATTGCATTCTCCAAAAGAAGCAAAAACTTTACGAGCGTCGCAAAAGAGTTTTGTTCGCCAAAACTTCCGCATCCACGTTTTCCGACAGCTGTCCAAATAGACATGACATATATCATGCCTTCAGTCTTTTTAGGTTAGATATTCAACAAAATATTAAGCGTTTAGATGTTCAATCTTTCTCTGACCTTTCGTTCAAGTCCCGTATCTATGAATCTTAACTAAAAACCAACATAGAAATTATGCGTCTATAATGGAAGATTTAGTCGAAAAAAAACGAAACTGATGAAAAAAATCAAACGTTGCAAATTCTGTCGATTTGGTTTCTTTTTGGCTCAATTGGTCCCTACACTCAGAAAAAAACATCCCAAAATCAAAAAAAAAAAATACTAAATTTTAAAGAAAATTTTACTTCTTTCTTTGAAAGAAAAACTAAAATTATTTTTGAAGCAAAAAGGAGGAATCAATACAATTTTCTTAAATATTGAATATATCAAAAAACTTTATTTAAGTAAGTGCTATTTTGTTTTTCCTAATTTAACATATTTGTGGATATTTAAGTGAGAAAGAGTTTAATATAGTTATTATTATTATTTATATTTAATTTGGAAGTTACCACTGCGGGAATTGAACCTGGGCCGCTCGCATGTCAGTCTGTCTATTTGCCTACGCATCAACTCAGTTAATGTAGAACTCTGGCGTAGTTGACTTAAGAAAAAAAAACAGCGTCGACCATTATTTGCGACCACGCTCAGCATCGACAAGTAAGGAGTTTTTTTTTTTTTGTTCTGCCGCCGCGAAGTTTGAACTCACGACCGACAATATCAAGGCTCGGATGTCCTATGTGTAGACTATAGAACTGTTGTCAACAAGCAAGTAACAATCAATATATCAAACTAGCTTTTTCTCTCTTACTCGAAAAACATATTTTTTAAAGAAAATTTGGTTTTTAAATTACAATTTCGTAAGACAAAGGATAATAGTTTTGTTTCAAATTTTTAAATTTAAATATTTTTAAACTTTAAAGTATTTATATTTTAAATTTAAAAAAAAAAAATGGTAGTTTTTGATTTTAAAATTGATTATTTTTAAGTGTAGCTTGTGTACAAGTATTTGTACCTGTGTGAAGCCTAGTTCGAGTTATAGTAAAAAAACAAAATATTACTTTTCCCGAAAACGATTTCATCGATTTTATTAAGGTTCAAAAGGAAATATTTTAAAATATTTATGTCTAAAATTTTTAAAATTTTCAAAATAATAAAAAAAATACTTTAAAAAATGACGAAATTTAAAAATTTAACTGTATACATTTTTTTTATATACATTAATGTATACATTTAGTATACATTTTTTTAAGAAGAATTTAAGTTATTTTTTTTTTTTTTGATATTTAAGAATTTTTTAAGTCTTGGATTTAAATAAAAATTTAAATATTTGTACAATACAAAACTTAAAACAAAAATTAAAAAAGTAATATTTGGAACTGCGAAATCTTTTTTAATTTTTTACCATAGTAAAAAATATTTTGAAAATGAAGAATTTTAAAAAAATTTAATTTTTAACACATAATCAAACAAATTATCAAGCCCCCTAGAATTGGTCTTCACAAAATGGTTCAAAATTATTTAAGGAATTGTTTTTTAATTTTGCTAATTAACACATTTTTTATGTATTTATTTATAAATGACATGAAAAAGTAGTCTGAACAAAATTCTAGCTACGCCAATGAAAGGGTCCGATAAGCTTAAAAATTGCAAAGAAATGTGATCTTAACAGGTCATTCAATAAGTCCGTAGGATAAGTAAGAAAAAAACAAAATATTGATAAAACTCGATTATGCTTCCTGAAATTACTTAATTACTTATAATTCTTAAAAAATTAATTTTTTTAAGAATTGCTAAAAACTAAATATAAATTAAAAAATGTCACAATTTATTTTTCTCGATTATATTATTCAACATAGTTGCCTTCGAGATACAATACAACAAGTAAAACGATTTTCCAACTTTTCGATACCACTTTTATAGTACGATTTCTCTTTCTCGTCAAAATAGGCCTCAGTTTCAGCGATTATGTAACTTCATCATTGGACTTGAAGTTCTTTCCAGCAAGCATTTCTTGAGATCTGAAAAGTCGCTGGGGGCTAAATCTAGAGAATACGGTGGGTGGGTAAGCAATTCGAAGCCCAATTCATTTAATTTTGCCATAGTTTTCATCGATTTCTGACACGGTGCATTGTCTTAATGAAACAACACTTTCTTCTTTTGCAAATGTGGCCGTTTCTTGGCGATTTCAGCCTTCAATCGATCCAAAAGTGCACAGTAATAGTTGCTGTTGATTTTGGTTCCTTTTTGGAAATAGTCGATGAATATTATTCCTATCGCATCTCAGAATACAGACGCCATCACCTTACAAGCCGGCTTTTGGGTCTTTGCTCGCTTTGGATTCGGTTCGTCGACTGCTGTCCACTCACCTGACTGTCTTTTGGATTCATGTTTCATCCATTGTCACATATCGGCGATAGAATTCGATTTTATTGCGGTTTAACAGCGCCAAACACTCCTCTTAAGCATCAATTCGTTGTTGTTTTTGGTGGACTGTGAGCTCACGCGACTGTGATCCACTTTGCACAGAGCTTTCGCATACCCAAATGTTCGTGTGAAATGGTAAAAACGCTACCATCTTATATCTTTACAATGTCAGCTAGCTCGTGCACCTTCAATTTGCGATCGTTCATAACCAATTTGTGGATTTTTTTGATGGTTTGTGGAATAACAGTATTTTTATTTTCATCAAAAAACAATGCTTTATAAAAACTCGAAATTCACTTTTTTCCATTTTTTTTTTTTTTCAATAACAGTTGCACACAAAATGCTATAACTCACGAATCCATTGTCAGATTTTTGTCAAATTTTTATACGTTTAAAGGTTGGTACTAAATAAAAATCATATGGAAAAAAAATCTAGTAACGCCATCTATGTGTCATCCTATGGATGCCTTTTGAACGTACTGTTAATTTTCTACAATTTATAATATCATATTCGTTCATAATTTTACAATGGATTTTTTAATCCAAATATGTAAGCATATTTTCAAATCTATATTTTTCGGATGTTAGGGACTTTTTGAGCATCGAAATCAAATGAAAATAATTCTTTAATATATAAAACTGCCTGCAGACAGATTCAAATATAACGATTGCAACTTTTATAAGCACTACTTTTGTAAGCATGCTTACAAAGGTACAAAGACTAGCCTGCGTATGCATTACAGGAGCTATGAGGACCTGCCCCACAGCAGCATTAGAAGTAATCCTCGACCTAACTCCTCTTCACCTCTTCATAGAGGGAGTAGCAAAGCGAACCCTGATAGGCATTGCAAAAGAGGGAACAGGATTAGGAAAAACTATCAGCAACAAAGAGAAAGAAGTTATCGCAAGGCAGATACCATACATCGATCAACCAAGAGACGATATAGTAAAAAGGTACAACTTCGAAAAACGCTTCGAAATTAAGCTTGGTACCAAGAAGGAGTGGGATAGTGAAATAATATCGCGAGTCACAAAACCACACAGTATAACATGGTACACGGACGGCTCCAAAACACTGGAAGGTATAGGTGCAGGGGTATATGGACCAAGAACCAGGCACTCGGTACCTATGGGGACAACACCCAGTATCTTCCAGGCGGAGGTCTTAGCAATACAGCTGTGCGCACAAATTAACCTGGACAGGAGTTACAAAGGTCAAGACATAATTGTGATGTCGGACAGCCAAGCAGCAATCAAAGCATTAGCTTCCTGTGAAATATCATCAGAAATGACATGGGAATGCCTAACAAAACCGAATGAGCTAGGCAAGAATAACACCGTTACTATACTCTGGGTCCCAGGACATAAAGGAATTCATGGTAACGAAGAAGCTGATGAATTAGCGCGACGAGGCGCAGCCACACACTTTATAGGACCAGAACCATTCTGCGGATTGGGCACACACACTATCAAAGAAGAAGTAAGAAGGGAGGAGAGACACAAAAGATCAAACCTCTGGAAAAGCCTCCCAAAGCTAAAACAATCCAAAGTGCTCCTCAAAGGTTTTAACTCTCGGAGAGCAAAATTGCACATAAGCTTAGGCAAACCGAATCTAAGAATTCTTACGGGGTTTCTTACAGGACACTGTAAACTGAAATACCACCTGAAGAAATTGGGCATCGAAACCGACAGCAACTGCCGTTTCTGCGAAGAAGCGGAGGAGACTCCAATACACCTACTTACCAACTGTGACGCAGTAGCTCGCAAGCGCAAGGCAACACTGGGGAAGTACGAGCTGAGTCAAGGGGAAATCCATCCATCGAACCGAAAAATATTCTCAAATTCATCAGAGAACTAGGTCTGGATGAGATTCTGTAATCCGTCAAGAGCGGAGCATCAAGAAGGAGGTACAATAGATCTATATAGGTCGCAGTGCGCATCTCCAAACAAAACATTAACATTAACATTTATAAGCAAAGTCAATTTTTCATTTGGCCAACAAATTTTTTGTCAGAAAATCTTGAAACTTGAAGTAAATGTCGAGTAAATTTACATCATTATCTCAGTTTGTCTTTAAAAAAAAGATCACGTTTTGCTTTTAATATTCTCAGTTGCAATATTTATTCCTACTTTCTGGACGCTAAGGGGAGGAGAAGGAGTTTGAACCCCTAAAGGCCCCCTTTGGATACGGGTCTGGCATGAGCTTCTTTAGCGAAGTTATTCATATTGTACGTAGGTAAAGTGTAAAAGTTTGTAAAAAGCTTATAAGCGTCAGGTTACAAGTTTTTTTTTATTATAAAAAAACATGTACAAACCGCAAAAACACAAATCTCTCCCGACGGTTAGCACATTTTTGAAAATGCTTCAACAACAACAAATGCATGTATACGCAATGAAAAACAACTCTCTCGACGATGCTGATGTGCATATTTTTAATGAACTAGAAATTCGTACGCAATGAATGTCGTTAGTGTTTGTGTTTGTGTTTGTGTTTGTGTTTGTGTTTGTTATGTATCTTATTTCTTGCCTATCAAAGGTAGATGCTATATTTCTGATTTACTTTTTTATCTTATAGATCTGGCTCTTAGTTTAGTTTTTTGAGCTCCAATGTTGTAAGTTGTAAAATAGACAAAATCAGTTTCCTTTTTGATGAAATTCCATACAGTAAAATATAATAAAAAAAATAAATATATATATAAAAAAATATAAATGTATTTCATAGCAAAAAAAAAAATATCATAAGCTGGCAGATCATACAAAATCTGCCACTGCTCTCTGTTATTGAATCGTTAGCTTCTTATGAGAAATTGTTAATGCGCTATGCAATTGTTAATGCGTAAAATAAAAAGTTATCAAGCGTCAGATAGAATCCACTTCCATCCACTTCCATCAACTAACTTTGCCTATTAGATGGCGCACTTTTCAACAATGGTTTTTTTTTTAGTGATTTCTCAAACCAGGTGCTGACACAGACTATGATTGAGGGCAAATGATTCAAAAAGAAATTTGAAACAAAAGTGCTGTTTGTGAGTATGCAACATATGCAAAACATGTTGCTGTTGAAGCGACTTTTGCTATTAATTTCATTAATAAACTTAAGAAATTAAAATAAAAAACTTAATAATGAATGCTTATTTATTCTTTCAATTAAAATAATATATAATTTTACATCTTATGCTTAAAAGCTTGCATCGACAATCCTAACGGCTGTACCCCGGATTTTTTTTTATTTTTTCTATTTTAGAGTAGAAAGTAAGCATTTAACTCTGTTTAATTAAATGTAATTCTATGTAATTAATTCAAAAAATTTATTGCCACAACATAGTTTTACAAAACCAAAAATGGTCTGGTTAAATATATTATTCAACCAACCTCGACCAACTGTAGCTCTAGTCATAATATGGAACAATTTAATAAAACACACAAATTCTAAACTTATCATTATTATTTATAGCAAAATTTATGTTTCTTTATGTTTCTCTTTACGCTCGTATTGCATTCATACCAATTAGTTTTATTTGATCCATAACAATTTTTATGCTCACAAATTATTAACAACGTAAACAACGTACACAACAACAACAACAACAACTGTTGAGCTGATATTAAGAATTGTTAATAAGATAAGAAAAGTATAAGAATTGAGGCCGAATAACCGCCCAAACCGACCATTTTGGACTTTTATGATATTTAATCACAATTTTCTGGGTAAGGAGGAAAAAGAAAACGTAATAAAAAAAAAACCAAAAAATATTAGAAACAAAAGATAGCAAGTAAAGCCTTACAGCTGGTGGCAGAGGCAAAGTAATTGCTTCAAATATAATACCGCAGTTTCAACGTCGACGACGATGAGCACATCTCCGCCCTGAAGCCACACCGTTAAAAAGTACCTTCATCAACAACATAAATATAGAGAATTCACTGTGAATAGACGTCGAGCGCTTCCACATCAACGATGCCGGTTTTAATTTAATTTTTTAAAGCTCACGTACAGAGGTTCAGATGCTGGATCAGGAAAATAACAACAACAACAACAGCTGCAAAAAATTAAGAAAACGGAAACTACCTATACAACAACAACAACATCCGGCAACAACAGCAGCAGCAGCAGCAGCAACAGTATTAGCACCAGCAGTGTTGCCAACAACAGCAGTGTTAAAATTAATGTTAACGAGAAAAGTTAAACGAATTAAATTGTATAGCCTTAGAACAGGAACAAATAAGAGGCAAAAAAGAGAAAAACATCAGCAACAACAACAGCAACAAAATTATACTTTTTATGGCATTAAAGTGAATTAAAACCAAATTTATGCTTCATATTCTGGCTCATTGTTGTGTTGTCTGCAGCTTCTACTGGCCAATGACACCGACCAATATCGAACCCTAAATCATGACCCAAAGTTTAACAGATTTTGTCATGTTTAATAGTACTCCGTATCTATTTTTTGGGCTGAACTGCTTGAACCTTTTAATTGTTGTCTGTTGAAGCATGCCGTTAACTGCTTAACCCTCATCTTCCTTTAACTCATCTAACCTATGCACTAATCTGTTTTCGTTGTTGTTGTTATTATTGTGTTGATTTTATTCTTTTTGACTACCTTTAGCTTAAGCTCAGGCAGAATTAGTGCCAAAGATTATTAAGGGATCTTTGACATTGGAATTTTTTTTTTATTTTTCTTTTTTTTTATAAAAACAGCTTTTATAAAGTTGTTTAAAAAGCTCCGATCAATATTTTGAATAACAACAAAATTAAAAGTTTAAATACATATAAAGGTGCAGCAGGATGCCTCAAGAAAAATAGTTTCCATTGCCACCGGCTAAAAGTGAACCTTGATCTACGAGTATTTAAGGACGACTCCCAAAATATTTTGGCTGTCACGATAACAGTCATTTTTAAATAACCTAAATAAATAAATAAACAATAGTATTGAAAAAGTTCTTCTAAAATCGAATGCTGATTTTCATGAATCTTTTATGTTATTTAATGTTATTTTTACATGAATTCGAAGAACTTCATTAGTTTTTATGCTATCCTCGATTCAAAGATATCGTTGGGAAGGTTTTAGCTGCTTCTTTTTATTCCTGGAAAGATTAAGTCAATTTAATTACCATTTAACCTCTTTTTTAGACCCAAATGAATATGTTTAGAGAAATTATTAAATTTTTTCAACTTTAATATCGTTCAATTTTAAGCATGGCCCTTGCTGGGAAAATAAATGGATCATTTGCCCTCAATCATAGTCTGTGTCAGCACCTGGTTTGAGAATTTACTAAAAAAAAAACGATTGCTGATAAGTGCGCCATCTTATCGGCAAAGTTAGTTAATGGAAGTGGATGCAAGTGGATTCTATCTGACGCTTGTTAACTTTTCATTTTACGCATTAACAATTTCAGAGCGCATTAACAATTTCTCTTAAGAAGTTAACGCTTTAATAACGGAGAGTAGTAGCAGATTTTGTATGAGCTGCCAGCTTATGATTTTTTTCTTGCTATTAAATGCATTTATATTTATTTCTTTACATATACTTATGTTAACATATTAATTAATTTTTTTTACATTTTACCGTATAGAATTTCATCAAAAAGGAAACAGACTTTGTCTATTTTAAAACTTAAATCAGTGGAGCTCAAAAAATATGTGTGTGGCCACCACGCACGGTAGAAGTGAAACTTTTACCAAAAAATTGAATTTCTGAGAAGATTGCTAATTTAGTTTATTAACATTCACTCCTTTAGTGCAACCAAATAGTTCAAAAACACTCTGCCTTCACCCCAGTATTAGTTCAAGACCTGTCCTTTTTTCATAAAGCCAACTAGTATTTTCAACATGGCAATATCATGGAGAATATCAATTGTCGCTTTTGTTTATGAACATTTACTTAAAAGTTCCGTATTCACGTACAGAATTAGATCACAGTTTTTTTTTACTTTCGTGACACAGTTGGTTATCAAGAGGATTTTTTCATATTAATTTGATGACTTAAGTCATCCCATGCTCGATCCCCATAGCGCAGACTATGGTAGTTACATTTTTATTTATAAATATTAAAAATAAAGACCTTGTCGAAAAACCTATGTCGGGACTAATGCACTTTTCCCTTTCCGTACTCGCAGCGAACCGCGTACCATTCGACTGCAAGTTGAACGTGCTACCATCTCACCATTGCCTCCCTTGCATCAAAGCGAACAAAATACGAACAAACTTGAAAGAAAGCATAGTATTTTCCAATTTATTCCATAGAATTGATGCCAAAAAGAATTTACTGTTTATCCAAAATAATCATCAATCGATTATATAATTTGGGAGTTAGCAAACACCAACTTCCTGGTGCGCAACGTACTCAATATACAGGAACAAGAGGTTATGACATCAAAACGGCTCATCAGACCAAATTGGATACTACTCGTAGTAGTATCACCATTTAAACCAACCAAACCATATAATTTGGTCTATATTTATATAATTTATTTTAAATTTTTCTTAAAAAAGAACAAAAACTTGCCTGTATGATTTGAACTGATGAAAATTTCAACTGCAGTTGGGACCACTAAACTTTAGCTTCGTAGTCAGAAGCTCTGACCTTATGCTACTGCGCATACTTGTTTGGGTTTATTTTACCGTGCCTGCACTGTTAAAAATGTTAATGCGTTTTTTCGTTATAAGATTTGCATCGTATTTTGTGTTGCATTTGCGAAAATATTTATTGCTAAATGATGCAAACATGTATATATGTATATAGAAGAAACTCCAACATTATCAGAAAAATTCTGCTATTTCCCACACGGCAAAAAATTCGACTTCGATATCGAAAATTTAGTTCGCGATGATAACAATCGAATTCGATATCGATTACGATTCAAAAAAGATACGTTTGAAGAACGTAAGGCTTACTTCGTAAGCGAAAGTTCGCCTACGTTTCGAAAAATTATTCATTTACAATTCCGAAGCGATTAATTCTTAAACACAAATGCGAAGATAATTATATTTTCTACTTTTTTACTGTAAAGTGGATACTTCGGGTAACTTTTTTGGCATTTTCAGACTTACTTTTATTATTACTGACGCAATAAAATTGGTATGAAATTACTTTCGATTTTTTATCGCCAATTAGGGAAAAATACGAAATTTTCTTCGATAAAAGTTCATTGCAAACGAACTTTCGCCGGGTGGGTTCCATATGCATTGACAAGTGTTAATTTTCGGAACAATATTTTAGTAACATATCCCTTTTATGTTTTAGTTTCGACCAACATATCGTAGGTAATCTGACAGCTCAATTAGTAAAGGAAGAACTTGTAACCTGTATTTTGTGTGTTAAAATACTGCAGCATGCGTATCTTTTTTTTTATTTCGATATAAATGTGAGTTACAAGCTTTATATGAATTAAACCAAATTTTTTAAGAATCTAAGAATAAAACAAATTTTAGATTCAAAGTTGCATTCGTTAATATTGCAGCATGTGCTGTTTCCAAATCAATCAATGCAAAGCCTACTTCGAAAATTGCTTTCTGAATTTATCAAAACTCAATTTGAGAAATGCCTAAAAGTATGCTATTGTTCTATAAAAAAACTACGTTCAGATTCAAATTTTTAGACCGTACTGTACTTTCAGAGTATTGAACGAAAGACTCATAAAATAAAGAGAGAAGTACTGATACAAACGTACTGTGCTCAATCCTCAGTATCAAAACAATATCAAAAAAATTTAATAGCAGTTTTTCTGTTTTAATACAACTAGCGCCGCGAATTGGTGTGCTTTTGTTTTCGTAAGAACCATTTCGTTACATTGGTTTTACCCCCCCCCCCCCCCCCCCCCCCCCATCTATCTCGCCGTATTGTTGTATACGCGGCTATAAAAGTTTCACTTCAAAAAACTATGTTAAATTTATTTTTTAAGTTTTTGCAAGTGTGCATACGATTTCAGTCTTGAGTGTTATAACTCTAAAAAGCATGTAAGTCTACTAAAAATTTCCGAATTTTAGCATTGGATAGTTAATTTGTCTTAAGCTGAAAATTTTAAAAAATAAAAGAAAAAATTTTGGTAATTTGGCGGCATGAACGTTGGTGTTAAAACAACACTCAGGACTTTTAAAGGTTTTTTAGTAGTTCAATAGTAGCACTAAAAACTCAAAAAATAAGAAACAGTTAAATCTTAGCAATAAAAAACAAACACGCTTTTTTTTAATTTAAATACTAAAAACCGCCAAATCATAGACAACTCTCTTGACATATTTATCTGTAAACCATAATCTGCGGATTAATTTTTAACAAACCTTTTAAGATGCCTGTTATTTAGTAAAACTTAAGTCGATAAATTGTGTGTTTTCTTGCAGTTATGAACTTAACGGCAAATCAGTTACTAAAATAAAGATTGGAGCAATTAAAGTAAAACATAACACTCCTGACACGAAACGGTAACAACAAAAATACAGCAAAAAAAAATTACTGTTATGTAAACTTTAAAAATTCAAAATACCAAAAACCCTCTCGAATCTATACTGGCATTGCAAATTAATGCATATTCTTTTTATTTTTCCTTTTTTCGCTTTCTTTTTCAATATTAAATAACTGCAGGTAAGAGTTTTCATAAATATTCAGAAAAAATCTAGCCAACCAATGGTTTTTAGCCATAAAGGCCTGTCATACATATTTGAAAGGTGTGATTGTGGATAAAATTTCTCTGTTATCAAAGGTGTATTTTATTTTAATTTTACTCTTTTAAGTGCCAAAATTTAAAAATATCTTGGTATGCGAGCCAAAGAAACAGCCAATTTCTACTATCATACAGGTTGGTAGCAACCAAATATTGTTTAAGAATAATTAAAATGCAAGTATAAAAAGATTTTTTATATGTTTGTTTTTTTTTTTGCTAATTATAAAATATTGTGTCGAAAATATATGTAGCAGCATAAAAAATCTATTAACTGAATTGAAATTATTTATTCATGAATGCATCTTTGTGTAAAGTTGTATAAGGTTCAGTAAACTTTTGTTTACCAAAGAATACTTATGAAAAAAAAAAAAATATAGTCATCTATTAAAGGCAACACAACATCCAGTTAGCGATACATGCAACCAAACAAATGAAAAAAAAATCTAGTCAAACACAAAAGAAACTCATCTGGGAACACAACAAAACAAAAGCGAAAACATAAAACACAACAGCAGCAACAACAACAACGCGTTTTAAACACATCCTGTTTTCATCAGCAACAGCAGTAGCAATAGCAGCGCATTGACACCCACACACACACACACACACACACACACACACACACACACACACATACTAACACACTCATCCCAATATAACGTCACCGACACATTGACACCCATGTAAAAAGGCAACGCGTTCAACGCTCATCAACTCATTAAGGCAAACATTACAGCAATAACAGCAATAATTCTACCTTCATCATTATCGCATTTGCTGCCACTGCCACAATCACTGCTGCTGATGTTATTGTTGTTGTTGTTGTTGTTGTTGTTGTTGCTACTACTGATTGTGCTGATGTTTTTGAAACACAAGCAAAAGCAACAGCAGCAATGGCACAAATTTACCTCCATCTTCCCCCTTCATCTTCTTCTTAACTCACTCAATTCAACAAAATTGCATCACGTTTGCGAACAATTCATGTTGTATGCAGCGCAAAGTTTTGTCTTATATCGTAATTTAGTGGCGCTGAGATTTCGTGTTTGCATTGTTGGCAGAGCGCAGTTGTGTTTATGTGTGTGTGAGTGTGTGTCAGTGTGCCACTGTTTGCGTGTGACTCTTTGTTTATTAATGATGCGCTTGTGTTGTACTGATGGTATTCTAGCTGCGGTATTCTTGTAATCAACGCTGACAACAATTTATTTCCTCAGCATCAGCGTTAAAGTGTGCCACATTTTTGCAACCAAGTTGCATAGACATATGTGTGTGCGTGTGTGTGTATATGTGATGTTAGTATTTTGCTCATAAGCCTGGCTTAGACCCATTTTCACTGATTCGCACACAATACTCTGACATAACTGGTCTCACGCTGCCGGGTGCCTTGCTGCTGAACTGCGATTTCTTTTCTTTTTTTTTTTATACAATCATCAAGTGATCAACTTGACGAAACGTTGGATGACAATCAGCCAAGTTTATTACTTTATCATATTGTGACCAGCATAGCGCAGAATGTGTGCAAAAACTATTAAGTTTTATATGAAAATTTTATCATTTAATAAACATATTTATGGCTTCTAAATTTCAACTGGAAACGACATTGTTGAAATAAGTTAGCTTATCAAGGCTAGTCTGAAAAATATGACATCAATTTAATCATGGGAAGTCAGTAAATTGTATCGAATTTAAATACATTTGGATAGCAAGGGTTAAAAATCGGCAAGTCTGCCTAGAAATGGATAACATTGTATGTGTAAAGATGTGACACACAACATTTTTAATATGATTCGACTTGGAATTTGAGTACAAAAAACTTGACAGAAATACATTTATTTTTTTATTGCAGAAATACAGAAATACATAAAATGTGGGGATATAAAACTTTCAAACGCTTATTTCGTTTCTTTTATAATTCTCAAAAGTGGATTAGAAGAGTTTTTATTCTATACCCCACAATTATTTCTGATAGTGTACTCGACGTCAATACAAAAAAAAAAAAAAAAAAAAAAATGGTGAATTAAGAAAAATTTTTTTATCATTATAGTTGATAGAGAAGCATATTGGTTGCAATGTTTGTTCGGGGACTTGACCACCAATTTTATTCATGGTAATTTAGAGACTTCTTACAGACTACTACGTCCAATAAAACTTAATATGACTATTTAAACAAGCCAATTTGTACCCAGTATAGCCAATTTGTGCTGTTTGTATAGCGCTATATATGTAGCACTTTCCGTAACGATAACGTTGCACTTGGAAAGAAAGTATTAGATATTGAAGTCAAAAAAAAATTAATTTCAAAAACTTTAAAAATTCATCTAATCGTTTCACGTGAATAAACAAAATTTGATTTGATTTTATCAAACTTGCTGTTATTTGTTATTAAGAAAAACATTTTTCAATTGAGATGTGGCAGACTGGTTGACGTGTTTGCCTTGTAATCGAAATGCCCGGGTACAAACCTGACTGGCGGCGATTGTTTTTCGTTTTTGTTTTTTTTTAAAAATTTCCTAATAAGTTATTCTGTTATTTTTTACCAAATTTTACACCTAAATTGTGGTGGTCATGTCATACTGGTTGGAGTTCTTGCTTTGTAAGCGAGATACCCGGGTTCAAACCCTTTGCTTGGTGATTGTTTTTTGTTTTGTTTTGAAAATTTTAAATATTTATGTATAGCGCTCGGTTCTTGCTTCGTTTTTATATCAAATACAAGGAGAATGAAGCGCTCGGCTCTTGCTACGATTTCATTTTTTCTACAGCGGGAGCGGAGCGCATACATCTGATGACATGAATATGTTAAAAAATGCGCTATACACAGGGAGAATGAAGTGCTCTACTGATTTTTTGGAGCACTTCAGATGTGCTAATGGAGCGCTCGCTTCCCTGCTGGGTATATACAATGTACTAAATGTTGAAAACTAACAATCTAATCTAATTTTTTGTAAGAAATTTCAACTGTCAGATTTGACTTTAAACTGTCAGATATGATTAAATTTTTAAAAAATCTAGAAAAGCGTCATCTTACGAAAAGAATGTTTCAATATCTTTTCAACAACGTATCTGTTATAACAAATGATTACTAAATAAAAGGGCCTCCGGCAGAACCTTGCACGAACGTTCCTTTGTACGTTCGTAGAAAAAAATAAAAATATTTTGCTCGTTCGTTCGTTCGTAGAGAGATAAAATTAATATTTTGTTCGTTCGTTCGTTCGTGGAAAATAGATGTTCGTTCGTTTGTTCTTAGAAAATAGATGTTCGTTCATAGAAAATAGATGTTTGTTCGTTCGTTCGTAAAAAATGTATGTTCGTTCGTTCGTTCGCAGAAAATAGTCGTTCGTTCGTTCGTAGCAAGTTGATGTTCGTTCGTTCGTTTGCAGAAAATCCGTGTTCGTTCGTTCGTTGGTAGAAAATTTATGTTCGTTCGTTCGTAGAAAATAGATGTTCGTTCGTGCATTCATAGAAAATGCATGTTCGTTCGTTCGTAGAAAATACCATAGATGATTTTTGTATGGGGACCCAAAGAAAGGTGGTAGATAGGGGATACGTGTGCTTAGGAAAAATGACCAGGGGCAAAAAATAATAGGACCAGCTCATATATTTGACCCCTCTTGAAGTTCAGCTACGGCCGATATAAAATATTTTCAATAGTTTTTATGTTTTTTGTATTTGGACCCAAAGAAAGGTGCCAGATAGGGGGTAGGTGTATTGGGAAGAAATGTTAAGGGGTAAAAATAATAGGAACAGCTCATATGCTTGACCCCTCTAGAAGTTCAGCTGCGGCCGATATAAACTATTTTCGACAGTTTTAATGTTTTTCATATGGGAACCCAATGAAGGGTGGCAGATAAGGGGTAGATGTTTTCGAAATAAATGTTGAAAGGCAAAAAATATTAGGACCAGCTCATATATTCAAACCCTCTAAGAGTCCAGCTACGGCTGATATAAACTATTTTCGACAGTTTTTATGTGTTTCGTTCATTCGTTCGTTCGTGGAAAATAGATATTCGTTCGTTCGTTCGTAGAAAATGTTCGTTCGTTTGATCGTAGAAAATTCGTGTTCGTTCGTTCGTAGAAAATTCATGTTCGTTCGTTCGTTCGCAGAAAATTGATGTTCGTTCGTTCGTTCGTAGAAAATAGTTGTTTGTTCCTTCGTTCGTAGAAAAAAATTCAGCAAGTGAAAATATTTAATTCGTGCAATGCTCTGGCTTCCGTATAGGTCCAGTTCTCGATCATGTGTGTTCAAACACTTTACAACACGCACAACACAATTGATCATAAGAACCTCGGTTAAAGTCATTTCAAGAGCTGAAATTGCCATTACGTTTTTTTCTTACACTTTGATGTTCGGTTTGATACGAATTTTTTAAAGACTGTTTTCGATGACTGCTTTAGAGTAAGAAATCCCACTTCAGTTCAGCAAAAAACGTAACCTTACCTCCGTTTGCTGCTCTTTAAAATTTTAAAGATTTTAATTGAAATATAAATTTTTAAATTTTAAAAATTAAATTTTTAAAACTGAATTAAAAAATTTTGTTGTGAAGTAACGCACTACCAATCCCCTAGTATTATAAGGTATCCACTGAGGTCAATGAGTTTTAAAGACAAAACATAGGTTTTCTTAAGACAAAAACATATACACTCATTCTTTTTATCGTACGGTAAATACCGAACTTATAAAGAATATGTCGATGCATGACCCCTACGTTCGGTGCAAAAAAACAAAGTTTTTCGAAAATTTCTTTCAACAATGCTTTAGATTAGCAGGTGTGCCGCGAAATTTATTTTTTCGATACGGTCTAAAGTATTTCATATAAAAAATATACTTTTTCTTTAATATCGTAAGTGTTATTATTAACGTCGTTTCGATTTACGTTGTTATTTTCTGTCATTTTAAGCCAGTAGTAATGTGTAAATTTAAAGAGTACAAAGACCGAACGTGTTTGCAACAGTTCTCATTTCGGTCGTTGAACTAACTTATTTGCAAACATATTGAAAATCTTGCAATTTTATTCTACTTTTGGCAAAAATGCTTGTGTGGCAGCAGTGTGGCTGTTGTAACAAACTACCAAAGACCAGTGTCAAAGATAAACTAGTTGATGGTAACAACCAGTGCACAAAATTTTAAATTGAATTCGCTCGATTCTTTGGTTAGATGTAGTAAAATAAGGTTTATTGTAAATTACCAGCAGATGGCGTTCTGTGTGCAATGACATGTTTGTGAGCCAGTTGTAGCTGTTGGATTTTCAATTTTTTGGCTAACACAAACGGCTTCATATATAAATATTAGATTGGCATAAAAACGACTGATGCAACATAATTTGTGAATGTTTGCAAACAAAATCTTACACATACAAAAATGCTTGATCAAAAAAGTATTTATGTAATATAGTGCTCTTGTCAATTAGTCACTTTTGTTTAACTTTTTACTTATATGCTTCTGCCTTAAAAGCTTTTATAAGTTGCCTACATGTGCAATTAACTGCTTGTGTTACAATAAAAAGCTTTAACAGATAAGTTTTATTGACTTTTATGTTGGACCATTGCATGCACTTCAATTACTCTTGTACACAATAGCACACTAACACACACACGCTCACGCACACACATACATACACACATGTTAACTTTATTCAGTTCTGCTTCATCTGAGAGACCAACTACATAGATATGTATGTCCTTTCATTTTGTCCTCTATTCTATTGTCTCTATAGAAAAATCAAAATTGCACTACTTTTGTGATTTTTGTGTTTTTTCGTTTATTTTTTTATTTTTTTTTTATTATCTCCTTCTACTTGTTTTCTTTTCTCTGACATTTGCTTGACGTAATTGTTTTTTCATGTTAGATTCATTTTGTTTAATTCTTAGCTATGTGAAGTTATTTCGACATTCTATTTGTTTTTAATTTCCTTTTTTTTTTTTTGTTTTTTTTTTTTTGCGTTCCATTGAGTCAAATTAAATGCCAGAAGTGAGATTAAAGCAAACGTTTTTCTGAAAGTAATAAATATAATTTTCAGAGATAAAAATTTTACAGGAATATTTGTTAGTTAGAATTGATTAAAAATACAAAAAATATTTCCCAGTATCTTTACGCAAACCGTAAAATAATTAAAGCGTAAACATGTAAACAATAACTTTAATAGAAAACGTTACCCACACAATTTAAATTCCATGACATAACACTAGATAATAATAAATCACGTAAAGTGCTTGAAAACGCAGTAAATTAAAAAAGCAAATGATTTACATAGACTGCAAAGTGCGCATATTGTCCGTCCACTGAACACCCACTCAAGAAAAAAAAAAAAAGAATAAATAAAAGCACAAGAAACGAAAAGAGGGTGAAAAAAACATACCCAGTCATATTGGATGATTTCAATTTTGTTGATTTTTCCGGCAAGCAGCCGTTGCTTCATGTCTTGCTCGACGCCTGCTTCCGTCTACATGGAGCTCTTTCTTGTATATTGTAAGCATGCATAATATAAGGAAGAAAGTCTGCATGATTGCGTCTACATAAGTTGGAAAATGAATATTGAAATTGGTTTTAAACGTAGAAGAAAAAGATAAAAAAACATAAAGCAAAAAAGAAAAAAAAACAATTTTTTTGAAGTGCCAAGCAAAATAATCTTTAACTAGGCAGATGCAGTAGGAGCAGCAGCCAAAGAGTAACGGTCTTAGCCATCAATAGGGTAGGCAAGAGGCATGCTAGGGAAGCCTTACTTTTAGACATCGTTGTCGTAGTAATACTAATGTTAAAATGTATGTCAGTGAAGACGACGTAACGGCTCAATGTTTACCAGCTACCATGTGTGCTATTATGGTTCCAATAAATAGAAGAAGCATAGCCACTGGAGCGCAGTCCACATTCACAGATACACACACACACGCGCGCAAGTGTGCTAAAATCTTGTTAAGCTCAAATACTCCCCAAAGCGATTTAAAATCTTTTCAATGCGTATACGTAATAATAACGATAACGACTATGATGATGCAAAAAAAGAAAAAAAAAGCGACAAAGGTTTTCGCGCGAAATGTGTAATGCAACCACTGAAGCACTTCCTATTTCTCCAAGTCCATGTGGGCGTAAAGCTTTAAAGTTGCATTCATTTTGAATATTTCACTTCTTTTGAAAATGAGCTTATTACATTAATATTAATTCATACTGATTTTGAATTTTGTATACAAAAGGTTTTAGTTTTGAGTATTGAATTTTGTATTTTGTAATTCGTATTTTGTATTTTGTATTTTGTATTTTGTATTTTGTATTTTGTATTTTGTATTTTGTATTTTGTATTTTGTATTTTGTATTTTGTATTTTGTATTTTGTATTTTGTATTTTGTATTTTGTATTTTGTATTTTGTATTTTGTATTTTGTATTTTGTATTTTGTATTTTGTATTTTGTATTTTGTATTTTGTATTTTGTATTTTGTATTTTGTATTTTGTATTTTGTATTTTGTATTTTGTATTTTGTATTTTGTATTTTGTATTTTGTATTTTGTATTTTGTATTTTGTATTTTGTATTTTGTATTTTGTATTTTGTATTTTGTATTTTGTATTTTGTATTTTGTATTTTGTATTTTGTATTTTGTATTTTGTATTTTGTATTTTGTATTTTGTATTTTGTATTTTGTATTTTGTATTTTGTATTTTGTATTTTGTATTTTGTATTTTGTATTTTGTATTTTGTATTTTGTATTTTGTATTTTGTATTTTGTATTTTGTATTTTGTATTTTGTATTTTGTATTTTGTATTTTGTATTTTGTATTTTGTATTTTGTATTTTGTATTTTGTATTTTGTATTTTGTATTTTGTATTTTGTATTTTGTATTTTGTATTTTGTATTTTGTATTTTGTATTTTGTATTTTGTATTTTGTATTTTGTATTTTGTATTTTGTATTTTGTATTTTGTATTTTGTATTTTGTATTTTGTATTTTGTATTTTGTATTTTGTATTTTGTATTTTGTATTTTGTATTTTGTATTTTGTATTTTGTATTTTGTATTTTGTATTTTGTATTTTGTATTTTGTATTTTGTATTTTGTATTTTGTATTTTGTATTTTGTATTTTGTATTTTGTATTTTGTATTTTGTATTTTGTATTTTGTATTTTGTATTTTGTATTTTGTATTTTGTATTTTGTATTTTGTATTTTGTATTTTGTATTTTGTATTTTGTATTTTGTATTTTGTATTTTGTATTTTGTATTTTGTATTTTGTATTTTGTATTTTGTATTTTGTATTTTGTATTTTGTATTTTGTATTTTGTATTTTGTATTTTGTATTTTGTATTTTGTATTTTGTATTTTGTATTTTGTATTTTGTATTTTGTATTTTGTATTTTGTATTTTGTATTTTGTATTTTGTATTTTGTATTTTGTATTTTGTATTTTGTATTTTGTATTTTGTATTTTGTATTTTGTATTTTTTATTTTGTACTGAATTTTCTTTTTTTTCATATTTTGTGTTTTGTATTTTGAACTTTGTATTTTGTCTTGTTTTTTTTTATTTTGTATGTATTAGGTATTTTGTATTTAGTATCTAGTATTTTTTATTTTGTCTGTTGTACTTTCTATGTATTTTGCATTTTGTATTTTACATTTTATATTGTGTATTTTGTTTTTTGTATTTTTGTTTTGTATTTTATATTTTGTATTGTTTGTTTTGTATTTTAAATTTTGTGTTTTCATTGTTTTTTATTTTGTCTTTTTTATTTTGCATTTTTTGTTCGTATTTTGCATTTTATATTTTTTATTTTTAATATTGTATTTTTTATTTTGTGTTTTGTATTTTGTGTTTCGTATTTTGAACTCATTTGCCAACAAATGCACGCAAATAAATTTTTTAAATTAAAATTATTTCTTCGTATTAAATATTTCTACTTTAAAACTCGAACTCATAACAGCTTTCGTTATGAAATTTCCCCCAACCAAATTTTCAATTTTAATTTCGTGCTTGTAGAACAATTTGGAATACATGTGTATGTTTGTACGAATATAAGCCAGATTGCCATGCCAAGCAAATCGGCTAAATGAGCTCCCAGTGCAGAGTGGCTTAAAGTTTACTTCCTGCTCTCCTTTCTCTGGGTGCCAATAAAAGCGGCTGTTGGCTTTAATAACCATTGAATTCCATTATTGGGCGCGTGCTAAAAAGCATGAAATTAATTTTCATAATCGATGAAGTGTAAATTTTGTGAAATATATTGGAATTTGCACTTTTCAAACAAGCACACAAACTCACACACTTACACACACACACACAAATATCTCTTCACGTACAGTAATAAAGTCAAACTCCCAACAAACTTAATAATATTGCCTCAAATAATAACAAAGCGATATCGTAAAGGTGATAATTTGTATTTTAGAATCAATTGATCCTGCACTGGTTGCTTAGCCCTTTTTTAAAAAGTTGATATTTTTATTAACAGTTGCTGATTTTAAAAAAAAAAATTTTCTTTAACTTTTTTCAAAATGGTGGCTTTATAAATGGTGGGTTATGTTAACCTATATTTCTCTACTCCTATTATACATAGTATGATAAATTATAAATCATAATATTAAGCATACTTTGTTCTCTAATCTGGCATATAAGAGATGCATATAAAATAGTTTCTTTATATTGAAAAATTACATTTTTGTGTTCAAAACGTGGTATCTTGCTACTTTGAGGTTGCACTTGTTAAAAAATAAATAAATTTTTCTTCTAAAAAACATTTCAACTATTTGTTTAAACATCAATTTTTTTTTTAAATTCTGTCCCATCAACTTTTTTGTTTCTCTGGTGGGAAAGGCTTAAAAAATTTGGAATTTATTCACAATATTGTACATAATAGGATTATATTTCAGTTAAAATTTTAAATTTGATATTTGCATCATTTCGAAGATACAGCCCTTTAAACTTCGTAAAAATTCGCCTTTAAGTTTGTTTATTAGGGTGGTCGTTATGTAGCTTTTTTCAAATTTCAATGATGGATGGTTGTTGGTTGATGGGTAACTTAAAAAAAAAATTTTTTTTAAGAACTTTAAAACAATTTTTCACAATATTTTTCGGGAAAAATGTCACAAGAAAAACTTAAATATAACATAAAAAAACGCCTCAAGGACAATGACAAGGATTTATGGAAATTTTTTTTTAAATTAAAGTATAAATAAATTATATAAAATTTTTTTTCAATGTGTGCATCACAAATGACGATATAAGTCAATTAAAGAAAATAATGTTCAACTTAAAATGAGCAATATAGTGAAATAAATCTATTTTTATGTTCTGGTTCCTTAATTTTTATTTAATTTGGAAAATTAATCTATCCCTCATTTTTTAATGCAAAACTTGTATTACTTGACACACTTTAGTAGAGTTACTTGAGAGTATATAGAGTTACTCAACACACTTCAGATTAAAAGATTCTCAATTTGATTTTTACAGATTTTTTTGAGTGTTAAGTAAGAGCGTTTGTGAATTTTTTAAATTAGATTTTTTTTTTTTTTAAAGAATTTTGCTGCTTGGCTATCCTATGTTACCACATAAATACTGTCTTTCAAATTTTGTTTTTGAAGTACAAAGTATTTAAACTTTTTTTTATGAATTGAATGATATTTACTACGATTGTATTTAAAAACCAGATCTTATAACATGACCATTGTATATTTCACTATGGTAAGGTTTTCAAATACTTAAATTATAAAGTATCCAAAAAATAGTATCGTCTTTGTTTTAATTTAGATATCGTTACGATATTGAAATACGATTCATAATTTCTGCTATTGAGATCTGGTCTGTTGGGTTAAAGCGCAACGCACAGCGTGTTATAAATGAGCTTTTTCTGTTCATTACGAATTTTTAGCAACGCTTCCAATTTTAGTGAGTTTAAGTTAGCAGCTTTAGTTGAGATTTTATTAAAGGCTCGAATAACAAGAGATTGCATTGTTATTATGGTTTGATTGCTTATATTTTTTCAAATTATGCTTTAAAAAGTTAGCTCAAAAATCTTCTGTCATCAAATCTACGCCTAATAATACATTACAGCTAGTTTTAATGACGTTTTTCTAGATTTATTGTATCTTTTTTTTCAATTCTTTTTTCAATCTTATCAATTGTTTTGCTTTATATTTCAATACCAGTTTTTAAGTATGAGTTCATGCTGAAGTTTTTATTGTACGTCGGTAACGGTTTCTTTTAAAATAGTTTATATTTAGTTAGGAATTTAATATATCTAACATATTATATATTTAACAGCAAATTTTTATAACTCTTAAAAAATAATCAAATCTGATCTGTTTATTTTTATCTGAACACTTTGACAATCATCAGATTTGTTCACCGTTAAAAACTTTTGTTTACTTTAAAATTTTTTTTATTTGCCTTTTACTTCTGTTCTTATAAAATACTGCTCTAATTTTCTGTTGTGCTTGCCTTTTATTTGCTTGTAGTAACAAGTTTTTTTTTTTATATGATAGAAGTACAGAAAAAACAACAAGAAAACCAAAAAAAAAAAAAAAAGAAACAAAATTTGCGACAAACTCTTTTACTCAACGGTATTTATGTTGAGGAAACCCAGTTTTTCTTAATTTTTCCAACAAAATGTTTGCATTGTTGGGTTATTTATTTTCTTTGTTGTTGTTCTTAGGCTTGTTGTTGTTGTTGTTTGCTGCAATTGTCATATCAAGCTTTCTCTTGCAATTCTTTTCATACCGTAGGCTTTACTGTTGCAACAACTATTATTATTTTATATATATGTGTGTGTGTGTGTATGTGTATTTACCCTGCAGGAAAATCAACTAATTTAAAAGTAGTTGAAAAAGTAGTTTTTTGTCAACCACAACTAGTTGAAATTTTGACTTTTTTCCATAGAATGAACTAACATATTTTGTATGGTGATGTCCGCTAAATAAGTCAATTGACTTTCGTCTGCATATATTTTCACCTAATTGTTAAAGTAGTTATTTTCAAATTATTTTTTTAATTACTTTAAAATAACCAATTGAGAACTATTTAATATTCCACTTCCTGAAGATGAATTTAAAAGCATAAAAATTTTAAATTTCTATACATCAAAGAGTTCATTTATTTGACTGTTTTGAAAAATACATAAATCATGGCAAAAAAATTATGCTTGGTCGACACAAATAAATTCTGAAATATAAAATCTGAAAGCAAAATGTAAACAAAGTTAAAAGTGATTAGAGTCTATTAATGGAAAATTGTGAAATGTCGTTCTTTGTGGTGTTTTAATTGATTTTAAAATAATTCAAAAGTGATTCAAGCCAAGCTTCATTGCCAGTTAATTCAAAAAAATACTAGTAATTACATTCAAGGAGCGCAACAGTAGAGTACGCTGCGATGGTAGATATAATTTCATTATTCCTTTCTTCATTGGACTATTTCTGCTTCCAACAGGTGATAGTTCCAGAAGCTGGAGGAACTCTCTGCTTATATATGAGCATGCCTACCACGGAAGCAGTTTACAAAAACGGGCACGCCACCGCCTAAGTACATGAGCGAAGGTGCCGATCCAATTGATCGAAATTGTGTGGATACTGCGCCTGTTATTTAACACGAGCCAGCTTTTTGATGCTTCATTTCAAAATATGAGCTAAACAAGCGTGTCAGCGGGATTTTTCACGCTATTTTCAAATATGGACACACCGATATTTTCTTCTAAGCTTCTTTTAAGTGTCAATCGCAATGAAGTGATGGAGCAGACTCGACGCTACGTAGGAAAAGGCGTGCGTCTTTACTATTGAAGTGACGAGGTGTTTGCTGAATGGTTAAGCAATGCATCAATTTCCGTACAGAGTCCAAATTGTGCAATGTTTGCTAAACAGTACCAGTTTGTAATTTGAATATCTTAAATAATAAAGAATTTTTAATCGTTTCACAGGATTTAGAGGCAGTTTATTAGTTTTAAAGTGTGTTTACCACGTCTGTCTTGCAGCTCAAGGCAGTAAATAAAAAAATGTCTTTTTGAAACAAAATGTTAGTGAAGCCTAATGTTAATAATATTTGATTAAATAACATGGTTAAATATATATAAACTTGTAATCTAATAAAAATTTGCAATTAAAACATGTCAAAATCAGAGTAGTTGCCGCCTTAATATAATTCAAAGTAGTTTATCAACCACTTGTTTTTAAGTAGTATTTCAATTACTTCATATATAATGCAATAAAAACTATTAATAATTGAAGTGGATGCCGCCTTAATATAATTCAAAGTAGTTCATATACTAGTCTATTTTAAATTAGTTTTTTAATTAGTTGTTTTTAAAAACAAGTTAGTTTGTTCCTATAGGGTATGTGGTTGGTTTTGTTTAACTGTTGTTATTGCTGAGTTTGTTGTTTTTATTATTATCGGTTTTCAAAGTTGTCATTTTTGTTATTGCTGCTGCTGTTGTTGTTGCTGTTGTTGTTGCAACTCATTGTCATTACAGCTCTACTGTAGATACCAATTACTTTTGTGCTATTGTTCATTCGTTTTATAAATATTTTCTAATAAATTTTGACAACTGAAGGATAAATAAAAATAATGAATAATAAATATTATGATAATAACTCCGAAGTTATTATTTATTCATGGTTGCATAGGATTATAGCCAAATATAAAAAACTTTTAGAGATGGAATTGAAAGCGAAAGAATTGATATAAATCAATAGTTTTATTTATTATAATTAATTAAATAAAAGAGACAATTTAACTGACAACATGAGAAGCAACGTTTTGACATTACAGAAGCAATTATTCTGTCATTTATTAGAAGGTCCTTTATTTATAAAATACACTTTACTAAATAAAAGTCACTATCAAACTTCATTTCATTGACTATATCCCTGATATTTAACTCTGTCAGCTGACTTTAGCAGTATATAAATAGAATGTCAAATAGATATGTTGTAAACATATAAATCTTAAAGAGTAAAACGTAAGAGCAGAAGCTGATTAATGTTTTACCAAAACAAAAAAACTCTTTTACTAAACAATGTTAAATACAAATAACTACTTAAGTTATTTATGGCCAACTTAAAGACGTGCTTTGGTTTTTCCCTTAACTATATTTGGGGGATGATATAATATTAGATTTAGTTTTTTCTCCAACTTTTATGGCCTCAATTTAATTGAAATACCTTGATGAAAACTGAGCAAATATTTATGTCTCTTTATAAATAAAGTAGGCAGTTTTATGTTGTTGCATAAGGACAAAGAGAAGACATTCATTTAAGACAACTCTTTTACCTTAAACGATGCCTTAAGGAATATTTAAGCCGAAAAAAACTATGAACATGCTTAAATTTGATTATCGCATAAATCTTACTGTAACCAACACACACACACAAAACAACTGGTGCTGAAATTGATGCAGAGTTGCTTTCAAATTTGCCATAAATTTAATGCTTGACTGTTAAACAGGAAGCTTTCTGCACAAGTTAGTGGTAAGCAAGGATTATAAAGTGGACCCCCGCAAATGCTGAGAGTTCCAGCCAAGTGCTGATACAGCATAAAGATGGGCTGTTTTGATTCGATTTATGTAGGTAGCAGCAGCAGCAGCAGCGAAGAAGCAGCAACTGTTGTTGGGATTTGTGGCAACTGTTTGCTGTGGTTAAAGTGGTTCAGTTTAACCGCTACACTGATGCACAAAGGTGTTGCATCCTTAAAATAAATGCCGCGGCTTGATTTCACTTAAGTGCTGCTCCACCATAATTGAATGCTGCGGAATAAAGAGCTTTTATGATTATAGCTATAAGCTTTATTTAGAAATTTGCAACATTTTGTGTGTTTTAGTATCTTTTAGTCAAAACTTTCGATACATGAAAAATATTTTTAATACCATTAAAAGTTTTATAACCAAAGCTATGTAAAAACTAAGAGAAACTCTTTTCTACTCAACATTGTTTTAGAAAAGCTATGAAAACTTTGAGTTGGTAGCATTTTTTTTTTTTAATATATTTTTGGTATGCAAAACATATGTCGAAATATATATATATATGTACAAAAAATTTCCCTTTAAAACTATAAAATGCAGAATTATAAAAATAAAACTTTCTCAATTTCCGCACCATTCACTGTGATATACTTTTTTAACAGCGCCAACAATGAACAGCAACATATGTATGTATATAAAAAAAAAGGTATGTGCCATGCATACTTATATATTTTTATAAAGCTGCATATACATGAGCAACACAGGCAGACATAATAGCCAATGTTATGAACAAAAAACTGACAACAATAACAACATCCTTATGTTTTCCTGTCGAACTGTTGCCTGCCTCATTTGTGCTATTTTTTCCACTCCCCTATCCTTTTTTTACTTGTCCGCTATGAATGACGTTGACCTTTTAATCGGCAACAGTTCGATTTTTGCACACTTGCACATTGTATGCCACCGTTGGGCACAATAAACGAGACTTTCAGTTTATTGCTTCTTTTACCCCCCTCCCTCTCCCCTCCCCCCCTACCCACCACCCCTTTTTATCAAGTCAGTTTTACAACAGACGAAAATAAACAAGAGATAACTTTGACAATAACATCAACTTCTGTGTTGCCTCGGAAAAAAAGGTTGCAATTCTTCGACGAGTGTGGGTGGGGCAATGAACTTTGTTAGGGCGGAAATCATATTGATTGCCAGCCCAAAAGTAGACATTGATAAATGATTCGATACACCACTCCACTAACCTGTGCATGACATATTGAAGTGAGACGCGAAAAATTCTCTCGTTAACGAAAGGTTTGCCATAAAATATTCATGCATGTAAATAAGATAAAAACATTATCGAATGAAGTTTACATTTAAATGTAAGCTTTTTTAAACGCAATAAATGGTAGGCTTCAATGAGTCAATGTTTTGATAAGTCAAATATTTTAATGTGTGAAAGCCAGTTGTTAATTGTGATGTTCTTGGAGTTGACATTTGTGTATCGATTTTCCTATTTAAAACATAAAAGGTAAAAGTAAAAGATATTTATTATAGAGATGAACTATTTATTTTTAGCTGATTATGCTTATTTTCTAGCCAAAACTTGCTTCAAAATGTTCGCAGTGCTGACATGAGTGAGGTTATTGAAATGAGTGTTAAATTTACGACACAATAAATATAATAGCATAAAGTTTTGTAGAATCCAGCTAATAACTTTTCTAAAAAGAAAAAACCTGTTACTGTTTTTTACTGTTTAAAATAAGCAGGAGAACGTTTTGGGGGTTCCAACCCCCCTGCCCTTGTCCCCCCTATATAGAGTCTTTGCACAGAAATCTTTACTAAATATGTGTATTGAGAAGTTTTGCACAAAAATGTTTACTAATTTGCACTTAAGCTCTGATATACAGTATGAACCATCTCTATGATATTTGACAAAATCGAATGAAAGCCACGCCTACCTCCAAAACAAAGTGGCGTCATCAAAATAGAAAAACTTTCGTTTTCCAAATTCCACTCACATCTCTTATACAACACATAGCAAATTTTGCACATATATCTATATACACATATGGTGTAATGTGAAGTCTAGACTTGGAAAGTGGGCGTGGCATCTTACTTATAATCGAACTTTTTCAACACCGTGTGTTGACATCAACAAAATTTTGCACATATTATCCTTGGTAATTTGAGCAATCTTACGAGTAAGTTTATAAAATTGGGCGGTACTAGACAGGGGACATGGCACTTTATTTTTAAACTAGCTTGTAACGATCAGATCGTTACAGGCACCTTAAATATAAAAGAAAATAAATATGAATTTTGTTTTTTGTTTAAACATAAAGAATTTAAACCTAAAGAAACTGCACTCACATGATCAAATAAGAAACCAATACGTCCGTCAGCCACAGTAAATTGCATTTTCTTCAAAATTGAAAATGAAATAAAACCTTAATGAAGGCTTTATATATATATAAACAATACATCAAATTACTTGAAATATTGGAAAATAATGAAAAAAAAAAGAAAAAAATTATTATATTTTTTTGCCCCGGCTGGGACTCGATGCCGTCCTCCATCTAGGCACTAGGCCTGTTGCACGGCGCTTAATGCGAATAATCGCAAGAAGCGGCGTTAGCGATCACAGCCAGCAATGACAGCAAAGAGTGCGAATACGCGTTGCATGGCGCCACTAGCGAATGCGTGTAATTCACATGTTGTTCATATGTTAATACCTTCAGATTTTCTATGAGCTGTCAACTTCGATTTGACAATTATGGGTACTCGCTGTCTCCCTTGCGACAACCTTATAAATCAACCTTGGTATCACATTGTAAGGCCTTCAGCCATCGGCACTTTGCCGCCTGATCCGCCTGTAAAATTAGATGGTTTACCGTCGGAAGCAGTACTGCCAGGGGTCGGTGAAGAAAATTCCCTTTTTTTGCATACAAAATAATTATTCTCCCCGTTTTTAAGTCTAAGTTTCCCCGCTTTTTCCCCCGTTTTTAATTTATAAATTAAAGCTTTCAAAAATAAATTTAAAATCAGGCCAACGACCGTAGCTTTCGGTGCAAAAATATAAATATAATATTGTATTATATATACTCATATATTTAATATGGATACTTAAACATTCCGTATTTACATCAACTTTGAAATAATTTTTATAAATCTTTAATAATTTTTTTTTGTCACTAACCAGCTATGTTCTGAAAATTCTGTTCTGAAATGTTTTTGAATTGACTATTTACAAAATAATTTTAATAAGAATTTAAATCAAAGCCCGATTCAACACAGATTAAATCAAGCATGTTATTATTTTCACTTCATCGCTTAGAGGTGACTTGTTTTTTACTTTTTTTAACCAAATAAGTCTATTTAATCAAGTGAATAAGACCGTTATTGGAAGGCACAGAAATAAATCGGAACCATTTTTTTTAAAGTAAACGTCAGAATCAATGTTGTATAAAACTCTTTAGCAAAATCATAGCACAGATATATCTTAGAGATCTGTATTCTATATCAAGATTCCTATTTTGACTGAGAAAAAACGTGTAAAAAACATGCCCAACGGAAATAATGTTAATTTTTTTCAGAACAGATTAGTTCCAAAAAGTATAAAGTTTTGTATACTTTTCCATCTTCAAAATAGTCAAACAAATTTACATAAAGTTAAATTAAGACATATTTTCGTTCGACAAGATAGTTAAAAGAAATGTTGAAAATCGGGGAAAATCCCGCCATCTGGCAGCTCTTGTCGGAAGTATTGTTAAGCTAATATTTGTAACAATTAATTGAAAAAAAAGAAAAAAATAAATATTAAAAATAAAAAATTAATAGATTTTGTGATCACTTCGAGCTAAAACCTTCGGGTTTAGTGATAGAGTTGGACTCTGAGATCAACCGTGACAAATTCTGCTGTTCACAAAACTATTTACTGTTTTTGTTCTTGAGACTGTTTCTGCCCAGGGGTTGCGAGATCCCTTGGACGGACCCTGGAGTGGTCCGTTTGTCTGATTTCAACCAAATTTCTTACATATTCTCTTGAGTATAATGAGAAGTTTTAAGCCTACAAAAGTGGAAAGGATTGGACAAGGGGCGTATCAATTTTACGTTAATCGAACTCCTTCTACACTGTTTGTCCGACTTAAACCAAATTTTGCACACATATTATTTAGCATAAGGAGCAGTCTGTAGTTTATAAAAGTGGGCGGTACTTGACATGGGCATGGCACTTTATTTTTAATATATTTCCATCGACACAGTTTCTCCGACTTCAACCAAATTTCACACATATATTCCTTAGTATAATGAGAAGTTATAAGCTTACAAAAGTGGGTAGGATTGGACAAGGGGCGTGTGAATTTTAATTCTAATCGATTCAAAAAAATTTCAAAAAAATTTTGCAAATGTATTCTTTGATATAATGAGCAGTGAGCAATCTAAATAATTGGGCGGAATTAGATAGGGGCGTGCCATTTAAATTTAAATCAAACTTCTCCTGTAGGCTTTGTCCGAGCTCTTCCAAACTTCCCATATTTTTTGGAATAATGAGCAGTCAGTAGTCTAGAAAATTGGCTCGAATTGAACGGGGCGTGACACTTTAATTTTAAACGAAATTATTTCACACAGTTGGTATGAATTCGCACATACCAACCAAATTTTGCACATGTATTCTTTAGCATAAGAGCAATTTACAAATTACTCTATGTGGCTGCTATGGGTAAAATAAAATTAAGCGTATGAGACGAATTGTAGATTAAGCATAAACATTTTATGACAGCTAAATACTTCGAATTACTTCAATACGGCCGCGGGGGGGGGGGGGTATTTTAGCTTCGGTGCCCTGCCGAAGCTCCATTCCTTACTAGTTTTATTTTAATTTTTTTTGTTTTTTTGAGTGTGTACGACTATTATTTCTATTCATTTATTGACATTTATTGCGAAGTGATACACAAAAATATCCTACCTTTTATTATCGTTCACAGATTCCAGCTCGTTTCTTCGCTATTTTTCACTTTTAAATTATAATAACTAATCTTTGATTTCTTAAAATACAACATTTAATTTTTAATCCAGTACTTTAAGCCACTCAAAAATATGTAAACTAATTATGCACTTTTTATGCTCATTAATATAATTTATGAAAGATGACTGCAAAACTCACGAACTTTTTTTTTAACTGTTGTAATAAATTCGCAGTTAATTGCGTGATAAAAGTGACAACAAAGGGTTAAATGACGCAAGTGCGCGAACTCGCATCTGAAACCTAGAAAATATGCTAGAAAATACATTTATAAACACACACACACAAAAATACACTGAGCTAATAATAACTAGAATTTTGAATAATGAAATAACTCATTTACAATTTCACTCTCCTTTCACCTTTAAAGCGAATTCTTGCTTTGATATAAAATTAAAGCGGCGCATTAAATGTTTCCTAAAATTTTGACTAACAAAGCATTGATTTAAATAAGACCATTAAGTATGATATTAACATAAAAATGTTTTTCAGTGTAGCAAAGACACTTTCATTAAACATAAATATAACTCTGGTGCTATGCAAATGAATGCCATGTTATGGCTGTTGATGTTAATATTGTTGTTATTGTTACAGTCGTTGGCATTGTAAGTGTTGCTACAAATGCTGGTGGTCTGGCTGTTGGGGTCAAATGTTGCTGTTTCGCGTGCATGCTGTTTGTATCCTTGTAATTCCTTGTGAGTTTATAAAAAATAAGCTTCAATCCTTAAAACAAGGAAGTGAATACAAAATTGAGCAGGTTAATGACAATAAAAACCATTCACAGCAACCGCAACCGTAGCCGCAACTCATAAAGAGCACTCCAAGATACATTTTTTAAAGTGATAATAAAACATTACTGGAGTACTTTTTATGATAGGCTCAGTCTATATGCAAATGCTGTAAGCTATTAAATTTCTAAAATTGATTATAATTTTGTGTGTTCCGTTTTTTAAATTTGTGTAGAAAATATTTTAATTTACTACAAAACGCGCGCACTGAAAGGACCTTCGAACATCAGCTGTCAGTCGTGCATAAAAATGATAAACAAATAAACCGCAACAGCGCCACAGGGTAACCGTTATAAATCTCGCAATTTAATGTTCTTTCTTAATATCTGATTTTTTTTTTTTTTTTATTCCACATTTCTTGTGCGCTTGTTCCGCGCTTGAGAGCGAGCATTTACAAATCCAGATATGCAAATAAAAGAAAATTTATAAACACACTGGCAATAAGCAGATGATGAAGAAGAAAAGAAGAAGAAGAAGTAACAACCAAATACTTTGAATAACATTAACGCAGATCCTTAAATCGAGCGAAATGCCGTTTGAACAACATAAATGTTGATGTTGCTGCAGCGGGAAACATAAACAGCGCGTAAACACCGCGTCCCACGGGCGTTTAAGAGACGCACCACAAAAACGCACACAAACACCATGACAAAACCAGGACAACGAAAAATGGTTAAACCCCACAACAACAACAACAACGCTATTAAAACTGTCGTTAAAACACACATACACACAAACACACACAATATTTTCTGGAAAATCTGGCAGAGGAACTAATTAATAAAACCACATCACATTAAAAGGGAAGATAAAAAAACCAGAAAATATGCTAAAAACAAAACAAAAAAAAAAAAAAAATTAATAAACTTTTCAATAATGTTGCTGAAAGAGTCATAAAAACACAAAACAGCAATTATTATCATGGCCGCAAATCAAGACAACGTAAGGTGGGGCAAAAATTAACGAATTTGGCCTACACTAAATAAATCCATTTGTTAAATAAGCCTCCGGCAGTGAAATTAGAAATTCAGTATAAGGACTATGAATCCTTTAAGTATGAAGCTTAGAAAAAGAATATAAGAGAGTTGTCGGAGTTTATGTATTATAAACGTAGCAAATTAACCAGAAATTTTTGACTTCTTTCGAGAATTTTGAATATGCAAAGTAGTAACTTTTATATAAAAAACTTGAAAAAATTAAATAATGATTTATAAAAATATCTATTGTAACATATTACTTCAGTCTTTTTGGACTAAAAAACTAAAAAACAAGGAAACAAGAAACAGTATAGCGTGTACACAGTAAAGAAGTGATTCTTCCTCTCTATATACACTCTTTCTCTTCTAGAATAAGAAACATTTTAGTGCAAGAGACAAAGAGAAAGAGATAGAAAGGGAGATTATCTCAAAAGAAATACAATACAAAATTTCATAAAAAATATTCGTGTTATTCAATATTTACACTGAATATAATTCTTGCACTGAGGGAAATATGTGTTAAAATGAAATGAAATTGTGTTCATATCAAATGAATATGTTTTTAAAATAGAGCTTGAAACAATTTCATTTAAGTTTAAGACAAATGTTTGTAAAGTAAAATTAAAAGAAAAGTTTTTGTTTTTAAAAACAATGTTTTTAAATATACTTTCAAAATGAACATTTTCAGTTTAAAAACATTAATTAAAAAACCAATTTAAATCCAAATTTTAATATTGAAAACAAATATTTTAAAAACAACATGTTTTCGACGCCATTTTTTTTAAATTTTTCGAATTTTCAACGTCGGATTCGCGATCAGCGACCCTGGGACCCCTGTTTTATTAAATTTGAACTTCATTTGATAAAGCGTTTTATTGCGGCTTAAAATATTGAAATATTTTTAAAATTACAATAATTAATAAGATTTTATTTCATCCAATATTAAAATTTTGTAAATCCAATTAAAAATATTTTCAAACAATCATATTTGCAATATTGTTTTTCCTCAGCTTGGTCTCAATTGTGTGGCCAATGACTCTGCTGAATATAAGTTTTTAATTCAATCTCAGATAGCGACGAGTTTTTTGTTAAAGTAAAGAAATAATAAGAGAAAATTATAAAAAAAAGAGATATGAGCTTATAATTGAAAATTAAACACACTTGTTTTCAATTTTTTTTTTTTTTTTGTGTAGAAACGCAAACGCGTTAATTTTATATATTAAAATTTTTTGTCTTATTTTAAAATATGTTTTTTTTTCAGTGTATATACCACTATATAGGTGTGATTTTTCTGTAATTTAATGCATCAGTTTTTTTTCTCCAATTTTTCCCGTGCACTATGGTCCAGAAATCGGATTTGGTGGCATAAACCACATTTTTGAACTTCATAACGAAAAAAAACAAAAACAATGTGACTTCAAAAGCATATTTTCCTTGATCCAAAAAAATATTTTTTTTCATACCACATGGATATCCTCCTTATTTGTCGTTACGCAGAAGTTGTTGTTCTAAGTTTTCTGCATTATGACGCTTTTTATTGAAAAAAAAAATTTATGAAATTTATTAAAGTTATAAATTACTTGTATAAAATTTAACGTTAAAATTATTCCGAACAATATTAGAGGTGTATTATCTAAAATACTGTAATTATCTTTTGTTATACTTTTGTTGTTTTTGAGAAATAATCTTTAGAATTTGTAAAGTTTTTTTTTTGGTAAATTTAAAAATCTTTCGGCCACGATCCGTCGTAAATTATATATGTGGTGAAAGCGTTAAATCTCTACTTTCATTTGAGAGTAAGCTTATCTGCATATACTTGCAACTTTAAAAAAAAACGAACGATTTTCGAATCAATTAACCCCAAAAATGAAGAAATCTTAAATGAGCGGAGAGAGAATGGAAAGAAGAACAATGCAATTTCTAATTGGAATCCGCTTAAATTTCAAGATAAAAAGCAAAATAAAGGAAATCTATACTATTATATAAAATTGAAATAGAAATTTTTGTTTCCAGGTAAACTCCAAAAGTACTGGGTCGATTTTTATGAAATAAGTTTTAAAATGTCATATTTGCGCATTAAGGGGTATTTTTATTTCCAAAGTTTAATAATAAGTATGTTTAATTAGAGTGCTACGTTAAAAAAAAAAAAATCATCTCCGATGCCACGAATTGCTTGATCGTCTTTTTTTACGTGTTTGTGTTGCGAGAATTTCAATAAACTCTGTGTCCCAATTTAAACATGCCGATATGACGACGATTTCCTTCACCGATTTTCTGTTTGTGGACTCAGCAGCCGAAGAAATTGTCCAAAAAATCGTTCGTACCAGCGATTTTGCGACGATTTAGCGTTCTTAGTCTTTCACTCACATGAAAAAATAGTGAAACAGCAAGCAAACATCGTTCGGCAAAGTCGTCGTGTCTAAAAGCAATGGACGAGGAAACAGCGACACAAAAGAAAACATAAGAAAATCGGTGAGAGCAATCGTCGTCATATCGGCATGTCTAAATTGGGACTATGTTGTTCTCTCCTCTTCTCTTTTCCTGCTCAGCTCACACAGCACAACAGAGAAAACAGATGAGTCACGCGCAAGGCGAAAAGAAAGATACATATAAATGCAGTGATGAGCTGCAAAACAAAACAAAACAAATAAATATTATTTTTATTTCATTTGACATGCATTGTCTTAAGGGCTGACGTCACACGGTGATCGTTTGAACGGCATTTCAAAGTTTTTGAAGAGTAAAAAAAAAAACGTTTTAACTCTCTTTATTGATAAAAAAAAAACGCCCGTGGCGAAGCCGCGGACAACTCTGACCTGCCAATTATAAATAAAAAATGTAAAACTTGGAGTTTTAGAGAGTAAAAAGTGGATTAAATGCCATAGGTCATTAGATATTTCTTAAGAAGAAGCATTGTGAATGGCTTGTGCGCCATAAATAAAACGTAATCTTTCATATTCTACTTACAAATATATTGTTCTTATAAATGTGTAATTGATTTCAGATATATGCACAAAGTTTCAATGGTTTATCCACAATTTTTAATATTAGACTTCTATAAGAAATGGGCATGACAGAACATTTTTATCGCTTTGATAAAAGAAAAATGCCAATTGCTAAAATAAAACACATTATTTTACTTTTTCCCAATCGTCCAATTTCCAAAAATTTTATATAGTTCGTAAGATATCCACACATATAAATTTTAAATGTTTGAGAGGTAGGCGTGGCAGTCCACCAATTATGCCCATTTTTTTAATATATGCTTGTGGATAAAAGTGGAATCATATATGTGAAGTTTTAGCTCTCTTTCTCTTCATTATTTGAGTTTATGCCGCCAAATCGGTTTTCTTGCCCATAGTGCAGTGAATTAAAACCACTCACGCGCCCATCTTTAGTTTGTGATTTTCTTTCTTTTTTTTTTTTTTTTTTTGCCACAAGTTTGCAACGTTGTTTATGTGCACAAAAACGGAAAACATTTTTATCATACCGTGAGTTTACTAGAGCTAAATGGATTCGTATAAAGTAGATATAAATAATTATTGTTACATTTTTGGTCATTGTTTGCCGATGTGCAAAATAAATCGCCAAAAAAAACATGGTTATAGGTTTCTTCAGTGAAGATTTTTAAAAAAGCAAATGAAGCATATTTCTGCAGTCTGTGATTTTTGGTGTAAATTTGCAACTAGAATCAGTTTGTGTAACATGTTAAAATGGTCTAATGAACTGAAAACAAAATAAGAGTATATCTATGCATTTTGGAACCCCAATAGTATCGACTGATCCAGGAATGCATGATGCAGCACTATTATGCATGTCATAATACAGTTCACAAAATGATAACCAGAAAAGTGAAGTTAAAATTTTACATTGGCATTTAAAGTGCTCAATTGGCATTGCCTCAGGCAGAGTACATTCCAGTGCAACTATTTACCAATTTAGATCTTGACTCAAATACAAACGCTGACACTGTTCAAACGGCTGCTGTAGCAGACAGTTAGTTGTATCTATTAAGTTCCTGCACTTTCTAACTCAAAAGCGCCAAGTGTGACAGAACATGAACTATTATTATTTGAAAACTGGAATTGTCTCAACGGAAATCCACAACACACTGGCTACATTACTCTATTCCAAAAATCTTTTGGCACCCGGAACTAAAGTTACTGCCTATAGGAACCATCAGTTAAGTTTTCAGCAGCTTATCACTTGTTTCGAGCAAAAACCTGGCATTTTGCAAAATTTTGTTTAAAACAGCAAAGTTAGAGACCAAAAACTGATGCGTTGAATTACAGAAAAATCTACTGTTTACCCAAATCTTGAATTTTAAAATTCTGACATTATATTCGAAATTTAAAAAATGTTTAATTCTCATGAAAACATATTATAAGGTGGCAACGCTGTAGTAAAAATTGAGGCGGCAACCCTATTTGTTATCTTGAATTTAAAAGTAGTGACATGGATTCGAAATCCAGTCCGTTGTCAGCATTTAAAATTACAAGAATTCGCGAAAATACTAAAAACCTAAGAGGCAACCCTATCTGCCATTTTGAATCTTAAAGTTCTGACATCAGATTCGAAATAAATGGCACCCTAAAACTTCTAGATGATGCTTACATCTCTTAAAAATAAATATTATTAGGTGGCAACCTATTGTTAAAAAATTACAGAATTTTTAATATACATACTTACATCTGATTATAAATATGATTGGTAAATTTTAGACGGCAGCCCTATCCGCCATCTTGAATTATAAGACTGTGACTTTAGATTCGAAATCAAATCCATTGTCAGAATTTCACAATTACAAGAACTCGCAAAAATACCAAAAAATTCTGGTGGCAACCATATACGCCATGTTAAGTTTAAAAATTCTGACATCAGAGTCGAAACTAGCGATCCTCTAAAACTGCCAACCACGGAGTCTCTCTTAGTCAGCGCTTATATACATTGTACGTGTTTATATGCAATGTTTACAAAAACTATTTCATTTTTGTTACATATTTATAAACATGTATACATGTTTTTGAAATTTTACTCTCAATAAAAATCGTCGCATTGCCGCCAAGAAAATTTCACTTCAAAAGTAAATTCGATTTTTCAGAAATCATTATAATTCCTGAGTTGTACATGTTTTGATAGTGAAACTTGGTATGTAGGTGTTATGGGTATATAAAGCAGTGGGCGTGGCACTTCTTATACACCGCGAATATGCGTTATCGAATAGCTTTGGAATTATAGGTTGCACAGCCTAGGATTTCGGTATTCAACTTCAGTTTACACGTGCCGTTCCACTAGTTTTATTTTATGGGGGGTTTAAAGTGGAGCGTAGCACTTTTTCAGCAGCCCAAATATTCAGTATAACTTTCGAACTGTAACTGCAAATCTCACATAAATGAAACTAGGTTCGAACTTTCTGTTTAGGCGTGTCATTCGACTGATAAAATTGAGCGAGCATTGGAAAAGGGGGTGTGGCTCCGCACGTGCAAGTCAAATTATTGATATCGAATAGCTTTTTAAGTAAGTGTCCTGCTACTATAAAACTGAAACAGTTCAATTGCAACGTTATTTTCTGCTCTTTGAAATAAATATGATACTGCGGTGAATATTATATTCGACTCTTTTTTTTAATATCTCTCAATTTTCAGATCTTAATTTTTAGATTCTTAAGATTCAAAAGTCTTATGACTCAGAGTTACTTTTTCGGTAAACGAAGCTTTATAATAGAATTTTTGTGAAAATTTTTTTATATACTTTTATTTTTATTCAATATTTCGATCAGTATCGCCAGTCTTCATTAAAGAATACCTCGCAGAATACATACAATATGTCCTTTTATAAAATAAAATAGTTCACTTTGTATAAATTTAAAAAAATTAAAACAACATTATGTATATATGCTTAAATTTGTCCCACAACAGTAGATTGCCCAGATTGTGATTTTTTTAAATTGATTTCCTTGCTACTTGCTGATTATCTCACAACTTGGTCCATTTTTATAGTCCTCTTTTTTTTACTACTGTAATTTTGTCCACCATCGATGCTTAAATGTGTGAACTTTACGCATCTTAAGTTTACAACATTTCAACTCAATGCCATGCCACAGGAAGCGGCAATCCTCTGTCGCTTTTTCTTATCCTTCACACTGCAGAAGGATAAGACACGAGGACAGGCGTGTGCGCTGTGACGTTACAGTTCCGCAATTTCATGCCGTATATAAATGGTGCAATTTAGATGAGTATCTAAAATTAAAGACACTTTAAAATAAAAATTTTCTTCGTTTCCATTTCATTACTTTTGTAACATTAGTCGTCGTGTTGCTACTGTTCCTTCTGCTCTTGCTGCTGTTGTTGCTAAAACTGAAGTAAATCCCACAAAGTTTATCTGTTTTTGTTTTTTTGGTGTTTTGCCCTATGGTAGCACTTTGTTGTTGTCAATGTGGGCTCACAACATAGCCCCCAAATTAGAGTAAGAGTTTGCATTAGCCGTTCAGGGATTTTTTTTTTTTTTATATGCAAGCAGTGACGTAGTTAGTAGTGGTTGTAGGAACTCAAGCCGACAAAAAAGTTTTTATGAAAGAAATTTAACACAAGTACAGCTCAACAGCACAATCTACAAAAAATACCAACGGAATTTAATGAAAAATTAAGCAAAATTAACGATGCTGCTTCTCTGTCCCTTCGTATGTGTGTCACCCTATCAATGTGTGTGTGTGTGTGCAATTTATGGTCGCAGCGTCCCTGTAGGAAAATCAACTAATTTAAAAGTAGTTGATAAAGTAGTTTTTTGTCAACCACAACTAGTTGAAATTCTGACTTTTTTCCATAGAACGAACTAACTTATTTTGTATGGTGATGTCCGCTAAATAAGTCAATTGACTGTCGTCTGCATATATTTTCAACTACTTGTTAAATTAGTTAAATTTAAATTAGTTTTTAACTATTTTAAAATAACCAATTGAAAACTATTACTGATGGCCAAAAGTTAATAATATTTGATGAAATAACATGGTTAAATATATATATATAAGCTTGTAATCTAATAAAAATTTTCAATTAAAACATGCCAACATCAGAGTAGTTGGCGCCTTAATATAATTCAAAGTAGTTTATCAATCACTGGTTTTTAAGTAGTATTTCAATTACTTCATATATTGAAGTGGATGCCGCCTTAATATAATTCAAAGTAGTTCATATACTGGTTTATTTTAAACTAGTTTTTTAATTCGTTGTTTTTAAAAACAAGTTAGTTTGTTCCTATAAGGGTGTTATACTTTTGCCGGAAAATTAGAAATGTTCATTTTGTTTCTCGTTGATTTAATCTCTGAAATTACTTGCAGCCAGCCAACCCGCATTAGGCATTAGAACCGTCGGAATATCAGGGCATCATGAGCATGAGCTTTTCGTATATATCACATTCGTGTCGATTCTCGGTTGCAGCTTTCACAACGCTTTCAATGTATTTCGATTTAAATGAATTTAATGCGGCTGGCTGAGCGACTAAGTTTTGGGTTTATTTTATTATTTTTTTTTTTTTTTATATTTTCTTGTTGCTGTCATTGTGGCTTTTGACTTGGATGCAGAGCATGTCAGGGCAGGACTGGGCAAGATTGTGAACTTAACGCTTGACACGATTTGATGTATTTTCAACAATGTGAATAGTTTAAATCTTGTATTAATTGAATTTGAAAACTTTTCGTTTGGGGAGATCTTTTCTTAAAGTATACTCTGGGTGACTTTGCGGAATTAAGTTAAGATGTATCAATCAAAGTTAAGAAAGTTGAGTTTATTGACAAATTGAAAATCAAAACTTTTAAGCTTAACGCTGTTTATTTTTTTTTTTTTATTTTTTTATTTTATAAGTAATTATTAACAATTAGGTTAAGCTACAAATAAAACTCGATATTTGTGATAATTTCATCCTTACATAAATCAACATAATTTATAAGAACTTTGTAAAAAAATGTATGGTACGGATTTGAAGACTCTTCGCAATGGTAGGAATAGAGCATGAAAGAAATACGTATGTAGCTTAGTCTCAAATAATTCACAAACTAGTGTTTGTTTCTTAAGCAGAGAATATTACCTGATCCAAAGAAATTTTGACGATTCATAAATACAGAGAAGAACTCCGATGAATTCCCTTCTTCATACAAATCTCATGATGTATTACTGACTATCCCGCCATAATTTGTGACCTCAAAGCATATAAAATAAATCTTTTGAATCTTTTTCCCTGATAAGTATGCAAGCGTTTCGATATTCCATCCTAAGCAACTGAATGCAAATCTTGAAAAACATCTCTGAATTCTTTCATTCTAAATGAAGCGTAGCTATAAAAGGATAATCCCATATATAGGATTTAAGCCGATTTTTAAGAGAAAACTTTTGGCGCATTGATCACTTTTTGGAAGGGATAAAAGTTAATGTAAGCAATGTAAACGTTAGCAGTGTTATATAATCACCATGTTTTATCATTATTAACGTTAGCACTGTTAAGATTCGCACTGTTAATGCCTACATTTTTGATTCAGCTACCAGACCAGCAGAAACATTGGAACATTTTTGTTGTTTTTGTATGAGGACCCTTAGAAGGGTACTCGTAGCAAATAGGCGGTAAGTGTGTTGAGATGAAATATTGAAGAATAAAAAATCATGGGACCATCTCATACATTTGACCCTTCTAGGGGTAAATTCAAAAAATAAATGGATCATAATCGAGAGTTTTTGTGTTTTTTTGTATGGAGACGCCCAGAAAGGTGGCAGATAGGGAGTAGGTAAGGGGAAAAAATAGGATTAGCTCATACTATACTAGTAAAAAAGACCGTCCTACGATGGGTTGCAAGCATTAACGCTTAAGCTGTAAGTATTTTTTGCCATTATTACAGTGCTTTTACAACATACTGTTCTGAAAAATGTTCAGCCTGAAAGTATGCACATACATAAAAGGCAAGCATGTCACTAATAAGTATTAAACGAATTTTCTGTGCATACTTTCAGGCTGAACATTTTCAGGACAGTACATGTTGGGAGATACTGTAATAAACGCACAAAATAATTACAGTTTGAGGGATATTGGGTGCAGAGCATTGTGTTTGCCTTTTATATATTAAGGCCTTCTGAAAGTTGGTCTAAATACGACCTAAACTAAATTGCGTCGATAAAACAGTGCTACTAAATTTTCGTAATCCATTTAAAAATATCAAAGAAATTTAAATTTTCAGGTTAAGACATGTCATTATATTTTATTTTTTCTTAGAAAATGTCATTATTTTAGGAAGCATTTATGTAGCTCGGAATCTATCTAAATTATTTCGGAAGCACTGTTTTATCGACACACTTTGTTCAGGTCGTATTTAGATCAACTTGCACAGAGCCCAAGATGTTTTGCTTCACTAGAGGTCATTTCGGGAGAGATATGGACTATAATCGACAGATTTTGTATGCAGACCCCCAGAAGGGTGGCAGATACGGTTTAGGTTTGTTCAGAAAAAATGTTGGAGATCAAAAAATAACAGGACCAGGCTATATATTTGACCTCCCTAAGGGTCAATTTGACTTCCCTAAGGGTCATAATGAACTATAATCGACATTCTTTGTGTTTTTTGTATGTGGACCCCCAGAAGGCATTTTTTTTTTACTTACAGATTTCGAATCTGATGTTAGATTTTTAAAATTCAAGATGGCGGATAGGGATGCCACCTAAATTCTAAGCACAGAGCTGTTACCTACTAATATGTTTTTTAAGAGTTTTAAACATTTTATAACGGTTTGAGGAGGTCACTTATTTCGAATCTGATGTCAGAATTTTTGAATTCAAAATGGAGGATAGAGCTGGTCGTTCTAGATTTTTCGTACTCATTCTTGTAATATTGAAATTCTAACAACGGACTTGATTTTGAATCTAATGCCATAGTTTTAAAATTCAAGATGGCGGTTAAGGCTGCCACTTTAATTTTTACCACAGGTTGCCACCTAATATTTTGTTTTATTGTATATTACGAAATTTAACATTTCTAACAGTGATAGTGGGTCGCTTTAATGTCAGAATTTTAAAATTAAAAATGGCAGCTAAGATTGCCACCTAATTTTTTTTTATTATTTTTACGACGTCGGTGCTGGGGTGACCACAGAAGTAAAAATGGATCGTTGAATCCGTTGTCTGAATTTCAAAATTATGTAATTTTTTACAAAAGGGCTACAACCTAATAAAGTGTATTTTTAAGAGTTTTAAACATCGTCTAACTGTTTTAGGTAGTCGACGATTTCGAATCTGTTTTCAGAATTTTAAAATTTATATGGCGGATGAAATTTTCCCCTACATTTTTTATGTATTTATATGAATTCGTTGCTGGGCGAACACTATGGTAAAAATATGTCACTGAATCCGAGTACGTGGTCAGATTTTCAAAATAAAGGAACAATTTTACAATAGTATTGCCACCTGATAAAATGTATTTTTGAGAGTTTTAAACATCATCTAACAGTTCCAGGGGTCGCTTATTTTCAATCTGTTGTCAAAATTTGAAAACAAAAGGTGACGAATAGGGTTACCACCTAGATTTTTTGTATTTTTGCGAATTCTAGTAATTTTTAAGATCCGACAACGGGTTGGATTTCAAATCTTATATCACAGTTTTAACCCTCAAATGGATGGCACCATGGGATTGCTAAGAAAAAGTACAGTAGTAGGAACACGCATGACTAGGTGTGCATAAGGTGTGTCTTAATTATGAGATAATGTTAGGGTATATGTGCTTGCAAGCCCTACCGCATGAGTTTGGGGGTTGCATGCACCCCTCATTCGGAACAGAAATAGTAAAAACTTTTATAAGTTTACTTTAAATAAACACTGAAATAAAACAAATGTGAGGTAAGCCCCTTCCAATGAGAACGAACCCTATGATGGCGATATGAATAATTAAAATTTTTAAAAATTAACTCCAAATAAACACCAAAAAATTTTCGTCCCTTGAAGAAAACCTGCAGGCAGGCCTGTGTGGGCGTGATGAGAAACCAGTTTAGTTTTTAGTTTTGCTTTTTATTCGATCAGTTAAATACATTTGCGTTGTTGCACATGTTCGAGTCCCAACTGATACAGAATATTTTTCCAAGTAAATTAAATTTTCTGTTCGGCTGTCACCTCTCTGCAGACAATGGCAGGCAAACCTTGAAAAGTAAAAACTGCCACGTAAAGCTTCTTGAGAACATTTGTGTTCCAGTTATCGATCATTTGTGTTCAAACATTTCACAACACGCACAACACAATTAATCGAACGAAGCTCGGTCAAAGTCCTTTCAAGGGCTGAAATGGGCATTTCGTTTTTGTATTGGTCTTTGAGGGTTTAAATACTTACTACAACAACAATTTTTAAAAATACATCGCCTGCTTGATATTTTGGTAAGTCAAGACCCTCGGATTGGTATCCTTTTCTTCCATGTGTGATGTAATCAATTGCCGGGCAAGTTCCACCACAAATCTAGGGCGCCTGTCAGTCATCTGCCAATCGTGAGCTAAAAATTCATCATTCAACCAGCAATGTCTATTATGTTGTAAAACATTTCTTGCAGGTGTGCCCAGTTTGTGCCCATTTGATCCATTGTGTTCACACTTTGAATTCACTATAATCAAATGTTTGGGTGGGTTTCAATACACCACCATTAACCTAAAGTTTGTAGTGCTCGGTAGAAATCAACACCACAGGCTTCTATGCAATTTTGTTGTCGTAGAAGCCAAAAAAGTGTACAATGATGCTCGTTTTGGAACCAATTTCAGCTGAAATGATTGCCTTGTTATTTCGAACCGTTTCGACGTACGAAATGCCATGTCAGTTCTCATGTATGAAAACATTGCTCGTTAGAAGACATTTATAACATAACGGCCAATTGTAATACATCATATCGATTATGGATGATCTGTCCAGACCACTGAACTACTAGATACAAGAAACAGGACTAAAATAAAAATTTTTCATCGAAAGGAACGTAAAACACTGAATTTGTTTTCATTGCGTTCGCCACATCGACTTTAAGGAAGTCATGGAACCAGAAAAAATATTTATGCAGCAAAGTAGAAAATGGTCTGGCCAGACCACTGTCATCCATCCGAGGATTCAAAATTCAAGAGGATAGGGTTGCCACCAACATTTTTTCTATTTTTACAAATTCCCTTAATTTTGAAATTTTGATATTGGATTCGGGTTCAGCAACCCTAATGGGGGTAATAATGTTTACAATTTGTAAAAAAACACATTATTAGGTGGCTATGCCATAGTAAATAAAGAGTGTAGAAAGAGTGTAGAAAAGAGAAATGAAACTTATTCTCTGTATACACGCTATAATTCACAGACTGGTCTATTTCTTACCAGATATTAACGCTTTTTTTTAAATTAAAGCTTTGCTTTTTTAACTTGAACGTACTTAAGAGAAAGTATGCCAAAGTGATTCAATAGTTTTGAACCATAGATTCCCAGATTTTGGCGCGTTTTTTTTTATTAAAGATTATTAAAGATTTATTACCGAAATATCCTCGGTAAAGTTTTTTAGCCGGCCCTAGTGCGGTATGGTGGCAATTGATTTGAGTCGATTTAATTTTTAATAATAGTCTATACTCTTGTTCAATTCAATTTTACTTATATCACAATTTTGTTAAAGGATTCTGTATGAAATTTTTACATATTTGCATGATAGTTAAATTTTTATTTCATGGTACAATTATATGAGCGCTGCCGATTAAAACAGATCTTAAAATGCAACATAATGCGAGTTAATAATCCGTATTCGGAACAAGTCTAATTTAATGAATCTGCTTAAATTTCAGAAAGTTGTTTGGTGCAAGGTTCGATACAAGGTTTGAACAAGGTGCAAGGTTGTTAATATGGTGCTTAAGTTCCGTATTTTAACGAGAAGCAAATTAATTTAAATATATCACTTTATTTGCTGAATTTGCTTCTAGACTTTGGTAGCGTTAAATTTTTCCAGAGGCGTCCAGGGCGAACATTGTCATTAACATCTTCTCGGCCTTCTGAGAAGAGCTTGTACCACTTATGAATATTTTTTTTTTTTTTTTTTTGTTCAAAGTAGATTCATCAAATACCAAAATCTCTATTTCAAGAGCACTGATCACTTAATTTTATTTTTCACACAAAATTTAATATATTCTATGAGATCCATTTTTTTCTGCTAGTGCAAAAAATCGCCAAACACATCAAAAAACGTCTAACCTTTATATCAGTATGAACTAAGAATGTTTTTTTTTTTAAATTTATTTTATTTAAAAGACTTTAAAAATTAAAATTTACTGCATTCTTAACTTTTCATTAAGATTCATAAGTTTTGCGGAAATCAAAATTCGATGCTGTATGTAGACTTTTGTCTTTGACTGTACATAGCGAAATCAAAATTCAAAATTCAAAATTTCTTACTACCAATATCATTAATAAATTTAAAAACAGAAAAAATTATAAATTAAAAAGTGTGTGCATGTTAATTGCTTCAATTAATAACATTTTTAATAAATATTAAATAAGTGTGTGCTGACTACTGCACCCCGGATTTTTTTTTTTTTTTTTTGTTTTTACAAGCAGCGGAATATGTTTTATCAAATTCCTTTAAGCGAACCGTGAATAGAACTTGGTTAGAAGAGCCTTATGAATAACTTAGCCGGTTGAAATACAAAGTCAACTAAGTACTTTTAGTAAATTTTGACCTTTCTGGTTCATTATATTCCTTCTTTTTCTATTCTTATTTTCTCTTCGTACACAGCACAATCACTTCTTAGGGGCGCATTCAACCGGTATCCTTACGCATAGATCTCACTTAATTTAGAAAAACACCTGTGGGACGCGGGATGAATTTTGCGCAGCCTAAAAACTTATTAAAATTCAAGTCATATTTTCTCCATTACCTTCAGCCTCGACAAATTTTTATATACGGTTGTTTTAAGTATCACTTCAAATGTTTGAAATTAATGCATTTTTTTTTTATACGTCTCTTATTCATGCGTATAAAATTGTGTTCTGCTCTTCTAGAGCAGTTATGAAAATTTAGTCCTTGACGCTGCTGCTGCTGCTGCTAGCTACTTCCTTTGAATTTTATTCAAATTTAAGCAGACTTCTTAAGAGGGATGTAACATGTTCTTAAATAATTTTAATTGTTTCTTTTTATTTTGTTTTATACGTAACTGTGTGCATACTATCATAACAAATGCTTATTGTTCACAGTCCCTGCTTAGGAGTATAAGTAGAAAAAGGGGGGGGGAGGCGTAGTATGATTTTCATTTTAATTATGAGCACCCTTTAGCATTATTTCAGCGTCAAAACCTTAACAATGCGTTTCACAGAGCGTATAATTAGGCGTTTAATTGCACAGGCTTCAATGTAGAGGGCGCTGCACTTAACATAAAGTAAACAAATCATGACCCTGAAGTGCGACAAAGGATGGTGTATTGGGAGATTTGTTGGGAGCAACGTTAGTTTTATATTACATCCATTTCATCATCATCATCATTAGCTTCATCTGGAGTGGAGCAGCAGCTAATCGCTTTCAATTATTGGCTTCTCCTTAGCAGCCTGCATCGGCCATTGGCAGCTAGTTTTATTATGTGGCTTGGTCACCTTTTATCATGGGCCAGCGAGCACTTTGCTGTTTCACTCATAATTAAGTGTTATTTAAGCCTTTTTTTTCCACCGTTACCAAGCCATGCGCCTCGTTCGTTCTATCCTTCAACTGCCTGCCTGCCCGCCTGCCTGCCTGTCTGTCTGTCTGGCTAATGCTTTTCGTTATTGCCTGCCTGACTTGACCATGACTCTAATATTTGTGTGCTTATGCCTGTGTATGTGTGTGTGTGTGTTTGTGTTTGCTTGCAGCGTGAAGTAATTTGCTCAGCATCGCCTTCTTTGTGTGGAAAATTAATACTATTAATGAATTTTTTTTTCTCCGTTTCTCTCAACGAGCTGGTGTTTATTTATTCATTAATTCTGCCTAGATTATTGAATAATTTAGTTAACCAAGGATAATCAGCAGGATCCAACGATATTACAACACAATACATTAAATAAAGCAATCGCTGTAGTCGTTTTTTTTTTCGGTTTAATCTGTTAATCTGCTGTGAAATCATACCTCAATGTCTGACAACCCAGGTCCTTGCTGTTGGTAATTGCATTACGCACATTTTTTTGCTAATTTTTCTAGAACCAATTTGTGCCTAATTGATATCTGAGGATGTTTCTGTGAGTTTTATATAATTAGCAATACAAACAAGCAAATGGTTAATAATTAATGCCACATACATTCAATGTGCTTGTTTTGGTAATGGGGGTGAGTCTTTTGGGTTAAAAAATGAGAGCAACCAATGGCGAATATTATGATTTTTAGTTTTTTTAAAAAGTTTCTTTTTGCACTACTTTCAGAAATTAAACCTCCATAAATTAATTCTTTGTACATGTAAATTTTAAATTGACAGTAATTTTCTTAACTCATTTCTTTTTTCTTTCTTACAGTGTGCACAGCTGGCCCACATGAAAAACGTTTGCTGCACGCGCTGCTTGACAATTATAACAGTCTGGAGCGTCCCGTTGTCAACGAATCCGATCCACTGCAATTAAGTTTCGGATTGACGCTAATGCAAATCATAGATGTGGTAAGTAGAATTGTTTTGATCGTTTTTTTTTTTTCTCCATATATTGTGTCAAGTTTTGCTTTACTCTGCTATTCGAATAGAACAAACAGCAAAAGCATGAAACTAAATCCTTTGACGCCATTGAAAGAAAAAAATAAAAAAAAACAAAACCTACAGCCCGCAGAAAAGCGAAACTAATGTCGTCGACAAGAAGTTCTTTATGACTAAAACGTAAAACCGTTCAATCAAACGCAATTAACAAGCCAAACGGTGGTGAAAATGATGGTAACATCCTTTGAGATTTAACTGCTTTTGAAATCAAAGTAGTTGGAAGTAATTAAGATGGTGACAGTTAATTAGCAATTAAAGCATGTTAGGCTAAGCTGGATGTTGCACTGCTTCACACGCTCTAACACTGTTGAACAAGCAAGGCTCAGTGGAGATTAGCTCTGTAGTTGTGCTAGAAACTCATGAAAAATTAGACAAAATTAAATGTTGTTAGTATATCCTGGTATTTTTACTATTTTGCTTGTCAGCATTATTGGTTTGTTTTTTTTTTTTTTGTCGCTTCTTACTGATTACAACTTGCAAGCGTGCTAGTAATAAACTTTACGAGTTTGCTGCCACAGAAGCAAAGCACAAAAATACAAACACATGTTTGAAATGTCAGTGGTAAATGGTAAATGTATTTTAATACCTGTTCGCAAAGTTGCAAAAATAAAAGTTTTCTGCTTTGTGTTATTGTCTTCTTCCCCCCCTCCCCCCCCAACACCCAATACATACCAGAACGATAACTAACATAAGATATGCGAAATTGACATAAAAGTGGGCTTTAGTTGCTGCAAACAAACACGGAAGTGGATAGCTTAGACAATAAGAAGAAGAAAAAAAAAAGATATTGTAGCATCAACCCGCAACTCAACGAGTGCTTAAGTAAAATTTATGCTTTTCAGCATCTTGGAAAATTTCTTTTGACGGTATTTTCTGCTGCTTGTAGTTTTATGCTTTTTTCTGCGTTTGTGGCAGATATATCATGCAGGTAAAATAAGTTAAGCGAAATCCACAAAAAAAAGGAAAAAAACTAGCATGGAGTTTGAGTACATTTTTCGCAAAAAATCCTTGTAAAGTTGGAGCAACAAAAAAAAAACATAAGGCATCAAATGTTAGTGTAAACAAGTGTTAAACATTAAAAGAACAATAAATAGGAAACAAAGCTAATTTCAGCACGTTTTACGATTACTGAGTAATCATTGAGTGAATAAAAATAATGCTGAACGATAATTATTATTAAAAGGTACCTTTGTATATTAGTACTCGTATAAGAAAATGATCGCATTAAAAGCTGATATGTATTTTTACAATATATATATATATATATATATATATATAAAAAATCTAAAATATATAACTTCACTAATAAATACAAATCATTATAAAAAATAATATATTAAAAGAGAACTCAAATATTAAAATATTTAAAAAACTAGTAAAGGTGGAGCTTCGGTAGGGTACGGAAGCTAAAATACCATCCCGCGGCCATATTGAAGTATATTCAAAGTATTTAGCCACGACATACACGATGACATTCAGTTTTATATATTAACGAAAGTTTTCCAATTTTATTGACGGAACTTTGTATGGAAAGTAGGCGTGATTTTGATCCGATTTTGCCATATATCATAGAGGTGGTTCATATTGTATATCAAAGCTAAAGCGCAAAATTTCAAGACATTTCATTAATTTTTGTGGATTTTTAAGAGATTTAACGTTTAAAATAAAGTCAATTTGTATGGGAGGTAGGCGTGGTTATCATTCGATCTTGCTTAATATCATAGCCAGAATTAAAACTGAAGAGCAAAGGTCACCTGCCAAATTTCAAGGCATTTCTTTAATTTTTGTGGATTTTAAAAACATTTTACGGTTAATATAAAGTCACTTTGTATGGGAGGTAGGCGTGGTTTTCGTTCGATTTGGACCATTTCGAACTTGATCTTCCTTTTTTTAAAATAAACTTATATTTTGAATTTCATTGCGATAGCTTTGAAATTGCGGCTGTAATCGTTTGACAGACGGACAGACGGACATACAGACGGACACACGGAAATCGACTCAGGAGATGATGCTGATAAAAAATATATATATTTTTCTATACCTGCCACGCCTCCTTCTTTGCGTTACAAACTGAATGCCAAAGTTAATATACACCTTACGCAGTACGCGTTGGGTATAAAAATATTTGATAAACATACTTTGGTTATGTATGCAAGAAACAGTTAAGCAGTTCAACTGCAACAAAAAAAGTTCAACTTTGCTCATAAAGGTCACAACCATTGCATTTTAATTTCAAAAATATTACATTTTAATACGAAAAATATATACGAAATTTTACCTGAAACAAATACAATTTTATAAATTGTAGAATTTTAGGCTTACATACTCTGGAGAAAATCTTTTTTTGAATGGAATTTTTGTTTATTTTGAAAAGTTGCAGAATCCAAAAAATACACAAAAAATTTGGTAATTCACGTAAAGCGGACAACTAACAATTGTATCCATTCGAAAATATTATTCTGGTATGTAACAGAAAACTGCAACGAGTCGCTTTTTTAGCACTCAAAGTAGAGATGGGCGCATGTCACGAATTTAGTCGTGAGTGAGAACCCATAAAAAAATCACGAAATATTCGTGAGCGTGCGTGATTAAATTTTCCTCGTGCATGAGCGTGAGTGACTTCAATTTCTTCGTGTCACGACTTGTTTATCTTTATTTTTTAAATCTGTGCAAAAATTTAGTAATGATTGTTTTTTCTACCATGCAACAATGCAATGCAACACTGACCACTTCTAATAAAGTGACAATGATTTTCTTTACGAATTTTCGTGATTGAGCGTCTCCAATGCTAAACACTTCGTGAGCACTCCTGACTCAAAAAACTCCATCGTGTTCATACGTGATCGTGAGTCAAAAAAATTATTTTAATCGTGAGCGCGCCTGATTAAAAAAAAATCACATCTTGAGCGTGCGTGATCGTGAGTCAAAACCACTCACGCGCCCATCTCTAATTCAAAGTATACTCATAAAAAATAAGTATTATATTCAACCCTGAGCACTTGCTTCTCATATCCCAGCCACTCTAACAAGCATGCGTGCAAGGTGCACATGAAGTACGTGAGAGTCTGCGTACAAGAGAATCTTAATCGTTTGAATACTAAATACTTTAAATAGTTTTGCTCAATGTGCTCAATGACTCTCTGATACTCATAAAGTACTTAGAGTCATGGAAAATATCCACATGACTTACGTAGCTGCTAGAGCGACATGTTGGCATATTGAACAACATAAAATCAAAAGATATCGAAAAATCATCGAAAAATCTTCGAAAAAATAGAAAAAGTGTCATATCTCGAAGGGGAAGCAAAATAGGTAAAAATCAACCATTTTTTGGGGATTCCTAAGGTGGGAGCATATCTGAGATGCACAAATAGAGGGGTATATTATCCCCCATTTTCCTCATTTTTTGGGAAGAACGTCGAAGCACGTGTTCAACTGTCCACTGTAAGTGAAATTGTAAGTCAAACACGTGTTTCGGCTCCTCCCTAAAAATATGGCGGAAGGAAGGACAGATATACTCCCTATTTGTGTGTCTCAAAAATGTTTTCTTCCTTAGTAACCCCCAAAAAATGTTTAGTTTTTACCTATTTTGCTTCCCCTTCGAGTTATGGAACAACATAAAGTCGAAAGATATCGAAAAATCTTCTAACAAAAAGAAAAAGTGCCATATCTCGAAGGGAAAGCAAAATAGGTAAAAATTCACCATTTTTGGGGGATTTCTAAGGGCGAAAGCATTTTTGAGACACACAAATAGAGGGGTGCCCATTTTCCACATTTTTAGGGAGAACCTCGGAGCACGTGTTTAACTGCCCACTGTAAGTGAAAATGTAAGTCAAACACGTGTTTCTGCCCCCTTTCAAATATGGCAAATGGGGGGACAGATGGACCCCTCTATTTGTGTTCGGATTCGGATTCAGCGACCCATTTGTACCTAGAGTTCGCTCGAACAAAGCTCGAAAGAAATCGGGAGCCCTAATATATACTTATTATAGAACTATTGCGGACATTGACATAATATTATATTTTCGTTTGGGTACTCCCCCAAACAAAGCTATGCGTCATGCCAGCATTCATACTCAAAGTATGAATCACTCGTTGCCGATCTCTGGTATGTAAGACTTCTTAACTCTTCAACTTATCTACAAAAATTTGGTACTATGTGACCAATGAAGGCATCTTAACCCATTTTGGTCCTCTTCCAGAACGCGTTGGAATTTCGTAATGAAATTTGCAAATTTTGTTATTAGTGATCTAATTAAGAAATTTCCAAAGTTTAAGATTTTTTCGAATTAAAATTTTTCGGCTACGAAGTGTTCGTAAATAGCTGCTTACGTAAATAGTTTTATTATACATTAAATTTATATATTTTTTTTGGATTTTTTCAAAAATTGTCAAAAAAAGGTATTTTTTTAACCGCTTACCTGGATAGGAAAAAACAGCAAATTTAAAAAATTAATTTTTTTTCTGAATTTTCATTTCACTGAACCGTGTATATTCGGAAACATTTTAAAAAAAATCTTTTTTATTTTTTCCAAAAATTAATTTGAAAGTTAGTAATCGAAAAATCGACCAGCGAGCTAAAATGGGTTAAATCTAAGTATGACATTATTTTTTTAAAGAAGATTTCTTAGTAAAAAAATAAATAGTTACCTTAATATAGAAAGGCCCTAACTCAATTTTTTTTACATTATAGGAGAAGAAAAAAACTTCATAAAAAACAAAGTTCTGCAATTTCTACAGTAAAAAGAATTGTAACATCGCTACATCACTTATAGTTTTTAATAAACAAATTTGTTTACAAAAAATTCGAAACTACAGAACTTCATTTTTTATTAAGTTTTCTCCTTCTCCTATTGACTTAGGGCCTTTTGAGATAGGGCCTTTCTATATTAAGGTAGCGAAATATTTCTAAAAAAAACCTTCTACGAGTACAATGCTTTTCTATGGGTAGTTGGACAATTTTTTAGTTTTTTTTTAATTCTTCATAAAAAATTAAAATTTAATAAAATAATAAAATTTAATAATGTAGTTATAAAATTTTAATTAATTAAATTAAGTTTTAAACTTTGGCATTTTTATATTTTTTTTTTTTTTTATTATGACAAATAATTGAAAAAAAATTTTTTTTTTAAATTTGAATTCAGGATTTAACAAACTATCAAGTTTCCTATACAAATTACTGTCTTATTCTTTTTATCATCCAAGAAATCATTTTTTAACAAACATTTCAATTTTGAGTTGAATGAATTTTACCTCTAAAACTCTGAAGTTTGTGCGAATACCAATATGGGTTCGTCATCGAAGTTTAAAATATATCATTTTTAATACAGTTGAATTTTTTACTGATTAATAAAATTTGCATCCACGGAATTCTTTTCAGAAAAAAGTCATATAAACAATAAGTAAAATCTAAAGAATACAATTTTTTGTTTTTGTTTCTCTCTCTATGTGAAGTGCCTCATACGTAAGTATAGTCTTGATAACTATTGGTTTTGAAAAAAATGTTTTAAAAAAAAATTTTAATTTTCCATTGTTAATTTTAATTTTGATTTAAATAAGCTGCAAGATACCTATACAAAGTTTTTATTATATTTTTTAATTGAAAATTTCTGTAGGCGCGTTCAGCACTTTAAGCAAGTTTGTATCAAATTTTGTGTGAAAAATGGTTTCAACTGCGCCGATACGCGTAAAATGTTGGTGAAATGTTATCGTGACTCTGCTCTATCGTATCAGAAGGCAAACAAGTGGTTTAACCGATTTGTGAGTGGTCAAGACGACCCTTATACCGGGCGGCCATCGTGTTCTACTACCGAAGAAAACGTTGAATCAAATCAAAGAAATGTTAGTCAAAAATCGCAAATTGACGATTAGAGAGATAGTAGAGGACGTCGGCATTTCAATTGGATCCGTTCAGAACATTTTGAAGAATGAATTGGGCTTGAGACGTGTCGCTGCGAAGTTGGTACCGAAAGAACTCAATTTCATGGAATAAAGAGACCGAGTTGCCATCGCGAAGACATGCTGGAAATGATCGAAAACAACGAATCATTCATCGAATCCATCATTAGTGGTGATGAGAAATGGGTATCTTCCATCGTAAAAATCGAAGACACGAAAAAAGTTGTTGTAAACCAAACACTGTCACTTTAAAAAATGTCAACGAGAGACGCTGATATTTGGCAGCCTTGTCGTAGACACATGTGGCAACCTACTAAAAAACAAATTTTCGAATCGGACAGTTAAGTCCGGTTCACAGTGTGAATGAACCTTTCTTTTTGAAAAAAGGGGTATATGCAATCGGACCAATGTTGTGGCACTTGTACAGATTCCGCATTTTCTATTCTTGCACCGTGCAACGGCATAAACTAGACTTTATTCAATATGAAATAAAATAAAAGAAATATGTTTTCCATTACAATAACAAATAAATTTTGATTTCAATAAGTTTCAACTTTCAAAAACGATTCAAATTTTGATGAAAAGCTGGGTGTCAATTTTGCACAAGCCTCCAATAAAAAACAATAAAAAAAGATTTTCGTTGTATTTACATACACACATGTTGTGCGGCATTTTGCTTGAGGCAGAATGCAGTTTTACTTATATTCTCCTCAGAATACTCGTTTTTAAATATTTCATATGCATGCTGAAACTGTCACAATTATGAATCGTTTTGGTACCAACTGTCCTTCAATGGTAAAAATGTTCTTTTTATTCGACGATAGGACGCTGAAGTCATCGCGTAAATAAAAATTCTTTATTAAATCCCTGCACATACTCGTATTTTGTTCAGGAAAATTTTCAGAATTCTCTTCTACAAATCTATTATTTTTTACGTATTTCTCATACAATCCGCGTATAATTTCCTCTTTTTAGCGATGTCATTTGGCAACGCATTTTCAACCTTTCGTTATGCCTACGAATATGTTTGCCTGCTATTATAAGCTGGATGTGATTGATTCAATTCCATTACCTTATTTTTTTTCGTAATTTTCTCTAGCGGGTTCGATCTGTTTAAGGAACAAGTAGGTTAGGTTAGGTTAGGTAAGAAGGGTCGTGCACCGTTACCGGTGCTTCCGCGTGGGCCTATAGGTCCATTGCGAATCTCTTTTTATAATTGTGGTACCAAGTTAAACCATTGTTCCGATTTGTTCCTCAAACCATCCTGTGCTTTTTATGAACCTCCAGATGTCTAGCAGTGGTGTGTTCACCAACTCTTCCAAGTCTTTGAAAAATCTGTTCCCCATATGTCGGAGTCGACGATTCTGTAGACTTGGACATTCGCATAGTAGGTGAGTTATTGTTTCTATTTCCTCCGGGTCTTTGCAGCTCCGACAGAAGTCTGGCGCTGTTATACCTATTCTATTGGCTATTACTCCAATGGGGCAATGACCCGTTAGAACTCCAACAAAGATCCGGATTTCCCGTTTGACCAAAAGCAGAAGGCTTCTAGTTCTTTTCTCATTTAGCTCAGGCCAATGCCTTCGAGATATGTTGCAGTCACCTCTGGAAGCCCAGTTTGTGTTGGCAATATCTCTGGCTTTTAGTTCTATACTCCTTTTGACGACGCCTATTGGAATGTGCACATCTGTGTCAGCTCTGTTTGTACTTGCGGTTACTCCACGCCTTGCCAGTAATAGCCACGCTATTGCAGATACTGTTCAGTGCAAGTTTACAGTTTTGCACCGTTCGAGCCTTCGTCGTTTTACTGTTCAGTGCTTTGATGGCCGCTTGGCTATCCACAAAAATTACTACCTTTGTGGGGGTAAGATTTTTCCTGTAAATGGCCTGTGCAGCTTTTTCAATGGCATATATTTTTGCCTGAAAAACGCTACAGTAATCCGGGAGTTTGTAACACTCTTTGATTTGTAGCGTTTCACAGTATACACCCGATCCAGTTCCGTTTTCCAGTTTGGAACCATCAGTATATAAATGGAGATTGCCGTAGGATTCTACAGCCGTTTCTTCCCATTCTTGTCTGCTGGGAATGGATGTGGTGTATTCTGTACCGAATCTCACACTGGGTATGATATAGTCGGTTGCTCTTTTTGATTCCTACGAACAAGGAACAAGTAAAAAAGTTAAATTTCAGAAAGATGTTTGGTACAAAGCATGACAGAATTATAATTCTATCATTCGTACAAAATAATATTTTTTTGGTAGGTTATAATGGTATTGATAAAAAAGGCCACTATCTCCCCTGTCGCCTAAGCAACCCCTTTAAGGGAGGTTTCAGGCAAAAGCGGTTAAAATTAAGGCGAAGCTTAGAAGTAGTTTTCTAAAAAAGATTTTTATATATACAAAGAATTCTATTTACATGCTAAATTTACATCATTAGTATAAGTAAAACAAAAAATTTTGTTTGTTAATATATATTGAAAAATTCTATTGACAAAAAAAGAAAACGATAACTGGAAGTATTATTTTATAAAAAGATGCAGCCCGAAATACTTGTAAGCATGTTGTTAAGAAATTACATTAAATATTTAAAATTTTTATAATAAAACAGTCAAATATGGTTATTTAAAATACAATTTCTAAAATAAGGTCAATTCAAAAATTACGAAACATTTTATTTTCTGTCACAAAAATTAGAGATGAAAAAAATATTAAGATCGCGCATACAAAATAAACAAACTGAACAACAACAAGCGAAAGCTTGTTGCTTTTGTTTTGAGAATGAACTCGTGCTTTTCTTCAAGTGCAAACTTTAACAGCAAAAGCTTTGCAACACAAACATTAAAATGCGTATGTATAATTTTAGACATCCTTCCCTGTAGGAAAATCAGCTAATTTAAAAGTAGTTGATAAAGTAGTTTTTTGTCAACCACAACTAGTTGAAATTCTGACTTTTTTCCATAGAACGAACTAACTTATTTTGTATGATGATGTCCGCTAAATAAGTCAATTGACTGTCATCTGCATATATTTTCAACTACTTGTTAAATTAGTTACATTTAAATTATTTTTTTAATTGCTTTAAAATAACCAATTGAAAACATTACTGATGGCCAAAAGTTAATAATATTTGATAAAATAAAATGCTTAAATATATATAAGCTTGTAATCTAATAAAAATTTTCAATTAAAACATGCCAACATCAGAGTAGTTGCCGCCTTAATATAATTCAAAGTAGTTTATCAATCACTGGTTTTTAAGTAGTATTTCAATAACTTCATATATTGAAGTGGATGCCGCCTTAATATAAATCAAAGTAGTTCATATACTGCTTTATTTTAAACTAGTTTTTTAATTAGTTGTTTTTAAAAACAAGTCAGTTTGTTCCTATAGGGTTGATTTAGATGAAATTGAAAAAAGATTATGATATTTTGTAACTTTCTTTTCAAAACATATTGCAGCATTTTTAATGGTTAAACCTTAACCAATGTTATTGCTTGTCAACGCAATCTAGTTATTATTTTATTTCATCGCCAACGGAGGGCGAAAAAACGCAGCATAAAAGATCAGAAAAACAACAAACATCAAGAAAGAACCAACAGCTGCTAATATCAGATTTCACACTAGAGCGCAGCATTTGCGCCCGAAAAAGTAAAAAAAAAAAAACCGAAATTCAAGCAGAATTTATGTGCGAAACCTGACTGCGAAATGCAAGTGCACTTAACTTGCTCGTAAACTACAAAATAATGGTAGCAGAAATAATTTCTACTACGTTTTTGCAGACAGCAGCAGCAGCAGCGTTCATTATTTGCACGTGTTCGAGGCAGGCAAAAGACAGTTAAACTGAAATAAGAGTGTCACTTAACACATGATTTATGCGTATTATTTAAAGGATTGTAAAACTGAAAAGGGTGGGGAGGATGAAGATTTTTGTAATCAAGACGCTTTGAGGTAAGCTATGGAAATATATGGGTGCTTGAAAAATTGCTATCTTATAGCAGCTATCTAAGATGTAAGAGCAATAAATTTAGCTACTTAGGAGTAGCATTAAATATCTATGAGAAATTAATAAGAATTTTGAAAAATTGCTAAATTTTGTAAGGAAACCATAACGTGCTCATCAACTGGCATATTTTAATGCTGCTTCCTTTGTGTCTAAAATTTGTGATATTTTTTTTTTTAATTTATTGCCTTTTACAATGAATGAATGAGTAAATGCTGCTTAGAACGAGTCAAAAATATGACAAATCTAAGCTCTGCTCCACTTACAGCGTGACATGCTTTGGTTTTTTTTGCTAAATATTTGCATTAGCTGCTCGTTGTTGGGACCACATAAATTGGGCCAACTAGACCAATGTGCCATTTATAATTTTTTGTTACTTCTGCATCCGTTTCCTCTTGATGCTTTCCATGTGCAGCGGTTTTCATTTCCGTTTTAATTTCTTTCATTGTTGTTAAGTTTTTTTGTTCTTCTTTTCTACTACCTTTTTTTAGGTCTCTATTATTTTTCTTGCTGTTGTAAGTGCGCGCTTCTTATCACGCTTACAACGCGCTGAACGTGGCTAATTTCAAAGCAGATTTTCACATTTTCCCACACACCCACACACTCAAACACATCACACAAACATAATGGACTCAAGGCATCACCACAAACACCACTGAAGGGGGTTGGTTCGCAACAATAAAAACAAAAGTTTTATTGTTATTTTGTTTTTTTTTTTTTTGAGCTTAGCATAGCGTACCATCTTCAGTGTGCCGCGCCGCTTTTTTTGCGCGTTTTCCTACACAATTGGCAACGCCATTAAAAGCACGTGCCTTTGTTTATAGTAACTGTCTAACATTGGCAGAGGCAACGCTGCGTTTATTAAGTTTTATCTTAATTTTCTTATTCATCTGAACCACTTGATGACTTTCTCTAATCTATTTAAGTATTAAATTTTCTCTAAATAAGTGTTGCCAACCATTGCCTTTGTTTGGCCAAACGAAGCAATTTTAATGCCATTTGTCGAAATTTTAATCGAAATAAGCACGCCGAATACAATCAAAACAAATGAAATAATATTAAGTCTTAAACGAGTTTTCATTGCATATTTAAGGGCGTCCAGTCAAATTCAATTCAACTGTGCTAAGCATTGATGTGCATAGCTGTGTGAAAACAATTCAATTGTGGCAGCTAATTAATTCATCAACTGATTTGTTATTCATTCAGTTTAGTTCTTCGTTAGTCTCAACTTCATTTTATTTGAATCAATACTTTGTTGAACTTTATATATCGAAATCGAAAATTGCCCATAATCTTTTGTCTTCTTCGATGCGCCATAAACTATGCAAATTCAAAAGATATTTGCATATTTTTAGATGATGTATGGAGAGTGGTATTGGTGTTGGGCTTTGACCGGCCGAACAGCTGGCGTTTGTCTTTTGTGTCCTGAATTGATTTGAGTACATTTAATTAATTTATATATTCGTAAAAATGTTTTGGTTTGTCTGAAAAAATATTGAATTCCATCTACATATATTGAAAATAATTGCACTTGAAGTGAAGTATTTTGCTGAAATTTGATTGACATAAATTGTCTGAATTTTCAAGTTGAAAGCTTTTAAGATATAATCGAAACCGAATTTAAAACTGGAGATTCTAAAACAATTCAATTTTGTACAGAGATATTATTGCTTGTGTCATAAAGATACAAAGAATTAATTTATACATATATAGAATAGATATATATATAATAAATGTATTCTATATAAATTATAGAATACATTTATTTTCAAAAAAATTATTATTTTTATAAAAAAATTTTATTGTTTTATAACTGGATTTTTCCATACTTTCTTCTAATGAGCGATAGTTAATGTCGATAGAATTGCTAGTGTTCCAACTGACAATCACAATCGCACTACACAATATTCTCACTATTTCCTTCTACCTCTAATTCACTATTCGACTAAACTGAATATATGCAAGAACTGAATACCTAGGCTACGCCGAGAAAAAGTTATGTTGAATTAATAAAAAACCTAGTATAATTTACAGGCTGGCTTTGGCAATTTTCAGCTTCCCAGTTTAAAATCTTAAGTGGACAATTTTTATTTAAGCGATTAATTAACTAAATATTTAGTGATCTATACATTATATAAAAACAAATTTCAACAATTGTAACTTTTTTCCGAGCTATGTTGTTTTTTAGAAAATAACTCACAACTATGCTTAAGCCATCCACGCTATTTTGTTTTTTGGATTTTTCGCGATTTTTCAGTAAAACACTCAAACTCCAGGTTATTAGACGGAGTTACTAACATAATTGCACAATTTTTTGCACCATTTTTAATTTTTTTTATGTAGAACCCAAAAAAATATTCCCTCGAATATCATAGAATCGTGAAGAATATATGTATAATAATGCAAATGGCTTTGATGATACTATTTTGATAGTGTTGAATTTTTGGTAGTTTACCTACAATATTAGTTGATATATTATGTACTTGGTTTAGGTGAAACAAATTATTTTTTGACAGGGTATCAAAGTATATGCTTTCAAAGCAATGTATTGAACAAAAAATTGCTTGGGTGAATAAACATAAGTTTATAATTTCCATACAATTTTCTCAACCCAAGCCGACTTAGGTGATTTAACTATTGCTTTTTTTCTCGGTGTCGCAAAAAAAGTAAGATGTTTTTTTTATGTGGTGCCCTCTTAATTTTTTCGTATGATGTTCAAATAAATGTAAATAAAATTTGGTGCCGACTTGCATCGATATATGTTATACATGGTGATATGGGAAAAGTGCTAATTTTTTCAGAAACCCAAATAACTTTTGTATGAGTGTACGTTTTAAAAAAGGTAGTTCGCAGCTCATTTTCTATTTAACATTTCTTAAAAATAAGCTTTCGAACATGAAAATTGTAAAAATAAGGAAAAAATTCAAATTGGAAAAAGTTTTAATGAAATCATGTGGAAATATTTTCTTAAACTATATCTAATGCAATTGAAAAAACTGTGCAATTATGTTGAATAACTTGGTCGTTATAAATTTTTTTGTTAGAAGTGTACCTATATCAAAATTTCGAATTTGAGTATTTTTACAAAAAAAAAAAAAAATCCCAAAAAATCCAAAAATTCAAAATTTAAAAAACAATGCCATGTATGATTAAGGTATTCTTTTTTTTTTTTTTTTGTAAAAAAAAAATTAAAAAACCAAAACTCGAAAAAAAGTTCAGCCTGTTGAAACTTACTTCTTTTTCAAAACTACTTAACCCTCCATCGATCAGATGTTCCGATAACCTTTGAACGGTCGAATGTGGTCTGTTCAGAACCCTATACATTTACGTGTATTTATATGGGAAAATAGCGTTCTTGGTGTCAAATTCAAACGTGATTACAATGTTTGCATGTATGTTTATAGTTTTGGGTCTTTCTATATATATATATATATTTCATTTATAGAAATGAAATATACTTCAAACACAACTAAAATCGAAAACGGTCTGGCCAGAACCATCTGACTGACGGAGGGTTAAGTGCTACAAAAATGTTTTTCTAGCTTTTCGATTACAAAAAAAAAAATTATAATCTCAAGTACTGACATGCTTCGATGCAAGTCGGCATGGGTTTCCGTGGTACACGAAATTTTTTTTTACATTTATTTCAACATCATACGCAAGAATTAAGAGGTTATACCTTGTCACGATGTGTTTCGGCCGAGGTATCACTCTCCGGAACTAGGATTTGTAGACAAAAATTTATTTAAGTCTGACACTAAATCAAAACGCTTCTTTTCAGATAATTGACAAAAATGCTTTAATTTACAAACAAAATCTAAGACTAACCTAATATGCATGCAAGAATTGAATGTAATCATTAAATAGCAAATAAATTATAAAAATGTAATAGAACCGCCAAAAGATATGTTTCATATTAATATATACTAGTATCACCTGTGGCCGAAACCCGGCCATATCAAAATCGGTTTTCTTTTGTGTTTTTGCTGAACGCACCAACGCATAGCCTGAACTGAAGTATTGAACAAAATAAACAATTATAAATGTCTTTCTAATAAACATAATGTCTTTCAAATATACAAAAAAAAAAATTTCATTAAAATCGGTTGAGCCGTTTCGGAGTAGTGCGACCAATTGCTTGAGAAACACCCTGAATGCCATACCACCCCGAGCAACGCCGTGTATTCCAGCTAGCATTTTTCTTTAAAAATTCGTCGGTGCTTTTCCCTTATCTGATTCACTAAAAAAAAAATCATCAAAATCGGTTGAGAAACACAAGAGAAAATGGTACTGAACTATTTTTCCATAGCCTATTTATATTAGAGCCCGGCATGAATATATTCATCAAGTGAATATACTCTGATTCTCTGCTGTAGCAGTCACTGCAAGCAAAGCTGCAAGCGAATAAATGTAAACAGCAGGTCGTGTAGCGCAAGAGAATAACTTTTTATTTGTTCTCTGTTTTCTTTTTATACACTCTTGCACTGAGGTGAGCTTGCGATCTACGCGTTGTTTGAGTTTTTTCTCTGAGCACTTAATAACCTACACGAATACTCAGGGATCTGCTGCAGTGACCAGAATAAGAGTTAATGTGTTGGGTTTCCACGCAATAATCTTTTTGTTATTCTTAATAATGCATATTTGTGTTGTTTTTTGTTGCTTTATTCGCTACCTTCCATACAAAAAACACAAATACTGTCGAAAATAGCTTATATCGACCGTAACTTAACTCCTAGAGGGGTCAAATATATGAGTTGGTCCTATTATATTTTGCCCCTCAACATTTCTTTCGAACACACCTACCCTCTATCTGCCACCCTTCTTTGGGTCCCCATACAAAAAACACAAAAGCTGTTGAAAATAGTTTACATCGCCAGTAGCTAAACTCCTACAGGGATCAAATATATGAGTTGGTCCTATTATTTTTTGCCCCTCAACATTTTTTCGCAACTCACCTACCCCCTATAAACCACTCTTCTTTGGGTCCCAATACAATAAACACAAAAGCTGTCGAAAACAGTTTATATCGGCCGTAGCTGAACTCCTAGAGCGGTGAAATATATGAGCTGGTCCTATTATTTTTTGCCTCTCAACATTTCTCTGGAACACACCTACTCCCTAACTACCACCCTTCTTTGGCTCCCCATACAATAAACACAAAAGCTGTCGAAAATAGTTTATATCGGCCGTAGCTGGACTCCTAGTGGGGCCAAATATATGAGTTGGTCCTATTATTTTTTGCCCCTCAACATTTCTTCCGAACACACCTACCCCCTATCTGCCACCCTTCTTTGGGTCCCCATACAGAAAAAACAAAAGATGTCGAAAAAAGTTTACATCGGCCGTAGCTGAACTCCTAGAGGGGTCAAATACATGAGTTGGTTCCTATTATTTTTTGCCCCTCAACATTTCTCCGGAACACACCTACCCACTATCTACCACCCTTTTTTGGATCCCAATACAAAAAACATCTATTTTCTACGAACGAACGAATACAAAAATATTCACTAAATATTCAGGGTATGAACACTGGTATTTTTGTTATTTTTTATTGCTTTGCTTGCTACCTGCTGGTGTTAGTAAAGCAACGTGCTCTTATTGCCTTCATTTCTTATATCTGAATAAAACAAAGAGATTGTATGAGCAGGTATGAACAAAGCAGAAAAGGGATAGAGGACATTTTTTATTCTATAGCAAGAGAATATATTCAGGGAGGCGAAAAAGCATATCTCTTATTTATATAGAGATTATGCTTTAAATGCCTTAACCTATCTTAACTAAAATACTAAAACACTTTTATGTGTTCAGTCGCGAAACTGAAACAAAATAGAAGAGATCAAATAAACATGGTAGCTCAAAATTCATGCATGAACAACCTTAAATAAAACAACTTCAATAGAGCCGCCCCTTTTTTGAAGTCGATTGGAAAGAGAATCAAACTACTGCCCGTGGCGTTAAGACAAACGAAATTTAGCACCCATCAAACTGATGATGATATCGAAGGACACTTCTTTTAATTATAAAACTTCTAGTCGACCAAAATCATTTTAATAAAAAGAATCAATCTATATGAGACAGCCAAACTACAACCATCACACACAAGTCATAACAACATTTTATTTGGTGCGGTTGTAACAAAAGTTCGTTAAGTTGTTATCGACCCAAAGCGTCTTTAAGTTTTTGATGAGATTAACAATGAGCATATCCCAGCTGCCAAATTTCGCATGTAAAGATAAAACATCTTGTTCCCAAACACACACACACTCACACACTCACACACAACCAATGCAATAGCGTTTAGTTTTCATACAAAATGTTCCAAAAAAAAAAAAAAAACAAAACAACAAACTTGTTGCTATTAAGTTACAAATAACAATTCTTGGTTTTCATCCAATGTGACAACCTAAACTTGAAGTGGGCTGAAGTGCTTTCAAATTGATTGATTATCACATTCTGTGGTGAAATGTTTGATTGTGTTTGTTACCCAATTTGCAAGGGTATAATGATAGCAACAACAATAACTACAAGAACAAAAGTGACAAAAACAGCAACAAAATTAGAGCTCTTATTATTATTTTGCTAATTTGTTGTGTCGCCCCTCATAGAGTGTTGCCAGTCATGGGATTAAGTTGCAAGGCAAATGATAATTCAAGAATATAAAGATACTACCATATACATATAGATTATATTACAAAATTACAAAATTGTTATACAAAATTGTATAATTATTAATCCGATGTGCAAAAGACTTTTATTTTTTTTCATATTTTGACAATATGTCATAGCGATAAAATATTGAATTTTCACTATTTTCAACTATTTATCATACTTTTGCTTACTCATTTTTTTTAATACTCTTTTTGTACGGTTTCCGTACAACTTTTCGTTTGAATTGAGGTTAGTTCTTCAAGGTGCTCTCTACCAATTGAACCCAATTGACGCAGCCTGGGTTAAGGTCATGAACATTGTAGCAATTTTCGAATATTTTCTATCAGCGCGTTCACATCGTTAAATAGATTTTATGACTTTATATATATGCCTTCGATCATGCTCAAATAATTTACGATTTTGACAGCCCTCTGCAACGAATATAAATATCATGCAGTGCCTAAGATGGTTTCTATATGTATTTGCAAGAGTCTATGTGATTGTGTGCATATATATATGTGCTCGTATAAATTGAGTTGTTTTATATGTGTTGCAGACCGCTGCCAGTTTCTGCTCATTAATCACAAACATCCGGCGTTGCAAAACAAAATATTTATTCTGTCCACGAACAATACGACATGCAGAACAAATTGTCCAATCTGTGGATGTCTAAGACTTGATGTTGACACTGAAATTATATGACGCTACTCTATAGTAAGAAAGTCAGTTATTGTTGTTATGTTTGCTGATGCCAGCACTTGCAGTCATTAACTTTAATGACTATCGATCAAGTCAACCATGAGCTAAAATGTAGTTCTTGGATATACTATGTATGTTAATAATAACATACAATGATAAAGCACTTGTTATGGTCAGCAAGAAAGAAAGAAGAAAAAAACCGATACAAAGAAAACATATGTTAAACCTACATATTGTGAATAGCTCACGTTCAGCCAAAACTAATTTTATAAAATTTATAGCCTAATATTAAAAAATAAATTTGCTGCTAAGCAGTTGTTATTGAAGCGACGACGTTATTGAGCTTCTTTCAACCAAACACAATGGGTGACCCAGAGTTATGTGCCTTGAAAGTATAATAGTTCAGAATTTTTGGATTTGAAAAATTGATGACTAAGTGAGTTCTTTTATTTTTATCAAAGTGAACAATATTTCAATCAATGTGAAAAATGTTGATTTTAAACAACTCAAAATGAAAAATCTCTGTAAATAAATTTTAAATAAAGTATTTGAGGGTAAGTAAAGCTGTTAATATATTTTCCTGAAGTCAACACAATGATCATTCATAAATATATCTCAAAAAACTAAGATATATTTAAATTGAGCCATTTTTAACAATTGAATTGCTAGAACTACACGATTTTTTGAAGCGAAGCTTCTTACATCTCGTTGTCTACACGTAGTTGCTTAAACATAATTTTCTTTTACATTTTTAAACTTTATTGCTTACAGCCTTTTAAAAATTTTACTGACTTTGGGCTTAATTATCTCTGGTGGGCACGGGTTAAAAAATCTTAAGTCTTCCAATTTAGTTGCTAGAATAAACACATGTCAAATTTGCGGCAAATTTTTGTTGTTGTTGTTTGTTGTATTTGAATCAATTATTACATCAGTTTAAACCCCCATCTAATTAACTGTATTGTTGTATACAAGGCTAAAAAAGTTTCACTCCAGAAACTTTAAATTTCTTTCCTTCCTTATTAAATTAAGTCTTTAATTGATGTTTCAATTATGATGTTTCTCAATATCGATATAGTGAAACATTTTTGAAAAATGTTTGGTCATTTTAAAAAGGTTATGGTGGGAAATGCTAAGCAAAATATTTAAATTACATTTATGCAAAAAAATCAAGCAATTAAGGGTTAACTTTTATGTATGGCGCTCGTACGCACCATTAATACATAGATATTTATGTCAAAAAAAAAGTCAAAAACGTTTTGATATTAAATAATCATAACAACCTGTGACCACTGCAGCAGCATACACACACGCACACAAACGAGCACGTCGCACAGTAGACTGAGTCCATACAAAAGTTGAACAAAAATAAAGGGGAGTGCACCTATGATAATGAAATATTATATGATTGGTTAGTTAAAGCTACTTTAGAAAAATATTTTAAATCGGTCAGTCCGTAGGCCTACCTTTGACCTTTATTATTATTTTACATGGACTTGTATGAAAGGCACATAAAAAGCTTAGCCGATTTTAACAAAACTTAGTCGGAATAGGTAATAAATGCGTATTAAAAATTATTAAAATCAGTCAGACCCTAGGGGTGCCTACCTTAGACCTATATTCATTATTTACATGATTTTGCGTTGAAAAATATACAAAAGTTGACCGATCTTAACAAAGCTCGGTTAAAATACTAGAAAAATAATATAAATATTATTACGAAGCGTACTTAAAATAGTTGAAATCAGTAAATCCTGAGGGGTAACTTCTTTCCACCTATTTTATTTATATGCATGATTTTGTAAGGGAGGAACACACAAAAGTTAGCCGATATTAACAAAACTCGGCCAGAATGCTACAAAAGTAGGCTTAGAGATGTGTACTAAAAATGGTTAAAATCGCTGTGCCCTATGGTTACCTTGCTTTTGACATATATTAATTCTATATATGAATTTGTATTTTGAAAATTTATTAGTTTATTCAGCGATCTGTAAAAGTCGATGAATTTTTTACACATAAATAGAAAGAAAACACTCTCACACATTCTCTTATTTTTTACTGAGATATAATTATTATATTATATAGTTAATCGGCCTTAAAATATATAAATTAATTGGTTTTTGGGCTTTGGCCGTAAATAAAAGACTTGATTATCTTTTACTGTTTTTTATTTGTCGATATTTCGACTCTCGCTGAGAGTCATCATCAGGCTAGGGAAAATAACGTATTAATTTTAATTTACAAATTTAATAAACAAAAATTTTTACCAATTAATACAACCATTAAAACATGAAAACAAAAGCACCACACAGTTTTTAAATATTAAAATAATTTAAAAAGAATTTATTGTTTAAAATAAACATAGCGATCGAGAGTTTTCGCGTCCGTCATCGGCGACTGTTTTTGTGTTTTATTAAATATTTGTAAATATGAGCACAATTGTGATTGTGAGAGCACAAAAATGATGACTCTCAGCGAGAGTCGAAATATCGACAAATAAAAAACAATAAAAGATAATCAAGTCTTTTATTTACGGCCAAAGCCCAAAAACCAATTAATTTATATAATTATTATATTAAATTATTTAAATGATAATTTTGATTATTTTTAATAATATTTTTTATGTAAATAAGAGTGTTCTTCATTTAACATAATTTTAAATTAAATTTTTCTTCTCGAAGATAGGATCTGATCATATTAAAAATTGTGACATCAACTACGTATTTTCCCTCAAGTTTCTCTTTGTCGTATTTATACAAGCATATCACAAATGTTTGTGGATTGCTTCTAAAGCTTCTTCAAATAAATAACCTGTAAAATAAAATACAAATTTATTTGATGCTTAGACACAAATGATCGAGAGATGGACCTACAAGTTATATGCCGACTCCGAACGGCTAATGTTCTCAGAAAGCTTTTCATGGCAGTTTTTACACTATGAGTTTTGCCATTTTCTGCAGAGAAGTGACGGCCGAACAGAAAACTTAATTCAATTGAAAAAAACTTTCTGTGTCAGGTGGGATTTGAACCAGGGTTCTCTGGCGTACGGGTCACGCACTCTACCTACTGCGCCACGGCCGCCATGTTATCATTATATGTTTATTAATATTTCAATAATATACAAAAAAATTTAGAAAAAAAATTTAAAAAATTACTGGCTGGTAGAATGGGGTGATGCTAGAAGAAAGTGTGCCTCGATCTTGACACGATTTCAACCCTTCCAGTCCTCTGAAAAAATTCTTAATTAGTAAGAATGCCTCTATATCCCGGACTAGTGAAAACAAAATAATTTTTTTTCCCAAAATGATTACGGTTTGAGAAAAACAAGTAGTTTTTTTGGTCTTTTTTTAAAATTTCGAATTTTGTATTCTAGTCCGAGTCATAGAGGGATATATAAAATATGCCCACATCAAATTTTAAATTAGTCGGTACATTAGCACTTGACATATCATGTCAAACGTGTTGAAAATGTAGTTTCGGGAAAAACGCATTAATAATTTCAAGAAACTCTGTAAAAGATCAAAATTCTTAAAATTTTTGAAAAAAAGTCCTTTGGAGATTATATTTTTAAGGTCTGATTTCCGAAAATATGCAAACAACACATCAATTTTTTTCAAAACTCTCTACTGGAATACCTTAATAGTGTAACAGTACGTTGCAAGTATTAAAATTACTTCCTACTTTTTTTAAATATTTCCTTAGAAACATTGTTACTATTGATTAACTTTACAATTAACTTCTTACTTCTTGAAATTATTTCCTTTAAAACATTGTTACTTTCATAAAAAATAACACTTTTAAATAATTTCGGAAACTTTTATTTTCAATTTTCTTATCGATTATAAATTAAAATAATCTTAAAACGAGAATAAAACCACTTAAAAACACTAAACGCAATTATTAAAAATATTCGAACCTTGGTAATCGAACCTCGGCTCCCAGAAACATATTTATAAGTAATTGTTATCAAGAGAAACTAAGAAAATATAATAAACAATAACAACATATTGTCGGACATCTATGACTTAAACATCTAAGGACATATAATTCACAACAGGTTCATATCGCCACGTATGTAAATAGTTTAGGAAATGTCACATGCGGAGCGACCAGTATATTATTCGTATAGCTCTATACCAGTCTCGGGCAGCTTTGCACACTTGAGATTGTGTTAGTGCAGTAAAATATGTATGCATCTCACGTACAGAACGATCAAAGCTTCAGTGTTCAAGCGAACGTCAAGCAGATAATATCTACGTGTGAGAGTTCTTTGAATACATGACGAAAAGTTGCGCAATTTTACACTAGATAAAGTTTTATGCTTGGAAGTACTTATAAGCAAATTTTTTTATTTTTAGAAAATAACAGCATGGCGCCCTGATGTGTCACAAAAAGGTAAATATTAATGAGGAAAAAATTATGCATTGAGAGACATAATAACTTGCATGCCCACTATAAAGAAATTATAAGGGTTGCAAGAAAGAAATAATTTAATGATTTAAAAGCAGTATGTCCAAATAATATTGAGTTTTTTCACTATTCGCCTGTCATTTTACATTTCCGTGTGCATGTACTATTTGTACTTCACAATATATTCACATTATGCAATCTGTGTTTCACATTATCTGTCTGCAGGTCTGTTTGCTTTTGATTGTCCGTCCACTACATATCTAATTAATTTCGCAATATACTAAATTAAAGCGCAAAAAAATCACCCTATGGCTCATATTGCTCATTTCTGCAAAAAGCGCTTTAGCACTACTTTGCTTTCAGTGTGAGCTTTAAAGCGCTCATATATATATACTCAAGATGAGAGAGTGTAGGTGTGCAAAGCTGGCCGTCACTGCTCTATACCAACTGCTTTCTAAACAAAAAGCTTTTTGACGGCCCATCTGCTGCTCGCTGCGTGGCCTGACCACTGCCTAATACGGCTTTCAGACGCCCACGCTGCAGAACCTTTGGTGCTGTACATAGTCTGCGTCACATATTGATACCCAAACCACCGCTGATTAAACGTCATAAGAAGCGAGTAAACATCTTAAGATCCGATTAGACGTTAGTATAACCGATCAACTGTCATAGAGACCGACTACCCATCGCGAAAACCGACTACCCGTCAAAAAAACCGATTACCCGTCACAAGAACTGATTACCCATCATATAGAATCGAGTGCCCATTACATACAGGCACTTCCAACTGCATATGTTGTACTGCAAAGATTTTATAAATTATAATAAAACCTATCACAAGAAATTGGCATAGTTCAATAAAGATCTGCAAAAAATTTTAAAATTCAAATTGTATTCTTATTTGCAAGAGGTTAAGTGGATCTTTTAGAGAATCCTGGGAAAACTGAGTTTTACCTCAGCTATAAATAAAAACACGTTACAATAGTTTAACCACATGAAGAAATGCTCCACACTAAAGGACTTAAAAATATGTTGGAATATATTTTGAATGCAATGACAATAAAAAATTTCTGTGAAATTGCAATTTTGGACCATTTTCAGAATAAAATTTCACAAAGAATCGGTAAAATTCGATGAATTTTTTACAGGCATCATAAGGCCATAAAGCGTTCTAACGATATTTGTTAATATGAATGCGGGACTTGATAAAAATTTTTTGATCTGAAATTCCTTTATTTTTCTGAAATTCCTTTTTAAAAGCCCATTGAAAAATATGACTTAATATTTTTCTTTCAGATAACAAAAACAGTATGCTTTTTTTAATAGTTTTTATAAAACCCAAAAATTAAATCGCTTGATATTTTGCAAAAATGTGCTTCCAAAAATATTTTATACTAGACGATCAAAAACCAAAAAAAAATCTACAACAGTAAAATTGTGCAAAAGTAATGATTTTAAATGGTTATAGAATTCATAATTAATATTTTTTTCGAACTAATAATTTGGAACTACTTTATTTGAAGTAATTCTTTTATAAAGATACCCATATTTTTTTTTTTTGGGTTTCAAGACAAAAGCATTTTTCATTTTTGTCCACTAAACGATCTACTGTGCGTCGACCAATAATACATACATGCGCACATGTAAGTGTGTGTGTATGTGGGTGTGTGTATACAAAACACCAACACATAAACATTTGCATAGCCATTCATAGCCATTGGCATAAAATAGCAACACATGCGACTTATTGGCATTTCCGTTCTAGTGACACATAAAAAAGCCAACAACTGCGTGTTGCAGCCAAAAAGAAAGCCAAATACATGTATGTATGGGAGAGGGGGAAAAAAACCATGAAACCCAGACAAACCGGTTTAAATTTTTTATACTTTGCTTTTTTTTTGTGCACTGTTTACTGTTGTGTTTTGTGTTGTTTTCACATACCAACATCCTTAAAGCACATCATGTGGTTTTGGTACTTAAACGAGCTTTCTTCTTTTTCTTTTCCTTTTTGTTTGTGTTACATTTATTATTAAAACGTAGCATAATAATACATTTTATTATCCTGTTGACTGGCTGCTTTTTTATGACAGCTAATTTAGTCAAGACTCAGTAAAAGATTTCGTCATTTTTTTGCTGTTAAAAAATGGCATTCAATTTTATATATATAACGAGCTTCTTCTGTGTACTTATTTTTATAGCCTCCTAATTGATTATATTGACAGAATTTACATGTTTGCATGTCTTGAGTGGAGCTGCAATAGTATGTACGAACGAAAGCAAAGTTGCGGTTTTCAATAGCAGCTTCATTACTTTGGAGCTTATATAGCTCTGAATGTGCGCATGTATTTGAGCGCGTGTATTAATGTGTGAGTGTGTTTTGTGTGCATGTTTATAATTTGATTATGTTTGTTTATGATTTTCCGGCAATTGCGTCAATTTTGTTGATTATTGCCAGGAATTTCTTTGTTCTTTGCCTGCAAATAATGATGTTTGTTTTTGAATTTTTATTGCTTCTAGCAAATAAACTACATTTTATTTATTGTTGATTTATTTTTGATTAGTTATTTTGGTTTAATCATGTGGTTTTCCTTAAATGTGGTTTTAAGCTGCAAAATTTATTCTTTGCAAAAGAATCGCAAATACGAAGCTATATTTTATATGCATTGAATTTCTAAATTTATTTTCACACGCTTCTCTTATTTGGTTTTTTTTTTTTTTTGTTCTTTTTAGCAAAATAATCTATTCCATTGATTCTAAAATTTAGTCAATTTAATATTATGCTTTAATCGATAGTATATGTATAGTTTTGATGGGAAGTGGAAAGTCCTAACAGTAGGGAACTCTTTATAAAAGATATTTGTTAAAATTATTTTTCCACGAATCTTCAGCAAAACAATTACTTTATCTTAAATTTGATGCAGCTTCATAGAAACAAAAACTTTTTTAAGCACTTTCACCCAGTTAGGTTTCAATTTGGTGAGCAATGAATTCGAATTTCGAGAAAAGACAAGCTTATCCTTAATAAATAAATTGAAATTCCCTATAATAGCAAGTTTTTAAATCTTCTAAAGAAAATATTCTGGGAATACCAATATATCCTTTTCAGAATAAATGGAAAAATGCTTGAACAAATATTTAAACTGAGAAAGAAAGTGTTCTTAAAAATGTATTAATAATATTAAGTTAAATACATAAAATAAAACTAAAAGATTTTAAGTGCTTTTTGATTAGTATTTTTAAATTTTTTAAAGTGATTTTCGATGGAGATAATTATATCAATATCATGGAACAAAACTTAAGAGGGTATGTTTTAAAAAAAAAGACAACTTCAATTTATTGAGACACACTTATATAAATATTCATATTGGCTTCATTACTTTTCGTCATTTGTGATGGTTTTTGTTAATTTTCAGCAAGAATAATGCAACAAATAATACAGATGTATGTAGCTACAGAGCTAGTATGAAGCTATAAAAAATTGTATTGCTACTACGCAGATTTACACATGTAGAGACTTGAGTGCATTAGTCTCGCCTTATAGGCAAAAAAAGAATCTCACCACACACCAGCTCATCTGAAGCATTATTGAAAGAAAGTCTCGAAAAAAATTTTATTTTCTTTCTGACCGAACGTAGGGGCCGCGCATTGACATATTTCTACATAACTTCGGTATTTACCGTCTGATCTTAAAAAATAATTTTTCTTTGTTTTTGTCTTAGGAAGACCTATTTTTTGACTCTTGGACTCATTGACCTCAGTTGACTTCTTATAGTACTGACCCAACGGACCGTAGTTTCTACCAACTTAAGGTACCTGAAATGTTTCAGAAATGTTAAGTTTCAGAAATGGAAAGCCTGTAAAAAATCATTAAACTTTTACAAAAAAAAATTATTCGGTAATATAATATTCAAATTTTAAATATTCAAAGCATTTCAAACAAAACGTAAACTACGGCAACAATTGCTAATATGATTCGGATAAGAATGTTTTTGGTAGATATTTTATAAAAATAGTACGATATGACAAAAATTTAAAAATTTTCCCTACATTTTGCAATAAAAATAAATTTTAAAAATATTTCTATAAAGCTTCTAGTAAAAGCTTTATAACTTTTTACGGGATTTTCATTTCTGAAATTAAAATGGTACCTTAAGATGGTAGAAAGAGAGGTACCGTGTATCAGTCAATGAACTACGGTCAATGAGTTCTAAAACAAAAAATAGGTCTTTCTGAGACGAACACGTAAGCATAGCATTTTTTAAAATCAGACAGAAAATACCGAAGTTATAAATATGTCGATGCACGACTCCTACGTTCGGTCAAAAAAAAAAAAAAAATTTTTTTTTTTCGAAACTTTATTTCAATAATGCTTTAAATTAGCTAGTGTGCAGCGAAATTTATTTTTTCGATACGGTCTACTGTGCATGGTCGTTGTGCAAGGAAAACTACATTTATTTTTGGTATATCATAATAAATTCAAATTAAATATTATATTTTTATTATATTCAATCCCTATCAAAAGCCTATTTTCTTTGCTAAAAGTTCTTTACTGCAGAAAAAATAAATAATTCATATTAGTCCGAAATATCTACTTCCATTTTTTAAACATTTTTTTATTTAACGTTTAACATTTATTTTTAACAAAGAAACCCATTGTAAAATAATTAAAAATGAAATTTTTTAAACTTCGATATTTTTTTAGATTTTTCGAGATAATTCAGGAAAATTTACTGAACAATCATTCAATGCATAATAATTTTTTTATACAATTTGTTGTAGCTAAGGAATCACTTTTGAAAAAGGTACAATTTAATACTTATGTGATTTTACAAAACGCGTATTCGGAAACTATGATTCGCTTAGAAATAATATTGTGTACACATGTTTAAGAGTTACCGAAGTAAAATCACCTAAAAGCAAAATATGGGTTTTTTTTATAAAAACGGTTTTTTAACTGAAAAAAATCTTAAGAAAACACTTACAGACCACAGTGGTGCGCGGTTTCACCACGGACGTTTTCTCTTTATCCAGAAAGAGCGCTTACACGTTTCTGTTACTCTTTGAATGAGTGTGGAGAGAGGTAGAACTACGAAAACTTTATACAAAACTAGTAAGGAATGAAGCTTCGGCAGGGTACCTAAGCTAAAATACCCACCGCGGTCATATTGGTGTATATTCAAAGTATTTAGCCATCTATTGTATATAAGTTTTATATATAATTTGCAAAAATATTTGTGTCATACGCTTAATTTAATTTTACCCTTAGCTCCCACATTTTGCTTAATAATATATGTGCACAATTTGACTGGTATGGGCAAATTTAAGCCAACGTTGTAATATAATTTCGTTTAAAACTAAGGTGCCACGCCCTCCGTACAATTTCGCCCAGTTTTCTAGACTACTGACTGCTCATTATTCCAAAGAATATTTGTTGAAAATTTGGAAGAAGTTGGACAAAGGCTATGCAAGGAGTTCGATTACAATTAAAGTGACACCACGCCCCTATCCAATTCCGCCAAAATTTTTATGCTAATCGCATTATTTCACAAAATATATTTGCAAAATTTGGTTGAAGTCAGAAAAACGGTGTAGAAGGAGTTTCATTAAAATTAAAGTTTCAATCCCCCTGTCTAATTCCACCCACTTTTATAAACTACGAACTGCGAACTACGAACAAAACTACGAATGGTAAGAGATATATATGCAAAATTTGGTTAAAATCGGACAAATAATGGTATAAAGGGAGTTCGATTAGAATTAAATTGACAAGCCCCTTGTGCAATCCCACCCACTTTTGTAGGCTTAAAACTTCTCATTATAAGAAGGAATATATGTGATAAATTTGACTGAAATCGGAGAAACGGTGTTGATGGAAATAGATTAAAAATAAACTGCCACTCCCACCATCTAGTACCGCCCACTTTTATAAACTAACGACTTATCATTAAGCCAAATATCATGTGTGCAAGATTTGGTTTAAGTCGGTCAAACGGTGGAGATTGATTTCGATTAGAATTAAATGGACACGCCCCTTGTCCAGTCCCACCCACTTTTGTGGGCTTAAAACTTCTCATTGTAATAAAGAATATATGTACGAAATTTGGTTAAAATCAGACAAACTGTGTAGATGGAGATGGATAGTATAAAAATAAAGTGCCACACCCCCTGTCTAGTACCACTTTATAAACTTAATTTATAAACTTAAGATTGCTCAAATTACCAAGGATTATGTGTGCAAAATTTTGTTGAAGTCAAAACCGCGGTTTAACAGACATTCGATGAAAAGTAAAATGCCACACCCACTTTTGTAATCTAAAGAGTCCACATCATACTGAAGATTATATGTATGGATTGGATAAACGATGTGGGTGAATTTTGGGTATATACAGACACAATGTCTTTCAGTTTTATCTAGTTACGAAAGATTTTCTAATTTAATTCATTCGATTTTGCCAAACATCATAGAGATCTTTTATGTTATATATCAAAGCTTAAGTGCAAAATTTCAAGATATTTCTTTAATTTTTGTGGATTTTTAAGAGATTTTACGTTTTAAATAAAACCAATTTGTATAGGCGGTAGGCTTGGTTTTCGTCTGATTTTACCAAATATCATAGTGATGGTCTATATTATATATCAAAGCCTATGCGCAATATTCCAGACATATCTGTTCTTTGAGCAGATTTTTAAAAGATCTTAAAATAATATAAAGCCATTTTGTATGGGAGGTAGTTGTGGTTTTCATCTGATGTTTTGAAATTTCATAGTCAGAATTTATATTGAAAATCAAAGCTTACGTGCAAAATTTCAAGGCATTTCTTTCATTTTTGTGGATTTTTGAGAGATTTTACGGTTTCAATAAGGCCACTTTGAATGGGAGGATCATCCGATTTGGCTCATTCTCGAACTTGTTATACATTTTTTAGAAAGAAGCTTATATTTTCAATTTCATCGCGATAACTTTAAAATTACGGTTGTAATCGTGATCACAGACGGTAATACAGACGGACACATGGAAATTGAACCAGGTGGTGATGCTGATCAAAAATATATATACTTTTCTATACCTGCCACGCCTCCTTATTGGCGTTACAGATAAAAACGCTGAAGGTAATCAGTGACTCCCCTTAAGGTAATACACGTCAAACGATCTAAAAAACATTTCTTCTTTTGCATTGTTTTTTTTTTGTTTTGCGGTGCAGCACTGCATGTATATGTTCTCAGTTTTTTCCGCCTTGCGCACAAAAATAGAAGAGTTGAGAGCAACTCCAATTTGCAACTGCAACATCAACAGCAACAACAACAACAGCCACAAAGCCACGAACCAAATATAACTCTGGAGCTGGTGTACAATGAGATATTGTCTCTTAAATCAATGTATACAAACACTCTTACAACAATCCAGTCTCTGCAAGAGGAGAAAAAATATTTGGTAGAAAAATATTTGATCAGCAGGTACCGAACGTTAGTAACAACAATGCTATCAATTCTGCTTTCAAGGTATTTTCCGAAGGGCTAAATATAACTGTTCCAGAAGCACAGATCGACAAGTGTTATGTCAAGAAAATAACCAACAAAAGTAATACTGCATCTCATGTTCTCTGTGTGAAATTTACTTCTCTTCTCGTAAAAAAAATATTATGAAAAAAAAATATGCAAACAAATCAAAACTTTGCTCAAAAATCTTTGGTTGTGAAAAAAACAATAAAGTCTTCGTCAATGACGTTCTTTCTGGAGTGACCAGATTTCTTTTAAAAGAAGCTCAAAAGCTTAAAAAAGACATTAACTTCAAATTTGTTTGGATTTCAAATGGCAAAGTTTTAATGCGAAAAAATGATGGAGGAAATTGTGTTGTGATAAATTCTCTTGAGGATCTCGAAAATCTTAAAAATTCTAATAATACATCTTCTCTTGCTTAGTTTTTTCTTTTTTATATAAACCCTTCAATTTAAATATGATTGCGGAAAACGAAGATACTCAAGCGAATTTATTTAATATTCCCCTTTCAAATTTCAAAAATGTTAATTTTTATGATATTATAGACAATCCAAACAAATGTAGAATTTTTTTTATTATTCAACAAAACATTAGAAGCATGCGTAAAAATTTTGATAATTTTCTTTTAAACTTAGATTCGTTCAAAAATAAACCCGATATTATATTTTTAACGGAGATATGGATTTATGATAAAGAAGTGTCTCTGTTTGATATCCCAGGATATAATTGTTATGCTAAGTGTAATAATCAATATGCGGCAGGTGGAGTTGCGGTTTTTGTTAAAAAAGATGTAAGCTGTGAATTCTCCGGAATAAGTCTTCTAAGTTGTGATGTGGTTAAAACAATGTGTTCAATAAATAATACAAATTTTACTTTAATTTGCATTTACAGATTTCATGACAGTGATGTAAATGATGTTTTTTTGAATGAACTAAGTGAATTGTTAGAAAATAATAAAAATGGTAACCTGGTTCTACTGGGTGATATAAATCTGAATATTTTAATAGAATCTAATGCTGTAGATAAGTACTTACTGACACTATCGTCCCACGGACTTGAATCTCTTATAAATCAACCCACTCGAATTACATCCTCTTCTGCTTCCTGCATTGATCATATTTTTTTGCGTTTTAAACAATCTTGTGAAACAACCATAAGCAGCTCTGTGTGTGACCTGCAGTTGTCAGATCACTGCTTAACATGTCTTTCTTTTAATAACTTCGCAAATTGTGATAATTTTATGGCCAATCCTTATGATAGAGTTTTCATGAAAACAGATTTTGCTTTATTTAATAGTAAATTAAGATTTGAGTTTTGGGACGCAGTTTATAATGAACCTGATCCATCAAAAGCTTTTGATATATTTATGGAAACACTATTACAATATTTTAATTGCTGCAGTTTCACTTCCAATGCTAAAAATTCAAATGTTAAAAGGTTAAAACCTTGGATGAATAATGAATTGCTAGTAAAAATTTGTCATAAAAATAAACTTTACAAAAAATTAACAAAGCATCCTGGAGATATTAACTTAAAAGCACAATATAAAACTCTTTGTAAGGAAATTCTGAAAGATACTGATGCTTGTAAAAATAACTTCTACATCAATGAGTTCAACAAAGTAAAAGGTGATGTAAAAAAAGAATGGGAGTTAGTCAATAGCTTATTAAACAGGTCAAATATAAGAGAAGTAATTACGCGTTTAAATGTAAATGGTGAATCCTTACCAGATGATGCCGAAAAAGCCAACGCATTGAACAATTTTTTTACGAATGTTGTAAAAAGTGTTATTCCTAACAATACTACAAGAAATTTAAATTGTTGTTGCTTAGAAAATGAAACTTCCTACAGTCAGAGCATTTATATTGAGCCAGCTTCTACCACTGAAATCTATAAAATTATAATGTCGTTGAAGAACTCTAACGCAAAAACAGAAAATAGCTTTTCAAATGCATTCATAAAACAAATAGTGCACAATATTGTTGACGTCCACCTGGTTAATAAAAGTATTGATGCTGGAGTTTTCCCCGAGGAATTAAAAAAGGCGGAAGTTATTCCTTTGTTCAAGAAAGGTGACAAGCAGTTACCAAATAATTATCGTCCTATCTCTATTTTACCGGTTTTTTCGAAGGTGTACGAAAAACTTGTGAAAGCTAGAATTCTAAATTTTCTAAATAAAACGAAATTTTTTAGCGAACATCAGTTTGGTTTCAGACCGAGTCTTTCAACTGAAGATGCACTTCTGAATTTTTGCAATAATATTTATAGCGGCATTAACAACAAAAAACAAACAGCTGCACTTTTTATAGACATCACCAAGGCTTTTGATACGATCGACCATAAAATTCTTCTAAATAAAATGTATAAATGTGGGCTTAGAGGATCGACTCACAAATGGCTTTGCTCATATTTACAAAATAGAATGCAGAGAGTAAAAATAAACAACGTGTTTAGTTCATTCGTATCAATTGACACAGGTGTGCCACAAGGTTCGGTTTTAGGACCTATCCTTTTTTTAATTTATATTAATTCACTTTTTAATCAAAAATTTGAAAGTGTATCTGTAGCTTTCGCAGATGATATGGCATGTACGTATTCGAGAAATTCTCTTCTTGATCTAACAGCAAGCATTAACCATGACCTAGGCATTATAAGACATTGGTTTTCAATGCATAAGCTAGTCCTAAGTGACAAGACTAAAATAATGTATTTCAACGCGGCGGGCAGAGAATTCCAGTGCAATAAGTTTATATATCATCAGCCAAACTGCAATAAATTTATGTTCGATAAGTACACTTGTGCCACATCAAATAATTTGCAAACTTTCAATGACCGTGTAGCTTGCGGTCCTGATTGCTTTAATATTGATTGCGTTACAACTTTCAAATATTTAGGGATTTTCTTAGACTCGAAGATGACATGGTCAGAACACACGAGTGCGCTTAAGAGATACGCGTCGTCGGCTATACGACAAATTTATCAATTAAAGACATTCTGTTCGAAAAAATTATTAACTTGTGTTTATTACGGTATTTTACACTCAAAACTTGAATATGGACTGGCTTGTTGGGGGGGTACTCATCGTTATAAAATCACCCTTATCACCCTTATCACTGCTTATCGCTCAAAAGCACGTTATTCGTATCATCTGCGGTAAAAGTCGACTTGAAAACAGCTTTCCACTTTTTAAAAACCTTGAAATTCTTCCAGTTAAACATTTGTACTTTTAAAAAACCCTTAAACTATTTTTTTGTAACAGTGGTTTTCTAACAAACAGGAACAACCCAAATTACAATTTAAGAATTAATAGACACAATCAAACCGTAGTTCCACCGCATAGTACACAGATTTTTCTAAATTTACATTGTTCGATAGCTCCGAGATTGTACAACAGCTTGCCAGATACTATTCGTTGAATACGTGATAAGCATTCCTTCCTTAAAAAAGTAAAAGCCTGACTGTTTTTACACAACTATGAGGAATTAAATTTAATACTTCGTCTGCAAATATGATTGTTACACGTGCTTCTTCTGTATTTTCTTATTTTTTTTTAAGATTTATTTTTTTAAGATTTATTTTTTCCATCCATTAATCAATTTAAAAAAAAAAAACAAATATTTATTTATCTTATTAATAAATTAAAAATATGTGCATGTAGCTTTAAGACCCCATAAATGATATTGTGTATTTATTTAGTCGTATACCTGCATTCGCCACTAGCTCTCGAGCTACAGAATGCAGATTTATGAAATATTATTATATTATAGTTATATTCTAAAAGTTGTAACAATTTTTATTAGCTATTTTTCATAATAAAATCATTCATTCATTCATTTATCTAAACAATTATCTTTCAATTCAGTTCAGGAATAAATAAAAGTAGTAAAAATCCTTCCGACGATTTTTTCAAAACGTGGATAGCGTAGAAAATAATGAAGTTATTTGCATTATAGCGAAAAAAATATCAAAAAAATTCATAAAATTCAGCATTAACTTTGAACGGTTCAACGGCTTAGATTTGAAATTTTTTAATGCAGCTTGGAGGAATATTTTTAGTACTATTATTTTTGACCATTTGTTTTTTTTTTTAACAGCCACACCAGCCGAAATTTTTACGAAAAACATGATTTTTAGAGGTTATTTTAAAATAGTTTAGCTCACTGGCTTAGCAGTTATCGTGAGAGCCAAAATATTCTGGGAATAGCCATAAAATAGATCAAGGTTCATTTCCAGTAGGTAATACCGACACATTTTTTTCTTCTATGGAGGTCGAGTCACCTTAATATACAGGGTGTCCCGCAATTGAGTGCAACTATTAATGGAGGTGAAAGGTTATGTCGAACTGAGCAAAAAATCGTATGGGAGGGGGGGGTCTCTTTTGCACATTTTTAGGAGATAGATTAGTAGATTTAGATTAATACTTCACAACTTTGGTTTATGTTATTATTTGTAGCAAGAAAACTAGTACACACAAAACTTATTTTGATAGCTCATTGCAAAGGCAATAAAATCACCTTTCTAACGGTATACCAATAAATCCCACCGATTTAGCCGTTACCGAGCTGTGCTCGTGTAAAGATGAAATCAATCGGTTGAAAATACCAAATTTCCAATTTGAGTGCAAATTTCTCAGAATTTTAAATAATAAATTAATTTTTTTTTAGAATCAATTTTGTAATTTATGCAATTCTCTTTTCAATGACACCAAAAACATAAACATAGCTTACAAAAAAACAAGTTGGCTGTACAAAAAATATTATACTTATTAGTAAATAATTATAAATAATGGCATTCAATCAGTTATGCAGTAGATAATATTGTATCATTGTTTTCTAATAAGTCTAATTTTTTAGTGCAGCCAACTTTTTATTTTTTGAGATAAGTTTATGTTTTTGGTGTCATTGAAAAGAAAATTGAATAATTTACAAAATTTATCCTAAAAAAAACTTTCATTTCTTAGGCGAAATTCTGAGAAATTTGCACTCAAAGTTGAAATTTAGTAGTTTCAACCGATTGATTTCATCTTTACACGAGCACGGCTCGGTAACGGTTAAGACGGTGTGGTTTGTTGGTATACCGTTAGAAAGGTGATTTTATTGCCTTTGCAATGAGCTATCAAAATAAGTTTTGTGTGTTCTAGTTTTCTGGCTACAAACAATAACATAAACCAAAGTCGTGAAGTATTAATTAACCCTGTATCTCCAAAGAATGTGAAAATAGACCCCCCCTCCGATTCGATTTTTTGCTCAGTTCGACATAACCTTTCACCTCCGTTAATGTAGTTGCACTCAATTGCGGGACACCCTGTGTATAGATAAATTTAAATCAAAGTATTGATCATTCAAATCAATACATTGTATATTGAAATCAATGTATTGCACATTAAAACCAATTTACTATCCAAGTAAATCATGTCAACGTAAATCAAAGTGCGATACTTTAAGAAACTGTTCAAAGTAAAACCAGTATTTGCTCAGTGAAGGTGAAAATGAGGTGAAATCTATCTATATTAAAAATAACTCTCGTGCAACTATCGTAGGCTACGGTAAGTTTTTTTGTTAGACTTTTAATCCAAATTAAAGAAGATGCACAATAAGCTTGATAAAACAGCAGAAAATGTCATGCCTGATCAGGCATAACCGTTCCTTGAAATAATTTTTTCATACAAATGCCCGCCTCCTAAGACCTGAAATATGGCATTACTTTTTTTAAATGTTCATCTATGATTTCCGGTCTAAATATCAATTTTTATTTCAAATTCAGTTGTGAAATCTGGCCTAATTTCAGATTTTATTTCAGCTTTGAATGCAGGTCAGTAAAAAAGAAAGCCCAAATTATATTTTAACTTCAGCTTTGAAATAGGAACTGACTAAGGGAGGCATGATTATGTTTAGAAATTCATTCCTGAATTCCGTTCTGACTATGAGTTGCCAAGTTTAAGTTACACATAAGCTTAACATATGTAAATTGAAGCTCATTCTTTGCTTTGAAAATCTAAAAATATTTGACTTAAGTTGTCGTGCTAGAAATCCGGAATATTTAATAAGATATCCTCTGACAAGCAACAAATAACACAAAGTTTGACTAAACTTACCACTACAAAATATTGTTTACAAGAATATCAACATAAATACACATTTATTCCGAACACATTCTTTAATTTCATTTATGAACTGAGTAAATTTAAACAAGCTAGAACTCTATTACTTAAAGTCTTAAACAAAATTTAAAATTTAAATTGAAGAAATATGTCAACTTTTTTCACTTCCGCTCACACGCAAACACCACTCTACTAGGCTATATCTCATTTGCACTTGTAGTGGCTTAAAGTAGGGGCTAGAATGAAACAGAAGCTACTTCAAAGATTGACATGACATGACAACGATGAACATTTACTAGTGCCTGGCCAGTAAATATTCAACATTTGAAATGCGCTGAAAAGAAATGAATGCTCAAACGAACTTTTCATTTCAATTGTTGGATAGTTGGACTTGGAACTGTTAAAAACATGGACAGCGGCAGATAAGAAAGAAAAAATAACTAAAAAACGGCTTAAAAAAATATGTACAGCTGTAAGAAAAAAAAAAGCAGCAGCAACTATAACAGAGCAAAGTCATAAGAAAAAAAAAGAAGTAGAGGAGTAAATTTTATGCACAGCATGAAGTCAGCTGAGAGTATCTCAAGCTAAAAAAAAAAAAAAATCTGTAGCTGCCTCCTGCAAGAATGAAATCCAAGAATTTGTAAAAACTGACTGCTGTTTATATGTAAACGCTTATATTGCTTTAACTGGTTTGTCAGACTTATGGAAGAGCAAATAAAAATACAGAAGGTGGAAAAACAAAAAACAAAAGTGTGGATGTTTCTTAAATGCGTTTTTGTTAAATCTGTATTTCGATTTGAACAACATAAACTGTGCTAGCTTGTTTTTTTTTAAGATACTTTTTTTTTAAAGTTTTTTCGTTACTTTGAAGTTAAAAAAAATTTAATTTTTTTTTATTATCTTGCTCTTCCTTATTTCTTGCTGGCTTGTTTCTCTGCCCTGTCATTTTGTAATTTTGTTTATCATTCACACTTTGTCTCTAGTGCCTTATTTCTTGTGGCTTTGCTCTGTGTGCAGTTAGTTGTTGGTTGCTGCTGGGCGTATGAACAAACATATTTCCGTATCCTGTTGCCTGTATGCCTGTTTCCTGTTGTGTGTGAGTGTCATGTTATCAACGTCTATTATTTTAGCTTTTATAAATTTCCATATAAATGTGCAGAATGCTTCTACAGTTTATACCTCCGTCTATCTCTCTGTATGTCTGACTGTCAGTAAAGTCTGTTAAAGGCAACCAATGCCGATTCATGCTATTGCCTTGTGTGGTGGTGAGGTTATCAATGAATTAGCCAGGATTTTTCATCTTCGTTCACTACACCTCGACTGACTGACTGTATTTTGTATGAGCGTCACGTGCGTTTCATCATGAATTGGACAAATCTGTGACTTTGTGTTGTTATATTTTATGTATGTTTTCTCTGTTTGTATGTCAGCATGTTTTCTTCGTTACTTGCTTGTGTGTGTATATGTTTTAGTATATGTGTGTGTGTGTGTGTTTGTTAGAGTGAGTGTGTGTGCGTTTGTCGTTATGTGTTTAGGCCTTCTTTTGAGTCACGCTTTTCATTTTCATTTTGATGTTTCGTTTTTTTTTTTTTATGCCTTGCCTTGCCTTGAGTACGTTTTAATATAAGAGATATGCGCTCTTGATAGTGTGCGTCTGTTTAAGTATGGGTGTGTGTGTGTGACTACGCATACATATTGGTTTGTTTGTTTTATAAGCATCATATTTTTATTTTTAAGGCACATAAAGCAGACGCCTCAAAGTGTTATATAAGGGTCTGGTTAAAAGCCTGGTTAAGAGTATTTAAGAAATTTTTTAGAGTTTAAAATTTTTAAATATTTAAATGCTCGAAACTAGCAAGGTTGCTTGTTGTCTTAAAATATTTTAAACGAAATTTTTAATCACTTACGTAAAAAATATGGCCTTTAAAATTTGTTATTCAATAATTGAATGTAGTTAAATTACTTTGAAATTTGTTTGAAATTTTTTGTTCAATAATTGAATGTAATTGATATAAAACTTAAATTTGAAATCAAAACAAAGTCAACACATGTAAGTATCTTAAAAACTACTGAAGTTATTAATAGTAAAAATTTGCTAGAAGGTTAGAAAAAAGTATATTTTAAGTATTTAATTTATTTACGGTTAGAAGACGTAATTTTTTATACGTGCTCAATATATGGCATAGAGTTTCAAAATGGCGCACAGTGGCGAAATCTGGCATTTCTCCTTGCAATAATCATAACATCTGAACGAATTGAGGTATCTCTATGATTTTTGTGTGCTATGGACAGGAAAATAATACAGCTTTTACTGCATAAAATTTTATTTAAATTGATTAAAGTGATGTTATGGTATTCATGTCTAAGCAAGACTTTCTAATAGATGTACAAATTATGAATATAAAGTTGAACCCATATGAGTGCTTTTTTAGAAACCTAGTAAGGATGGAAATTCGGCAGGATACCTAAACTAAAATATGCGCCGCGGCCATATTGACGTGTATTGGAAGTCTATAGCCACAACATACACGATGACATTCAGTTTTATATATTAACGAAAGTTTTCCTATTTTGATGACGTCACTTTGTATGGGAGGTAGGCGTGGTTTTGATCCGATTTTGTCATATATCATAGAGATGGCTCATTTTATATATCAAAGCTAATGGGAACAATTTCAAGACATTTAATTAATTTTTGTGGATTTTTAAGAGATTTTACATTTAAAATAAAGCCATTTTGTATGGAAGGTAGACGTGGTTACCATTCGATTTTGCCAAATATCATAGTGGTGGTCTATGTTATATATCAAAGCCTATTTGCAAAATTTCAAGACATTCCTTTAATTTGAGCAGATTTTTAATAGATTTTACTTTTAAATTAAAGCAACTTTGTATGGAAGGTAGGCGTGGTTTTCATCCGATTTATCCAAATTTCATAGCCAAGATTAAGACTGAAAAGCAAAGCTTACCTGCCAAATTTCAAGGTATTTTTTTTAATTTCTGTGGATTTTAAAAACATTTTATGGTTAATAAAAAGCTACATTGTATGGAAAGTAGGCGTGGTTTTCGTCCGATTTGGCCCAAGTTTTCGAACTTTATTAAAAATAAAATCATATCGCTTTGAATTTCATCTCTATAGCTTAAAAATTGCGGCTGACAGACGGACAGACGGACACACGGAATCGACTCAGGAGATGAAGCTGATCAACAATATATATTTTTTTCTATACCTGCCACGCCTCCTTCTTGGCGTTACAAACGGAATGACTAAGTTAATATACCCCTTACGCAGTACGCGTTGGGGTATAAAAAGTATTAAAAAAAAATGAATTATGATTAATTTATGGGTACTGAAAACAAATACATAGTTAAATACATTTTTTAAAGATCAACTATTTTCTACACTGAAAAAAAAATTGCGCCAAAGCTTTAAAAGCATCGGAAATGCAAATCTTTTGATCTTCTAAACGAATTAAGGTATCTCTATATTTTTTTTTCTATACCGAGAAAAAAAGCTTATGTTAAATTGGAAAAAAACCTAGTATAATTTATAAGATGGCTTTAGTAGTTTTCAGCCTCCCAAGTACTTCATCAAAACGCCTAAGTTTTTTTTTAAGTTTTTTTTAAATTAACCAAGTATTGGGTAACTTTTTATACACTACTTTAAAAAAAAATTGAATTTCAAATATATAATTTTTTTTTTGGCTTTTAGTTTTTTCTTATTTTCCTTTTTCTTAAGCTGTCTCTCGTTCTGTCATTTGCTTGACTGAAATCGGCAACAACACAAATTTTTCTTTTATCAACACCGTTTTTTTCTTAGAAATTAATGACTTTTCTCGGCTTTTCTTGCTGCTCGACGTCTATTATAACAAGAACATTCAATTAAATGAAATGAAATATCAAATACAAAAATTTTACCTTCGCATGCCGTTGAGATTCGAACCCACAACCAACCGATACCACTGTGTATGAATTCACTACACTACGCATTGAGTCAAACTCCTTCGTTACGCGGAGTGATTTATTCAATATTATTTACAACTGAAGCTATGCTGCAACATAACACAATAATCTATTAAAAGATTTTTGTTGTATGGCTATCAACAGAATACTGCGACATACTGCATCTGTTAATACAGCATATGTTAACATAGTTGAGTTATGTCACCAAGTAATAGCAAGGCTGCTTGGATCAGTGGGTAGAGCGATGGACTGGCAGCAAAAGTTCCAGGTTCGATTCCGCACGGCGGGCAAAGAAATTTTTTTTCTTTTCTATTTGTTGATGAAATGTAATAAAATTTACTGGTGTAAGCGGGTGTTATATTATATATATAATATTAACGAATGTTTTTGAATTTAATTTATGTTACTTTTGCATTTAAAGTGGTTTTATTACAAAAAACCATTAAACTATCACATCTATCCTTCTCTCGTGTGTCTCATGACGCAGCTGTTGTTTTTTTTTTTTGCAGAAAATAGCTCAAAACTATGCTTAAGCCATCCATGCTAGTTGTTATTCAATTTTGTATTTTTGGATTTTGGGCTTTCACCTAATCAAATTTTTCAAATATTTTCTTTTTTTGGCAATGTATCGAAGTATGTGCTTTCAAAGCAATGTGTAAAACAATAAATTGTTTAGGTGAATAAGCATAAGTTTATAATTCCCAACCAATTCTCTTTACCCAAGCCGACTTAGGTGATTTACCTATTGCTTTTTTTTCTCGGTGTATAGACTATAGAATAAAAAGGACTCTAATATTTTAAATTATCATTTTAATAGACGTACAAGACGCTAAGGGCTTATTTTTTGAAGGTAGGATTTCTGAAAAGTAAACATCTATAAAACCAAAATTTTCGGTATAACTTTATTTTTTTGAAAAAAAATGTTTCGAAAAAAAGATTTATTATAACATGCAGTTTTATATGAGAGTGGCGGCCGTGGCGTAGTGGGTAGAGTGTGTGCCTTTTACGCCAGAGAACCCAGGTTCGAATCCGCCATCTGACACAGAAAGTTTTTTCAACTGAATTCATTTTTCTGTTCGGCCGTCACCTCTCTGCAGACAATGGCAAACCTCAGAGAGTAAAAACTGAGATGAAAAACTTCGGAAAACACACACAACACAATTGATCATAAGAAGCTCGATCAAAGTCCTTTCAAGGGCTAAAATTGCCATTTCGTTTTTTTTTTCAATAATTTGTATATGTAAGCACGCATATTTATCCACCAGGCGCGGATTCAGGGGGGGAGGGGGGGCGGAGGGGGGAAGTTTGAGGGTTGAAACCCTCCCGAAACTCTCGGAGAACCTGCATTTAAATATGATATACTTGAGTTTATTATGCGGGCTACGGGTACCAAAATCTTTGATATTTAAAAGACACATTTTTTCAGTAGGTTCGATTTATTGCAACATGCCATACAGTAAGTATGGTAGGTAACCTACACTTTAATGCGACAAACATTTGGTGATCCAATCTCCTCAAGAAATGGACTAGTCAGTTGACCGCAGTCAGTCATGTAATGTAACGTCTTTGGACTACTTTTTATGGGGACACGTCAAAACACTCGTCTATGCTAATAAATCAGCTTAATAACTTAGAATGGCAATTTTTCATACTTGCTGCAAGTGTCCGAACACCTATGTCAGTTTACTAACCCGAGCACATAAAGCTTAATAAATATTTCTCACAATATTACTGTCACACAAGTTTTTACTATTTTTATCTTCACAAAATAATCTTCTAAACGATTTTCACAATCAAATTTTACAAGTCATATTTTGTCATATTTTGACTACTGCAAATATATTCATATAACTTCCGAAACTTTTCTTGATAGGTTATTTTAAATTTGCCCAAATAGCTGATGTAGCAGTCATAAAGCACAAAATACTCCACTTTTTATGGCATACCTACAGAGTCAACACTTTATCCTGTAACCAGCTCTAACCGATATCTGCTCCGATAATGGTGTTAGTTGAGTATTTGTGTTGTTGTTGTTGTTGTTGTTGTTGTTGTTGTTGTTGTTGTTGTTGTTGTTGTTGTTGTTTTGCTCATCACACCCTTTATTTAGAGTGATACTCTTTAGTGACACTGACTGTGACAGTCATAGTGAAAATTCCAACATAATCGTTATTGTTCTGCCACTCATTTCACAGGGTTCACAGGACACTCGAAGACAATCCAATTAAAGTAAAAACAGCACACATACACCCATGTATTCATTCACAAATACACACACACACACACACACGCACACGCACATTTGTTGAAAATGAAATGGTAATTATGTAGATGTAAAGGACCGATCCACCAGGTCATTGGGTTATATGTCAACTAAAATGGCATCGTCGTTACTATTATCTGCAGACAGATTTGTTGACTGATGTTTTTTATTAGAAAATATTTTCCACTTTAACACAAGAGTCAGCAAAAAAGAACGTATTCACTAAAAGGATTTCATTGTTTCTTGTTATGGTTAGTAGTTGAATACAACAACACTTTGTACAACCTCGCTCATTTTACTCACTTTTATGTTGATGTTTTAAATTTGTTTTGTTGGTGTTTTGTTCGTGTTTTGTTGTCATAAATATGCTGATTATTATGGTGTATGTTGTGTTGTGTTGTGTTGTGTTGTGTTATTTTTAATGTCCTTTTAGTGTAGGATGCAAATAAGAACCTAAATAAAAAGCATCTTAATACATAAAAGAGACAAGCGAAACTTTTATGATGAAATGAGCAAAAAAATATGTTTGTGCCAGTGTGTATGTGTGCGAGTGTGTGTATTTTTGCGTTGCTGTAGATTGCTCTGCTATTTTGTTGACACGCTTTTTGTTGTTTTTATGTTTTGTTCTTTTTTTTTTGCGTTTTTGTTCTTATTCCTTCCAGCCAAATCACGGGGGTGTAGTTTCATTGACAACCTCTTTTTTCACAATATTTACTTCAAAGAACAAAGTGCGAAGGACGTCGCAAAGTAGTCATAAATGCCAAAATCTCGCCATCTAGCAGCTGAGTTTTGCATATTTTAGGCATTTTTATGAACATTTTTTTTTATTTTATGGCTACCCAATTTACATGATTAACTATTTTATTATTATTATAATATGTTTACTTATGATGCCAATCATATTGAGCTGATTTGAATCTATTTATATTGAGGAATGAGTTTCATTCGGAATTTTGATAGCTGAATGGTTTTTACTAGCGCTGAATAAACAAAAATTTTACTGACTTTGCATAGTTTAGCTTAGATCGTAGCATAGTTTCGAAAATTTGGAATCATAGTATTCGACTAGGCAGAAGTTCAAAGTCGAAAGCTAACTATAAAAAGCTTATTTGACATAACTTTTTGTGGGAGCAGGGTGTGATTTTTATTTGATTTTACTCATCCTTACAATAAATGGTCAGAGTTAAATGGTTATGTAAAAAATCCCAGGACGATGGATTTGCTTGTATGAGATTTATATATAGGTTTGATTGTTCTGATGACGTCACTTGGTATGGAAGAAATGCGTGAAATTTAACCAATTTGGCATATTCTTAATCCAAAGAACTATTATATTAAAAATCCAGTTTTATGTGCACAATATTTATGCAATAGAAATCAAAAAAAATAAAAATTTTTTGATTTCAAACCAAAGCAGCGAAATTAATATTGAAGTTTAGCCAACAGATTAATTTTTTTTTTTTTGAATTTTTGAAGGTTTTATCTATTTCAAATTTCAATTAAGAAAACTTTATAAATATCTAAGCACAAAATTAAGTGAATATAGTAATTTTTGTGGAACTTATAACGTTTTATTTTTTTTTGAAAAGGTACTTTGTATGGGAGATAGACTAAATTTTTATACGATTTTGTCCAATTCAAAACTTAAGAACTATATTAAAAAAACAAGTCTTATTCGCATATAAATGCATTTTTATTGAGTTTTTGAAGGATTTTATTTTCTGATGACGTCATTTTGTATGGGAGATAGACGTAGTTTTTTTACGATTTTGCCCAGCTTACAAATAAAAGACTGAATAACAGGAGACCAAGGCCTATGTGACTTTGTATGGGAGGTAAGTGTGGTTTTTATTCCATTTTGTTTCATTTCAAAGCAAGAGAGTAAATTGAAAACCAAGTCATTTATGAATAACTTCATTTTTGTTGAATTTTTTAAGATAATTTTTAATTTTTTAATTAAGAAAACTTATTTAAAGCAAAGTCTTATGTACCAAAACTTAAGTGAATAAATTCATTTATGTGATATACATATATATAAAGGTTTTTTGTTTTGATGACGTCACTTTTATTGGCATTTATACGTAGTTTTTAAACGATTTTATCCAACTCCAAACTTAAGGATTATGTAAAAAACCTTTAAAAATCAAGTTTTATGCTCATACATAAACGCAATAGATGTATCTTAATGGAGATCTTGAAGAATTTTATTTTCTGATGACGTCATTTTGTGTGGGAGATATAAGTTGTTTTCTACCAATTTTGCCAATCTAAAAGTTAAAGTCAAAATTGTAAGAGACCAATGCTTATGTTCACAATAATAAGTCCAAAGTTTTATTTTTGTGGTATGGGTGTATTTTATTTTGATGATGACGTCATATATACGATATATGTACGTCATTTGTATGATAGGTAGGCGTAGTTTTCCTTCAATTTTGTCTAATTTTAAAGTTAGAAAGTGAATTGAAAATCAAGACATACATATGTGAACAATATCAAGTCAATAGATTAATTATTGTGGAATTTATATAGGTTTTGCTACTTTGATAAAGTCCCTTAGTATGGAAAATTGGTGTGATTTCCAAGCAGTTTTAAGGAGCAAAGGCAATAAGAAAAATATCAAGCCATTAAAGTTGTGCTTGTGGAATTTTAAGCAAATTTGTGGATTGGATATTGTTACTTTTTATGTGAGGTAGCCGTGCATTTCATTCAATTTAACTTTTAATTTTTTTTCAATAAAAGCTGTAAAGATGAAAGTCGCTAAAACTCGTTTTCACCTACACACCATAGGCACACAACGAAGATTTTTATTTTTGTCTTATTTTATTTTTATTTGCTGCTCTCGAGATATTCTGTTTACGTTATTTTAAATCAAGATAAATAAATCACGATATAGCCTATTGAAATTTACATTATAATAAATAATAACTGAGAATAGTACAATACGTTTAGTCAGACTTATCATTATAACTACTATAAGTAGCTATGTAAGCAGCAGCCACCTCAGTTAATTTCACCCGGTTGTCAACACTAGGCCGAGGTGAAAAGCACACATATGAAAAACAGCGAAACAGCTGAAACGTAAACCCACCACATCATGACTGTGCAAGAAAGTTTGGGTGACTTAAACAACGAGCAGAAAATAAAAATTCACGCGACAGCGGCCAAACTGTTAAGTCATACATAATTAATTAGCTCCTGCAAACTAAGCCGACGTGCTAAGCCACAGCGGGTGACGATGTTGACAGCTGACAGGATAAGACATCGGGAAACTACGCCTAAGTCAGGCTAATTCTAAGTGCAAATTTACATTAAGGAACTTTACCATAAGTAACTAGCATTAAAGTGAATTAAACAACACTAAATTAAGAATAAGTGATATAATGAATGTAGTAAAACTTTGAACTTTCTATTTTTTTTAAACAATAAAAGCGGAATTGAAATTTAAGTATCGTGTATAAATTTTTGTGAACGAACCCTGGACACCGGTGAGTGATACCTCGGCTAAAAGGTTCGTCACAAAGCTTATGTATTCAATTTTATTAGGATAGCAGAAAGTGATGTTTATCAAAAAATTGTGACAAGTTGGCGTTACAACAGTTATGATAAGGTTCAACTTTTTCCCACTCAACAGCCAAAGCAACACAAACTTTTGTAGTGTATATCGTGGTATAAAAAACTTGGATGCGTTGTGAAAAATCTGAAATTTTAAATTCTGAAAGATTTCTTCAATCTTTAATGTGTCTGCTTTTATGATACATATTGAATGAGCTGCAACATTTGCTGGTTTGCTGAAAGTAAGTTAAACAAAAAATTCCAATAATATAAGAACTCACATACACATACACTCAGCCTTACCCATGCTATGCACATGTGAGCCCATATTCAATTAGCTTGGAAATGTATAAATGTAACTGTAACGGAAATAGCCAAGCCACCATGTGCTTTAAATGGAAATTCAAAGCGCTTATTTGTATAGGTTTGCAGGGGCCTTAGAAAAAAAAATGTATCTCGTTGTTGTTGTTGTAGCAATGTTTCATGTGGCCTGAAAGTAAGCCATTTATATTTCTGACTAGAATGAGTAGACAAAAAAAAAAAAAAACCACACATAGCAGAGCATAATAAAGTGTGGCGAATGTATTCCTTAACTACCATGAAACAAGAATTGAGATTTTATGGTGCTCTAGAATTTTTTTCTGAAAAACCTCACTCTTGGGCATATAAAACAAAGATTATAAAGATAAAATTAATGAAGCACATTAATTAATTATATTAAAAAAAAAAAAATAGCAAGCAATTTTATATAAAAACTTCATTCGTGGCAATAAAAAACAAACCATTTTTTGTTAGCCTTGGGTACCTACATAAAGCTAATTACCGAACTTACACCTCTCAACACCCTTACTTCACTGCAAGAACTGAAGTTTGACTGTGCAGCTATTTAATTGTCAAAAGACAAAAGAGACGAAAACTAAAAAAAATAACACAAAAAAAAAATAAATAAAAACCGGAAGGAAAATAGTAGGTAGCAACTGAGAGAAAGTGGAAAAGAACTGTAACGCTGCAGCAGCAGCAGCTAATTAGATTTTGATTACAACTCCGAACAAACAGACAAACAAGGCAATAATTTTGCTCAAATTAAATTTGCTAACGAAAAACTAATCAAAAAGATGGTACAGATGGAAAATAAAAAAAAGAAAATAATCGAGCATAAGTAAAAAAGAAAAGAATTCTATTAAAATAAATAAGATAACAATGAAAAAGATTAGAGCTTAATTTCATTTATAAAAATTAAGGAGTTTTTTCAGAATTTTCAAAGAGCAATAAATTAAATATAATTAAATAAGCAGACAATTGGGGAGGAGGAGGGGGGTACAAAAATTATAAATAAATTTGTGTTTTTATCTAAGATTGCATCGTCCTTACTTTATCTGCAGATGAAGAAGTTTTGTTGACTGATGGTTTTATTAAAAAATATTTTCCATTTTAATATACATATTGTTCAAACTTTTTTCCCTACTTTTCACAAAATTAAAATTTATTAAACAGACATCATTTGGTGTTAGTCTTGATACAATGTCAAAATTTAAAAACCCAAAATGGAGAATCCAGACTTCGTTATTTGCAAAAAAAGATAAATATGTGTGTGCCGCCACGCACGGTAGAAGTAGAACTTTTACCCAAATATGGAATTTCTGGAAGGATTGCAAAATATTTTTTTGCTTAACTAATATTTCCTTCTGCAGTGCAACCAAATACTTTAAAAATAGTCTGCCTACATACCCGTACTAGTTCAAGATCTGCCCTCTTTTTTATACAGCCAAATAGTATTTTCAACAGGGCGATGTCATAGGAAATATCAATTGTTAAAAATTGTTCTCAACAAATATTTATTTATAACAGTTATCTGAATAGTAAGTTCAAGTTCACGTACAGAATTAGTTCTCGAAATTTTTTTACTTTCATGGTCTAGCTGGTTAATAAGAGGATTTATTACTTTAATGTAATGGTTTAAATAGTACACAGGTTCGATCCTCACAGCATAGACGACAGCCATGTTGTTTTATTTTTTTAATTATTTATATTTTTAAGGTTCCCTCAAGCGTACTGTGTGAAAGATTAAAGCCGATTACAAAAACACTGATTGACCTTATCAGTGTGGCTTTCGACCTGGTAAGTCCACCATAGACCAGATTTTCACGCTACGACGAATCCTGGAGAAAACCCACGAAAATCAAATTGACACACACCATCTCTTTGTCGATTTTAAAGCTGCGTTCGATAGCCCGAGAAGGGATTGCCTATACGCAACAATGTCTGAGTTCGGTATACCTGCAAAGTTGATCAGACTTTGGAGAATGACGTTGAGCAACACACGCTGCTCCGTCAAGGTAGGAAATGACCTCTCCGAAACCTTCAATACCGAAAGAGGTTTCAGGCAAGGCGATCCACTGTCTTGCGATCTCTTTAACATCATCATGGAGGGGATCGTACGAAAGGCCGGTGTGCATCGTAATGGCACCATTTTCTACAAAGGCGTCCACCTCCTTGCGTACGCTGACGATATTGATATTGTCGGCAGAACCAAGAGAGATGTTACCGCTGCTTTCGCCGCTATCGAAAAGGAATCAGCCAAAGTGGGTTTGACGATAAATGAGGGCAAAACAAAATATATGCTATCTACAAACAAGGGAGCTCGGCGTTTAGACTCCCACGTTTCATCCGGCAGCTATAACTTTGAAGTAGTCAAGGAGTTCGTTTACCTTGGCACCGCCATTAATACCAAAAACGAAATCAGCCTTTAGATAAAGCGAAGAACAATAATTGCTAATAGGTGGTACTACGGGCTCAGTAAGCAACTAAGTTCCAGAGCCCTCTCTCGATCGACAAAACTAACACTCTACAAGACGCTCGTTCTACCTGTGCTGCTTTATGGCGCTGAGGCATGGGTAGTTTCGCAAACTGACGCAGCCGCTCTGGGGGTGTTCGAGAGAAAAGTTCTTCGCAAAATCTTCGGCCCTGTTCGAGTCGGCGATGACTATCGCATCCGAATGAACCACGAGCTGTATGAGCTCTACGATGACATTGACGTAGTTCGGCGTATAACTGTGCAGCGACTACGCTGGCTGGGTCATGTCCATCGTATGAACGACGAAGCTCCAGCGAAAAAGGTGCTCGGGGCGAGGATCGCTGGTCAACGGCGACGAGGGAGACCATGCCTCCGATGGATGGACCAGGCTGAGGAAGCCCTAACCGCACTTGGTGTATCCGATTGGAGAAGGCGCGCGCAAAGCAGAGGCGCCTGGCGAGAGCTGATGAGGTCGGTTGAAACCCGGACACGGGTTGTTACGACCAACTAAGTAAGTAAGTATATTTTTAAGTTATGTGTTTATATAACTCCAATAATTTTTCAATTATTAAAGGTTATATTATAAATATTCATAAGAAAAAATTGTCGAAACCTTGTCTGGTTTGTCTGCTTTTTCCGCTTCGTTCGTTCATCCGTCTACAAGTTCAAGGCCCTACAATATCATCATTGGCTCTCTTTTTTTCAAACGAATAACACATAAAAGAAGCCTAAAGCAAGTACTGTATACATCGTTAATTTTGTTGCATAGAACAACACAAAACATAAAAAAGTTTATTGCTTACCCAAAATAATCAGGATCCTGATTAAACCTTTGTTTTGTGGTCGAAATCTCTAACCCTATGCTACCGCGCATATTTTTGAGGAAGTCGATTTAAACTACTCATCGATTTAAACTAATTGAAATACTAGTCCGTTTCTCAGCTGACTCTGCTGTTATTCTTGTTGTTTTTCAGCCCAGCCTAGATTTAAACCTAAAATTTTATCCCTGAAGTGCATAAATTGGTATTTTTATTTTCGGTAAAATTAGACGAAACATGTTACGTAGGAAATTGGCAAAATTGCATTTAAGGGCTAAAAATAGTCTATTTGAGATGAATATGGCTTAGAAAAGTTTGTATGCAATACAATATTCAAGCCCGTGGTTGAATTTTGAAAAATCCAAATTTAGGTTCTGGGTTTAAGACCCAGTTATTTAAAAAAAAAAATCGATTCAGCCTAAATTTTCATTAAATTATAGTACAACCTTCAAATACTTGGGAAAAACTTAAAAGCTCATTTGAAAAACAAGGTCAAATTTCGATCAACTAACAAAACTATAACTGTTTTCTGTTGTTTGCTATAAATGAACGTCATATGGTGTTAATCTTTCAACGTGTGAACATTTTTTAAATTTTTAGCAACTTACTTCCGATAAAAGTTAAAACGTGTTTAAGTCTCAAATAACAATTTCACCTTAATATTTGAAGTTATTCCAGCTCAATTTGAAAAGGCCTTGTATAAAAGTAAATATTAAAGCTTTAGATTAAAGAGCCTAGTAAAGGCCTTGAAACTTCCTTTTTCTGGTATAATTTCATATATAAAGCGTCAATGATACATTTTAAGAAGTACGCAAGACCCAGTGTTGTCTGTTAACCCACAAACGAATCAATTGCCACTTAGCTCCCCTCAATATTAACGGTGTAGATCTTTTGGAGTCAGATGCTCTTGGCGTTCTGGGGATATCAATACAATCGGATCTTCGGTTGAATGATCACATTTTTGATTTGTCAAAAGAAGCAGCCAAGTGTCTTGGTTTTTTAAAACGGTGTAAGAAATATTTTACTCCATCTGATCTTCGTCTGATCTATACCTCATATATTAGGCCGAAAATGTAGTACAATTCGCACATTTGAGCAGGGTCTTCAAGATCATATTTGGAGCTTCTGGACCGGATTCAGCGACGTGCGTTGATATAAGTTTGATAGGGGATGAAAATATTTTATCTTCTCTCAACTCTCTTGGGCATCGACGCAATGTTGGTTGCCTAAGCTTTCTGTACAGGTATTACCATGGGAAGTGTTTAAGGGAGATACATGGCCTGACGCCACCAGGTCGTGTGTTTCCTAGGTCTACTCGGGCAGCTCTCCAAGCCCTTCCCTTCACCATTGCTTCTTTGCCCAATTGAACATCGCATTATCGTTCTTCGGCCGCACAGTAAAATTGTGGAACAATCTCCCTGCGAGCGTGTTTCCCGATGGTTTCGAGCTGTGTAGATTTAAACCCTCCAACTAACTATCACCCATCTTCCGAATCAACACAATGCTTTCGCATTAATAGGGCGCATCCCCCCTGAGCATTGGTTAAGTCTAATATACAAAAAAAAAAACTTTTACTCAAGTAAGTCTCTATCATAAAAAAAATTCTTGTCATTACACGTCTTTTATTTCAATAATCGAAAAAAAATTAAAACACAACTTTTCTAAGCTCGGAGTCGAACCGCGAAACTATTGAATGATAATCTGTTTCCTTAGACAGCAGTGCTACCAAAGCAATTTATGGCTGCCAAATTAAGTATTTCAGTTGAAGCTTGTATAAAGTTTTACTTAATGAAATTCAAAGAAAACAGTGTACAAAATTTGTTAAAACTTACAAGATTTTTGTTCTGAAATGGAATTTAATCTTCTTGTAGAATATACGTTAAGCAATTAAATTAAAATCCAATTTTTTAACAGTTCCCGAATAAGACCTGAATAAAAACATTATGCAAAACATTACTATAACTTTATATTAGTTCTTGAATAAAATAATTAATTTCATACGCTTTCTTCTTGCATAAATCTTGTATAAAACTTGTTTCAAGTCAAGTTTCTCAATTATTCAAGGATGTTTAAATTCTTCTCTCTACATAAATTCCATATATAAAGCTTTACTCAATGCTTATTTAGGTGATCTTGTTGCCTGGGATGTCTGCAACATGGTTACAACATAAAGAGTAAAAAGAACATAAAATCGAGTGGAACTTAAATCATAGGAAATTAATTTTAAGATTTGGATAGATTTTATCCAAACAGCGAAAAAATTAATTCCACAAAATGATAAAGCCAAATATTTTTTATGGCATTCTTGCAATTTAAACCGCAGTATTATTTACGGTGTAACTAGTACTTTTGGCCAGATCGTAAAGAACAAGTTTTAACTTTCTATTAATTAAACTTTGACAACATACGTAAATACCACGCTTTTGCTCTTTTAGAATCTCTCTTTGAAATTAAATACTAAGCTCAAAGCTGAATTTTCTTAGTATTTTTAATTATCAGTGAAACGTATCCATGGTATATAATCTGTCTTAATATTGTAATGTTTACTTAAACTTTCAGTCAATTTGTGCACCTAGGCGGCATTGTTAAAGATTCTCATTTGAAAGCGCTTTTTTGCGAAAAACCCTGAATATTTAAATATACATATTTGAAGAAATTGTTCACAGTTTCTTTTGTGAAAAATTCAATATTGTTTTATTATTCAGAAATATGGCAAGAGGCAAACATGCGACGACGACCTTTAGGCAAGTTGTTCTCCAATACCAGGACGAAGGCATGTCAAATACAAAAATTTTAAGTGTGTAAGTGTGATGCTTTAAATGTTGAGATTAATAATAATCTTGTAGTATAGGGATTATATTCTAATAAATAAAAAAAAAAACAGAAAAATAAATAAATAAATACATAAATGCTATAAGAAAAAAAGCTTCACGGAAAAGGTGTTAAATGCCATCGAACATTTCCAATTAACCAAGTCCCCGAAAAATAAAATAGGGAAAAATAGACAAAAAAAACTGCTTCTAAGCCATTTTATTCATAAATACACCACAAATCAAGCAAAATATGCATCTTGATTTGAATGTCACAGTTTCTGTCAGTACAATCGTCTGTGCGAAAATAATCTGTTTGAGTGTATTACAAGATGCAAGTCACTTGTGTCAAAGCGCAATCCAATTCCTCGCTTACAATTTGCTAAAAACCTAAATATTCCAACTGGCGGAAAAGATATGAATGATCTATAAATATCTCTGGACCGATGAATCAATCTTCAGTTTAGTTCGAATGGAAAATAGTATGTTCGGCTTGGTGCTAGCCAATAGTTTAATCCTAAGTATACTGAATATATCAGTTAACCATGGTGCATGGATGTATCTTAGTTTGAGCAGCCTTTTCTTGGAATGGCGTGGAAGCGATTAAATTGAAGGTATTATGGATCAAACCATATACAAGAACATTCATTGTAATGCATTGCTTCAGTGTGCAAGGAAATAAATGTCAATATTGTGGAAATTCCAGCATGATAATGATCTTAAACATACTTCCATTTCTGTACGAGTCAAAGAATAGATGTCTTAGATTGGCTGGCACATTCCACGGACTTCAGTTTGATTTAGAATCTGTAAAATGATGTGGATCAACGCATAGGCCGATCTTTGACTACCTCTTTGGATCAATTTTGGACTCAAGTCCAAAGAGCTTGGAGTAAAACTACTCTGGCATGTTGTCAAGCCTCAGTTGATTCTATGACTTGATGCTGCCAGGCTGTAATCGGAGTGAAAGGCTTGCAAAGCAAATATTAAATATTCTTCTAGGGAAAATTAAGTCTTGAACAAATATTGTTTTGCTTTTATAAGTGTGCTATTTATTTGGTCTTAAGCTATTGTCCTGCAGTCTTTTAAATTGCCTTAAGTTTGGTTCTGATCATATAAAAAATGTAGGTATAAATTTATAAATATAAAGAAATAAACATAAATATAATTCTTGCAGTATAAATATAAAGCTGAAAATATAAATCAAAGAATAAAAATATTAAAAAAACAAAACTGAACAATAAAGATAGTAATTAAAAAAATATTACAAGCCGACGGTGATTCAATTCAGTCTCCCATCTGCTCCCATCTGCACACTGCTTAACTTTTACTTTCGTAAGAAACAAAGGTAACACTAAAAACCGATAAATGCAAGCAATGGGAGAGCAGTTCGCATTGAGTGACCGTCGGCAGCCTATAGTTCTCATGCTGTTCATACGTATGTATAAGTAAATAGGCAGAGCTAGGTTGTAATGATTACTTTTGGAATTAATTCCGCCTCAATTCCAATTCCTTGGAATTAGGAATTGGTAATTGGTCATCTCAATTCCTCAGGATTGGAATTGGAAAAAATGGTCAATTCCATTACGGAATTGTAATTGGTAATTGAACATCTCAATTCCTCAGGAATTGGTAATTGAACATCTCAATTCCTAAGGAATTGAAATTTTCAATAGCATTATAGGAATTTTAATTGAGATAATACAATTACAATTGTAATTCGGATTACTATAATCCAATTACATTAACAGTAACCTCCAATTACAATTTCTGTAATGGAAATGAAAATTTGAATTCCTGAGGAATTTAGATGTTCAATTACCAATTACAATTCCGTAATGGAATTGACCATTTTTTCCAATTCCATTCCTGTGGAACTGAAAAATTCAATTACCAATTACAATTCCTGGAATGGAATTGACGATTTTTTTCAAATTTCAAACTTTTTCAAACTTTTGAGAACTACGCTGCTCTGACAGTTAACACTTAGGAATACTGCAAACGTTGTCGGTACCAAAATAAGTGTGCGATAATAAAAATATGTCAAAAATCGTATAAATTTATAAGCAAGTATTCTTTATATAATTGTCATATGATGCTCTCCTATCGAAATAAGAGTATTTTAAAAATCGCGATAAAGTTTTGATTCCGATGCTAAATGAATGAAGAAGCTGAGAACTACATGGCAAAGAATTCATCATCACTAACATAGATTTGGCATAAGCGAACTACGCCATTGTGAACAAATTTTTGGCGTAGCGAACTACACATTTAACCTTAATCGGCCCTCAGGCGCCATGTGCAGTATGTTACATATGTTATAATCCTGATGTGAAGTATAAAGCAACCTTAAGTATATAAAATGGTTAGCAAAATAATAAATTTAGGTGTTTAAAAATATTGTTAAAGAAATAAAAAGAGAAAAAAACAACATAAAAAAATGCAGAATATTAATAAATAAATAAAAACAAAAAATTATATAAGGAACTATTACACCACTTGGTATAGTGATTGAGTTGAACTCTTAGTCACGCGAGTTTTTTTTTTTTTTTTGTTTGGGGAAAACTAGTTTTGCCCAGGCGTTGCAAGCTCCGTTGGATGAACCCTGCAGTGGCTGAGCCAAAGAAAAAAATTCGACAAACTACTGGGGTTATTTTTTGTTATGTTATGACACAATTTTTCCAAAAATTAAAATTAGTTTAAATTAGCCGGCCTTAAATGAACACTTTTTCAAATCGATGTCTTTTTTTATGAATACAAAAAATTGCAAGCTTTTGAGTGGAAAATTGCTAAAGTAAATTTTTGGTTTTTTTTTTTAAAGTATTAAATTCTTTACATAACAATATCAGAATACGTTTTGCGATATATTTTAACACAATAACAGACATTTTGTGTTCATTGTTCCGAAACAATATTGGATAGTATATTGACTCCAGATAGAGGTAAAAAAGAACCTAGAAAATATTAAAAAAATGCTTTGAATTGCTTCACATAAGTTCAGCTGCAAATTTTTTTGTTGAAGTGTTATTTGCTCAATTCGTTACTTAAATTTATTACATGAATTTTGACAAAACTCTCAAAACTATCTTAACAAATATGCTGCGTAATTGAGCCAACTCCTTGCATAACATTTAAATTTTTTAATCCTTTTATATCCAGTTTTTCCGCATTATGCAATTTCCATTAAAATGAGCCGAACTTTTTAGCCATAGATACAAACTACTTGAGCAAAATGTATGAGTCCGTCACTCAGTCTGGCAGCGAAATTCACACATGCTCAAGCAAACACACAAATAAACACCAACACACACACACACATACAACAAATATTCAACCATAGCTTTATAGCGCAGTAAAAGAGCAATATGAGTGTGCAAAAGGATAGCATGTGGTAGAGTGCAAAAATGAATGAATGAATGGATTGAGGGTTAGCTGAATAGATAAATGGAGGCATGGATGGATGGATGAATGAGAGATGGAGAGCTGTTTGAATGAATGAATGTTTGGCTAGCTGGTTGGCATGTCGGTTGCTTGAAACCACAAGTGAAATGAAGAGTTTCGAGAGCGCTCAGTTCAGCGCCTCATGTATTTAGGACAAAAAACAAGAACCGCAAACTACATAACAGCATCTATTTCGAAGAAAAACTACAAAATAAAAATAATATAAGTTATGCAGATAAATGAGGGTAAGAAAAATACGACAACTTAAAAAAAAAATATCCGTATTTTTTTTTAAATTTTTTTAAATATTTTACATATACATATTTTCCTTCAAGAAGCCAAGGCAATGGCAGCGCTAAGGTCATGAAAAGAATAAGATGCGGATGCTACCAAGTTTCTTTATAATTTTTTTTTTTTTCCTAGAGTTACTTTATACATTATTAATATATTTATTTTTTTTGTTACTCTACCAACTGTTTGCTGTATGCCCTGTTTGCTGCATGCCTGCAAGTCGCCTAAAAAATGCGCTGTAGTTTAGTATTATTTTGCCTACAGCTCATCACATACATTGCAGAGCGGAAAGACGAGTTCCTTGTAAGATAGTCATCTACGCCCTCCAGGCCAAAGCAATGCCAAGGGTAGGTGCCGCAGTTCATCCAGCTGAGCTGTGAACGTGCTGACAATGTAACGTTTTCTGTTGCTGTATTATTTTTTTTTTTTTTTTACTGACACTTTCATGAGCTGTCAAAATGAATATCTTCTCTTTAAACTTTCTGTACAATATACATTGAAGCAATATACAACAAAAGTGCCGCTTTTTAAAGTTACATCTGTTTTAAAGTTATCCAATTCTAATATTCCAAGTCTAGTGCACAAATTGCTAAATATTTGTCATGCCCAGAACCCATATATTTGAAAATATTTGGTGTAAGCTGAAATATCATGAATAAAATTTTAAAGAAACTCAAAATGAAGGTGACGAAACTTCATATCATTTATTTTAAAAAATAGGCGGCTTCAACTAAATTTGGTTGAGCTAAAAATTTGTAACAATGATAATTTTGATAATTTTACACTCGCTTCAAAAATTTAAAAACTCAAACTTGTTAACACAATTAAACATCTCGATAGTTTCAATAATATTTGATTTAAGCTGCATTTTCACTAATAAAAAATTTTAGCATAACTTATTTATTTATTTATTTATTTACCAAGCAAGGTATGATCTTAATTCTAGTCTTAACCTATGCTTAACCTTTTTTTTTTATTTTTTTTTTTTTTTTTTTTGGTAACAGTGTAGGCTTAGGCCCTACCCGGTTGACATGATTTCACCTACATGTCTAAGAAAAGCTTTAGTGAACTAATGATTACAATTATAGGGCAGAGGAGGTTATGAGGACGAAAATAGGAGCTTGTAAAGGTTTTTTTTTAAAAAGAATTTGCATATGGATGGTGAGTAGCTAACACTGATACTATTAAATTTGTTGCAACACCCTTTTAATTGGCTCATTATTGGCGTAAATATTATGGTGCTGATACTCATATAACATTCGTGTGTGCCTAGTTTGTCTTGAGGATTCGTTGAATTTTATCTTATTTGATATATAATCACTGTCAATAGCACCGTTGAGAACGTCAAATGTAAAACATGAAGTGAGTAATTTTCTTCTGGTTGATAGAGGCATCAAGCTAAGCAAGCTAAGCCTATAGTAATAGTATAGCTTAATATAATACTATAAGAGCAAAAAGCTGGAACTGCTTTTGAATAGATTCCAGTCTCTCACAGTGTATATCGAAAGCATGATTCCAAATAATGCATGCATATTCTAGAAGTGGGCGTACTAAAGAACAATATAACGTTTTGGTAACCCATACATTTTTAAACTCTTTTGCGCGTCGTTTTATGAAACCAAGTTGTTCACTGGCTCTTGTTAGGATTTTATCATAATGAAGATTAAATCGCAATTTATTGTCTAAAACGACGCCAAGATCGACTATATGATTAACATTTTTGAGTTCGTTACCATTGAGTAAGTAAATATTCGCGATGAGATTTTTTCGGGAGAAAGTTATTGAGTAGCATTTGTTCACGTTTAGAAATAGTTTATCCTGATTGCACCACTGCTCTGTAGCTCAAGTAGTTTCGATTGTAAAAACGTTACATCAGGTTCAAAATTAATTACATGGTACATTTTTAAGTCATCTGCATATAATAGATGAGGGATATCAGACAAAACATCGGATATGTCTGATATAAAAATATTGAACAGAAGTGGCCCAAGATGACTTCCTTGTGGCACTCCGGATGTGACAGAAATCTTTTTGAATAGATTATCTTGAAATTTAAAAAATTGAGATCTACCGTAAAGATAAGACTTAAGCCAATTTAGGAGAGAGCCAGAAATACCAACATTTTCCAGTTTGAAAGCTAGGATATTATGATCAACGCAATCGAAGTGTATATTTACTAAAGTCAGTGTATATTGAATCAACTCGATGTCCTTTTTCCATTTTGCCTAAGACATCAGAAACCATAACTATAAGATTTGTGGTAGTTGATCTACCTTTACGGAAACCATCTTGCTGTTCATTGAGTAATGGGTTTATTTCATATACAAGGTCCAAATTAATAAACCAAAAATGAAGAACCCAACTGTAGACCTCGTTATTTAAAAAAAAAATATTCGTTTCAAAATAAATTTGATTTATTAAAACTTGGTTTATAGATAGCTATCAGGGAACTTGAACCCTTGAGTAAAAATTAGCACTTGAGTGCACTCCTTTCAATTTTTCATTTATTTATTTACAACGCACACCTCGAGGTTTCAGGTAAAATTAAGCCAAACATGATACGTAGGAAATTGACGACAATATACATTTTCAGATCAGTTTGGTTTAGAAAAAACTTGTTGCACTGCTATCTTTCTATATTGTGATCCAAGGTATAATTTTGGAAAGTTTACATGGAGATTTCGGGTCAAGACCTTATTATTTAAGAAAATTTCAAATTGGACTAAATTTTGGTTCACTTATTTTAGTACTAATTTCAAATAGAAGGTGAAAAATTTTAAAACTCAAAACCGGCGTCCTGAGTTTTGAACCTGTTACTTAACTACTTAAAAAAATGGAAATTTGGACTAATTGAGTGCTAATTTGAAATCCGAAATTTAAAAAAAAACAGTTTAAACTGAATTTTCATTTATAACTATTTCTAGCATAGCTTATTTGAAGTACAAGGTCAAATTTTGGAAAATCCTGGCTCGAGACTCGTTTTAAGCAAGGAAATGTTTGGATTCAACTTATTTAACATTATTACACATTTGTAGCAGTGCTTATAACAAACCTAAAACCAAAATTTAAAGTAAATTATTTAAAGTAAATTATATTCAAACTGAATTAGATTTCATTTAAGCTTGTAATATTTAGTACTTACTTCGAATCCGAGATCAAACTGCTATTTTGAGAAATGGTCCATTTGAACTGAATTTGATTTAATTAAAGATTTTTAAATTGTCCATTGGAACTCAATTTGATTAATTAAGGAAGTACTCCGGGTTGGCAAAAATTTTTGTTAGAGTTTTTTTTATTTTTTGCATAATTTTATAGCTTTTTATACTTGAAAATATCGTCCTAAAAGGGTTTTTTTAAAATTTGAAATACTTTTGGAGATATGATCTTTTTTGTCCAGCAATGTATTCGCTAAAATGCGATTCGCTTAATTTGGCTACTTTTTTAATACAACGGTTGGAAGCAACCACCGAATTTCGTTCAACGCGTTTTTTAGTAGGTAATAACTTGTTTGTATACGCATTTTAAAAATAAATGAATACACATTTTAGAGCTTAGGTATTCGAATGTTGGTAGCATTTAGTTCACTTTGAATTGAGTTATAAACTGGACGCGCGCGCATACAGTTTTGGAAAGTACAATTTTAATAAAAATTTTTATTTGTGCTAAATACAATGGATAGAAAAAGTAATAGAAATAAAAATAAAAGAAACACTGGTAGCAATCGAAAAACTCGTCCCTTGAAACGCCAGTTTCGTGGTAACCAACACGAAAGAGATGAGGACACCGAATTCACAAGTACATCGGCAAAAAAATTTAAAAATAATGAAAACGAAGACATAAGCATTGACAACAAAACGGAGAATTGCATTTTGAAGTATTATACAGTTTTCTCAAAGAACGTTTGAAAAGGAAGCCAGAGCTCTGTCCGCATCAAAAGAAGTTAGAACTGGCCGAAGAGCACAAAGAGCCGCTGAGTTCTCATTTTTTAAAGAAGAGGAAGAAGTTCATTATGGATCTGGCATTGCAGATTGATATAAGTTATCACGATCCGTTCAAACGTTCACCTGCATACGATCGCATTACATGCAGGTAGACAAACTCTGATATGCGGACGCAGTCCACGCGCCGTCGCCACTTAGCAGCGAATCGAGCACATCGTGGGATCTGCCTAGTCAGCAGCTTTAGGGTAGAAGCTAAGCTTGGGTTTAGGCAATAGCATTAATTTCATAATTATATTAAGTTAGTTATATTTTGGTAGCGGAATAAACAAGTTGAACATAATCTAATTGTTTCCTTAAAGGTTGGCCCGTGGGGCATTGGCTAGCATAGGGCTAGCCAATGCGGCCACCTAATATATTTTTTTAAGTGTATGCTGAGAGGATGCGTTAACTTATATGTAAGTATTTCACAAAAAAAAAATATGTTTTATTGCCTAAAACTTTCTTTGAGTTATTTCAAAATCACGTTTTTGAACTTCGAAGTCACTTTTCTCCGATTCTAATGAACCGATTTTGATGAAACCAAGTGCAATCGACGCAGAATTGTCAAATTTCAACATGCTCCAATTTGTCATTTAATTTTTTTTTTTATGCAAAATAATAACTTCTTTAAATAAATATCTTAAAAAATAAATAAAAAATTATTAAAACAAACTTTAATAATTATCCCGAAACCACGTTTTTCGAGCTTGCGGACCAGATTGTGCCCGTAGTTCTGAACCGATTTTAATGAAAGAAAGTGCAATCGAAGAAGAATTATCCCTACTCTAGTCCTTACCTTAATCACAATTTAAATAATTTTTTTTTATTTTTTTTTCACTAAACTACAAAAAAAAGACCCAAAATCGGTTTTTTATTTTTCAATGACCACCCTATTGTAAAAAATTATCGAAATATTATAATGGAGGTAGGGACTAGTAAAACATCTGTACTGAATCTAACGCCGTTTACTTTTTCCATTTCAGGTGATTTGATGTCGAGTTATCCGGGCCGCAAGCAGCATACCTTTTTTTTTCGACGCCAAACTTCGAAGGCCGACAACTTTTTGAACAGCCCTCGTACAAAGGAAAAAAAATTTTTTATTTAACTTAATATGTTCTTAATGCAATAAAAAACAGAATTTAAATAACTCTTCGCATTTTCAAATAAGTAGTTTTTCAAAGAGGGTCCAAAAACAGCCTTCTAACCAGGAATATTCCCTAAAAGCTGTTGCCAAATGCAAAGTGAAAATTTTAAATATCTATCTTTTAGGATCCCGGATCAAGGCCCCGTTCTTAAACACAAATTTGATAATCAAATTTTAATGAAATAAATTTGATTTATTAAAAGATTTTAGAAGGGCTTATTTTAAATGCAAAGACAGAAAGTGCAATATCAAAATAGAGAAATTGGGTTAGACACCGTTTTTTTTTTTTATTTTTAATTTAAACTGACTTTGTTTTGTGGCGGGCGTGGCGCAGTGGGTAGAGTGCGTGGCCCATACGCCAGAGAGCTCTGGTTCAATTTCCACCTGACAGTTTTTTTGAATTGAATTCATTTTTCTGTTCAGCCGTCAGCCGAGAGTAAAAACTGGCATGAAAAGCTTCTTGAGAACATAAGCCGTTCGGAGTCGGAATAAAACTTGTAGGTCCAGTTCTCGATCATTTGTGTTCAAACATTTCATAACACGCACAACACAATTGATCATAAGAAGCTCGGTCGAAGGCCTTTCAAGGGCTGAAAAGGAAATTTCGTTTTTTTTTGTGCTATGCTTTGCACAGGGCCAAAATCTTGTGCTTAAAGCATACAGTTTTCTTTATTGTCCTCTTCATGTGAGTTGTCCCCTTTATTTTTATTCTCGACTTGTAACTACAACCAGTGAACTGATTTACCAAATGTAATTTGTTTTTTTTTAATTTTAATTTTTTATTTTCATAAACTAAATAGAAGCCGGTTCAAAGCTTTTCTTTTTATAGGTTAAAAATTTAGTTATTTATTTAGAAATAAGTAAACTTTTTTTTACTTGTTTTCTTTTTAATGTTTATTTAGAACTAATTACCTTTAGTTTTTTATTATTTTTATTTTAAACTTTTATTGCTGTATTTATTAAATTATGTGCAGGAAATTTTTACATTTTATGTTAATTTTCGGTTTTATTTATTTTTTTAATACACATTAATTTGTAAAATTAATTTAATAATCTTAGTTTGAAAAATTTCTCAAGCAATTAAAGCCATAATTTAAGAACTTCATTTCCAAAATTAATTCGATTATAAAATGTATTTAACCATTTGGTTATTTAAAAAAAAAAGTCATATTCAAGAATAATTTTACAAACAATTTCTTAGAGGTACTTTCAGATTTTTGTATCGCAACGCTCTAGTCGAAAATCTTGGCAACGGACCTGGTTCGATTGAGGGAAAGAACGATTATTTGATTAAAGTTTTGACTTAAGATTTTTGTATCCAAACGCCTTAGTGAAAAATCTTGGCAACGGACCTGGTTCGATTTAGAAAAACAACTCCAGTAACTAACTAAATCAAATATTTCTGCATTTATCATTTATTTGAAATTTTTTAACGATAGAAGCATTCTCAGCAAATGAATGGAAACGTTTAATACTTAAACATTTATTAAAACATCGGCTTAATTAATGTGTGAAATATATTTTTCCCCACTTTGTGGCTTATAACAGCAGTCTAAAAAATTTGACAAAAAATAACAAAACAAAAATCTATAAATAAAATTAAATTTATATTACATTCAAATTCAACTTTATACATTTTTTGGTCTGACTACAGCCGTTTTACATTTATTTTTTTTTTTTTTTAATTTATTATTGTGTAAGCGCTGTAAACAAAATTTTCACTTTCATTGAATTTTGATGCTTGCGCAACAACACAACAGCAGTGCACAAAATTTAATCAACATTTACAGTAATTACAGCATTTTACACAGGGACGCATAACAACACTCGAACACAGCCACACACATACACTAAAACATATAGTAACATAACATATAATGACAAATTTACACTTGTGTACGTGTATTTGTTGGGCTATGCTTGTTATCCTGCATATCCTGCAGCGCTTAAATGTTAAGTTGCATGATTTTTAATGAAATCAGTAACAATTATGCGGCGCCATAAATTTTGACTTTACATTTTAAACATGCATAAAAACCAACCAGTACTCGACATCAGTTAAGCACATACACATACACACACACACACTTTGGTTGGTGAAAAAAATTAAACAATTAATGCTGAATGTAGAATCATTCAACTTCTTAGTACAACCTAATTAATTGAAACTTTAGATAAAAATAGCACAAGATCACAGTTACCTAGGAAATCGCAAAAACATAACAAAAGCTTACCTTCTCATTCTATTGCTGCTATGCTTGAATGCAAACTGCTTCTTTGTTCTATTATTTTTTAAAAGTAATTAAAAATTATTCAAAATAACCAGAAATTTATACACATGACATGACATATTATTAATACAAAGTCATCTATGACAGTTATGTGGAAAAATATACAAGCAAAATTAAATTAATTTAAGAAAACAAACAAGGTCAGAAAAATATTTGTATGTATTGTATTTCAAATACTGAATTCTAAACATTTAAATTCACTGTAAATAAATTCTGAGTAGCAGAATTCGTTATCATAAATTTCTATGTATTGAAATTCTATGCAGCAAACTCATCGTTACAAAATAATGTAGAATTTGTAATTTAATGCAAACGCATGTTAACAGCAGAAAATTTCATTGGAAAAAGGTTGCTCAACATTTTAAAATATATTGTGCGCAACTTGATAAAACAAAATTTTACAACATCAGATAAAAGCATCAGAACTTTCTATTGTTTTCTTTCTTATATCAGTTATAATGAACCATTTTGAACATTTTAGTGTGGTGGGAAATTTTGCTAGTATTACTTTAACTACAGCATGTTTTATGAAACCAATTGAATAGATTCGTAAAGGTAAGCACAATTTTAACACTTGTTGAAACCGATTTACAAAAAAAAAAAAAAAAAAAAGTACCGCGAAAGACTCATTGTAAGAGAACACAGTAATAACTAACCATTCAAATTGTTTCCAAACTTAAATAAAAATTATTAATTACTTAAGTTACAATGACTTTACATTTTTTTAAAATAAGTGCATCTTAAATGCATTGCATTAAAAATTGTAGATATTATGTTATTTATTGAATCATCTAATCAAGAATTTCTGAAGAATATTTTTCAACATACCATAAACCAATAAAATGGGAAATTCCGAGCAATGCGCAATTAAACATTTTGAGTCTTATTTAGTAGATTTTCTTAAACAATCATTCAACGCAGTGTTTAGTTACGCACTGTTTAAGGCTCTAAGCATCCTCTACGCAATCTTGCTAAAATTTTTATTCATAAATAATTTTTTACTCATTGCTTAATTTAATAAGGTTTGTGTCTTAACAAACGAAACTCTTTTACAAAAACAAGAAATTCTTGTACATTTGCTAATCTGTTACTGATAAAAGTCTACATAAGTCGCATATGGAGCATGTCTATAATATAAATATCACAAAGATCAACCTTAAGGCGGTCTTCTCATTCAAAACCCGTTTTTTGGACCCTTTTTAAAAAAATTCTTATTTGAAAACGCAAAGAATAATTGAAAACTTTTTTATTTATTGTATTACAAAAGGTTCAAAGTAAATAAAAAAATTTTTTTTGCCTCGATACGTGGGCTGTTCAAAAAGTAATGAGACTTCAAAGTTAGTGGTGAAAAAAAAAGGTGTCGTCACGGCGGCCACGATTCCGGGTCTCCGGAGCGTCTGAAATGAAAAAAAAGGGGTTATAATCAGTATAGATGTAATTCTCGGGTGAACCTCAAGCTTAATTTTGTGATTTTTTTTGACAAAATGGCGGCCATTAAAAAAAAAAAATTTCAATTTCGGGTTTTTTTTTTGTAGTTTAGTGTAAAAAAAAAAAATAGTAAAAAATTTTTTAAAATTATGGTCGAGGTTCACCCGAGAATGGTGACAATTCTGCGTCGATTCCATTTTGTTTCATGAAAATCGGTTCAGTTGAACTGGAGATATCATGGCCGCCAGTTCGAAAAACGTGGGTTCGAGATAAACGCGATTAAAGTTTGAAGTAATTTTTTTGGGGAAAAAAAAAAAATCAAAAATGTTTAAATGCAGTTTTAAAGAGCTGACAATTTTTACTTACAAATATTAGTCGGCGATGCCAGCTCCATACAGGCCCCCTTCCTCTTTTTCGTAGAAACTGCTTTCTGCTGCCCTCTCTGCTCTGCGAGCCGTTCTGCCAGCTTTTGATGATGCCGCAGCTCGAGTCTCTGATCGGTTCAATCTGTCTTCATTGCGAGATAGTGCGTATTCGTATGCGTTTTTGCCAATCGCAATACCCATCAAACCCATAATTTTAAGTATGGGTATAAAACCGTCGTTGAAGAGGCACGTTGCAATGAAATTGGCCACTTCGATGGTGCGTGCGCCTGAGTTGATGTGTTTGGGCGAAAGTGACCAAAGAACAGAATTGTAGGACTCATTGGAATTCTGAGTTTCAGATCCAAGGCATCTTTCAAGCAAATTATCTGCCGACAGCGCTTCGTAAGCTGGTTTTATTACCTCCATCACCTTCTTGTCCATCAGACCTTGCTTCACAAAAAAGGCTGTATCTTCTAAAGTATTTCGAATTTCTAAAAATCCTTTTAGGGGCATATTCACAACTACCCAAGCTATAAATAAATGAATAAATAAAATATAAAAAAAAGTTGAAAAAAAAAAGTTGCTCAATGAGAAGACCCCCTTAAGCGAAAAGACAACAAAAATTAGGCAGTTGGAGGACTGCCGATCGAAGTGAAAACTTAAAGTTTTGTAGCTGTTATAAATTTCTGAAGTAGCTAGAGACGACAAATCAGACAAAGCGTTCTGCTTTTTTAACTCTTTTTACCAATTTATGCGTCATTGAATGTATAAGCTGTTATTTTTTAATGTTTATATATAATATATTTATAACACAATTACTTTGGTTGCTAATCGGTAATTGATTCGGTGCACGATTGGTAATCGCTTCGGCAAGCAGTTTGTAATTGCTTCGGTAATCGGTTGGTAATCGCTTTGGTAATTGGTTAGTAATCGGTTGGTTATAGCATCGGTTGTTGGTAATTGCTTCGGTAAATGGTAATGGGCTGGTAATCGCTTCGGTAATCGGTTATTGGTTGGTAATCGCTTTGGGAATTGGTTGGTAATAGCTTCCGTAATTAGTAATCAGTTGGTATTTGCTTCGGTAATCGGCTGGTAATCGCTTTGGTTATTGGTAGGTAATCATTAATTGCTGCGGTAATCGATTGGAAATCGCTTCGGTAATCAGTACTTAGTTCGGTAATCAGTTCGTAATCGCTTCGTTAATCAGTTCGTTGTAAACGGTTGGTAATCGCTTCGGTGATCGGTAATTGGTTCGGTAATCAGTAAGTTATCGCTTCGGTAATTGGCCTAGTATTTGGTTGGTAATTGGTTGGTAATAGATTTGGTAATTGGTAATCGATTGGTATTTGCTACGGTAATCGGCTGGTAATCGCTTCGATAATTGGTTGGTAATCAGTACTTGCTTCGGTAATCGGTAATTGGTTCGGTAATCAGTTCGTAATCGCTTCGGTTATCAGTTATTGATCCTGTAATCGGTTGGTAATCGCTTCGGTAATCGGTAATTGGTTCGTTAATCGGAAAGTTATCGCTTCGGTGATTGTCCTGGTATTTGGTTGGTAATTGGATGGTAATAGCTTTAGTAATTGCTAACCGGTTGGTATTCGTTTCGGTAATCGTCTGGTAATCGCTTCGGTAATTGGTTGGTAAACAGTAATCGCTTCGGTAATCGGTAATTGGTTCGGTAATCGGTTGATAATCGCTTTGGTAATCGGTAATTGGTTCGGTAATCAGTAAATTATCGCTTCGGTGATTGTCCTGGTATTTGGTTGATTGAATTGATTGGTAAAAGCTTTGGTAATTGGTAACCGGCTGGTATTCGTTTCGGTAATCGGCTGGTAATCGCTTCGGTAATTGGTTGGTAATCAGTAATTGCTGCGGTAATTGGCTGGAAATCGCTTCGATAATCGGTAGTTGGTTCGGTAATCAGTTCGTAATCGCTTCGGTTATTGGTTATTGATTCTGTAATCGGTTGGTAATCGCTTCGGTAATCGGTAATTGGTTCAGTTATCTGTTGATAATCGCTTTGGTAGTCGGTAATCGGTAAATTATCGCTTCGGTAATTGGCCTGGCAATCGATTCGGTAATCGCTTCGGTTTTTAGCTTGTTCGATGCTTGGTTATCCCTAAAAAGGAATGCTGTGCAGCAATAATTTCTGTTTCGCTAACAGCGTGATGATATCGCTAACAGCGTGATGATATTGCTAGCAGCGTGATGATACCGTTAATCTATAGTTTTTCTCTCCACCAAAAAGTGCTCAACGTGCAACCTTAAAAAGCAAATTTCAGCTTCATTTCAGATCATCAAATTTTAGAATTAAAAAATTTCTCCAGAACTGAGGCTTAGAGTTGTCGAATAAATCCGATGGTTCACTTGTTTTTACCCTTCAACATTTTCTCTCAACACAACTAACCCCTGTCTGTCACCCATCTGGAGGTCTTATACAAAAAACACAAAAAATATTGATTATAGTTTATATCTCACCCAAAATGACCCTTGAGGAGTCAAATATATGCTCTGGTCCTTTTATTTTTTGCGTTTCGATATTTTTTCTGAACACACCTACCCCTTATCTGCCATCTTTCTAGGGGTCATCATACAAAAAACACAAAAACTATAAATAAAGTTCATATATCTCCCGAACTGATCCCTAGAGGGGTTAATTATATGAGTTTGTGCTATTATTTTTTGTCCTTCAATATTTCTTCCCAACATACCTACTATTTATTCTCCATTATTCTGGGGGTTCTAATAAAAAATATACAAAAACTATTGATTATAGTTCATATCTTTCTCGAATTAACCCCTAGAATGGTGAAATATATGAGCTGCTTCTATTATTTTTTACTCTTCAGCATTTCTTTTGAACATACCTAACTCTTATCTGTCACACTTCTGGAGGGCCCCATGCAAAAAACACAAAAACTGTCAATTATATTTCATACCTCTCTCAAATTGACTCCCAGAGGGGTCAAGTATATTGGCTGGTCCTAGTATTTTTTGCTTCTCAGTATTTCTTCTCAACACACCTACCCCTTTCCGCCATTTTTTTGGGAGGGTCGCCATAATATCTAATAATAATTAATATCTCTCCAAAATTTACCTCTAGAAGGCTTAAATATATGAGCTGATCCTATTATATTCACTCTTCAACATTTTTTTCTAAACATTCACCCCCTATATGCCAACTTTCTGGGGGTCTCCATACAAAAAACACAAAATCTGTCGATTATTGTTCATATCCCTACCGAATTGGCCCTTAGAGGAATATTGACCCCTCAAATGTTCCTATTATTTGTTAGCCTTCAACATTTTTTCTGAAAATACTTAACCCCAATCTGGCACCCTTCCGGAGGTCCCCATACATTCAAGTAGAAAATAACCTCAACGGAAATTGAACCCAGACCACTAGCGTGCTAGTCTGTCAATGTTCATACGCACCAGCGCAGTTGTGGCGTAATTTACTCCTAAAAAAACTACGTCGACATTTAAATTAAAAAAAAAACAAGCCAAAAAAAAAAAGGAAAGTTTTGCCACCGCGAGGTTTGAACTCACGACCCACAATGACGAGGGTTTGACGTTCTATGTTGTAGGCTAAGAATCAATAAGTCAAACTATATATATATATATATGTCTTTTTCACACGAAAAACATATTTTTTAAAGATATTAAAACTCTTAGTTTCTTAAGAAAAGTGCAAATATTTTTGTTTTAAATATAAATATGCTCCTAAATTAAATTGAATTTCTTCTGAGTAAATTTCTAAAATTCAAAAACTGTAATTTATATCTGAAAAAAGAAGTTTTTAAATGTTATATCACACCTGCACGAAAAAATAGACCTTTATGTCCTTTTTTTGCCAGTTACCCAAGCTATTCGGTTTAGCATAGTCTACCTAATTCTACCTCAAATCTTATTTCTGTTCCATAACAATTATTCCCATTAACATTCTCTTAAAGAATGCTATTTAAATGCACGTAATGCTGTAATTTCAGTATCTGTTTTAGTTATTGTTCTTATTAATGTTGTTGATTTATTTCGACGAACTTCAACGCAAGCTGATTGCAAAATTATGTACTACAAACAAAACTTTTTCTGGAACACAAACCTACACCTACACTTTCCATGCATACAAGCACACAACAACTCACAGCCCAACACTGCCAAAAACTAATAACGTTCACACTGCATTTGCAATTAGCGTAAAATTAAACATATTTTCTAAACCGAAAGCAGTAAAAATTAAATCCACGAAGGGCAAACATTTTGGTTATTGTTTTATTGTTTGTTTGGTTTTCTGGTAGATTAAAAGCTTGAACTACTCATTGGTCTGCAGCTGTTTTAGTTGCTGCCAACGCAATTCAAAAAAACGGTATTTAAATTAATTCAATGGCTGCAATTAAAACATATGAAGCAACATACAAACACACATTAGCACCACATGCTGCGAATATTTTGCAAAGTTTGAGCTCAAAATTAAAACTGATCAACATAGCAATCAACAAAAACTCGAAAGCACTTGAAATTTTATGCAACTTTTGTTGAAATGTGAGCAAATTAATTTTAAACCTTGGTGGTTGATGTTGTGTTGATGATTCTAAGCAAAAAAAAAACAACAAAACCAAAAAAAAAAAAAACTCATGCTGAAAAAATAAGCATAGAGTGTGTAAAATCTGGCACATACAGACACTCACATGCATGACAGAAAACAACACCAGCTATAAATAATTGATGAAATTAAAAGTTGTGCACACCGAATACTGGTAGCTGGCAGCTTGCCGGTCTACCACAACAACAGTGGAACAACAACCAAAATTAAAAAAAAAAAATGCGTTTATTTATATTTTTTGCTCTTTACTTTATACTTGTTTAAATAATTGGCTTTTTGTTGTTTTTTTTTTTTATTACAACTTTACAATCAATTAAGTTTTGACCATTTTAGCTAAACAATAAAAGCAACAAATTAAAATTGACAAACATATTTTGGTTATGATAATTTAAGTTGACCATTACCGGTAATTATCTCAAATCATCTAAAATTGACGGTATTTTTGTATACGTGACTTGAACAGACTATGTGGATGTTAACAAAATTTCGTGATTTTAAATAAAGTTGATTATATTTTTTCTTATTGGAGTCATTTGCGCAACCAAATAAACTTTTTAGGATTTTTCTTGCCAGACCGTTTCTCTATCAGAAAACGGGTCGGAAACAATTAGGAAAACCATCCCACGAAGAAAGTGGCAGTGAATCGGCCACTTATTACCAAAAGTGGATAACTCCATAGAAAAACATGCTTTTCAATTTAGTTCTTGAGCTAAGGATGGCAGAAAACCTGGTGGTTCGAGGAGTATTAAAAAAAACGAAACGAAATGGCCATTTCAGTGCTTGAAAGGACTTTGACCGAGCTTCTTATGACCAATTGTGTTGTGTGTGATGTGAAAATGTTTGCACACAAATGATCGAGAACTGGACCTACATGTTTAACGCCGACTCCGAACGGCTTATGTTCTCAAGAAGCTTTTCATGGCAGTTTTTACTCTCTGAGGTTTGCCATTGTCTGCAGAGAGGTGACGGCCGTACAGAAAAATTAATTCAATTGAAAAAATTTTCTGTGTCAGATGGAGGATTCGAACCTGGGTTCTCTGGCGTAAGAGTCACACACTCTACCCACTACGCCACGGCCACCACAGGAGTATATGAAACACAAAAGTCGAGAAGTAGGGACAATAGTTTGGAGGAAGTTGGGCAGGGTTGAGGTACATTTCCAGAAACCTTACACTATAACGATTAAACGTCGTAGAGGACCTAAGACCGACAAGGAGATAATAACAATTATCTTATGGCAGCCTTCGTCACAGCTTATGCCTTAGCTATAGCTTTAGTCTTAGTCGAAGTCTTAAGACTAGTCTGAATATTAATCTTCTTTTATAATCACAGTCGCGGGATAGTTGCAGTACATCCGATTAGGCATACAGCAATACATTGCTAATCAAGGTGTAAATGAAATGCATAACAGTTGTAATGTGACATGATAATCACATGTGACTAAAGATAATATCAGTGCATCCAATTGTCCACAGAATTATCCATTCAGTCCAGAGGACCGATTAGATAATTCCAATACATCCAATTTATGTACAAGGAATCTACTTAATCTACTTACCACTTTAAAGTCCCAATGGCTCACCTAGGGGCTGACGGTTTATCAATGAGACAATCTAGAGCTGCGAAACAATTTTGAGTCTGAAGGATCTAAAGCATCCAAAAGGATCTTAAAGCACTCCCAATGGCAAAATAAATAATCGAATGCCTCTAAGACCAAACAAATGTATTGGAATTATTGCATGTCATAGGGTTTCGTTTATGGGTTTCGTGGGCGCCTTGGTCAAAAATGTGTCAAACGTATTCACTGCAGATATCCCGGCAACAACAATCACTGAAGGCAACTTGCTTATTCAAATCAAATAAAATTCTATTAAACAAAATATTTTAGAAGAATTTATTATATTCAAGTAAGAATTTATTACATTCCTAGTAAAAAAAACAGGCACATTTTCGATAGTATCGTAAGTGTGAACGTAGAATTTTTTTGCTTGATATATTTGGTGATGAATTTGTTGTTTTTGTTCACTTTTATGTTGGTTAAATATAAATTAAATTTAATATTATGTTTAATAAATTTAAATTAATATTTTGGAATAATATGAATTTATCATTTTTCCTGCTGTAACGAACATATAAATAATTTAAATTTTATAAGAGATTTAAATTTTATAAGAGATTTAAATTTGAGCAAACAAAATAATTTTTTTATATATAATGTATATAAAACTAGTTCAATAAATAACTCGAATTTATTATATTCTAAAAGTAAATGGAACCTGCATAGAAGCAATATAATTTTTTTGTATTATTTATTATATTAATCTTGATGAAGATTGACAAAAACAATAGCAAACTACAAAAACGATAGAAATTTATACATAAATGCAAATATTTCATATATGCGTATTAAGGAATACGCCGAATAAAATTGTCCCATACATTTCTTTCCATACTGTGCAATTCAAAATTTAAAAATATTGATCATAGTAGCTTTGAAATAAGTGTCAGAAAATATTATGCGTAGCCTTAATTTTATGAAGATTTATTTAACACGAAAATGGCAAACGAACTCGAAGTGCGAAAATGAATTATTAATATTTTCAAGAAAATCCTCAGTGGTCCTTCCAAAAAATTGCCAAAGAGGTAGAAGCTAACAGAAAAACGATTTCGCGCGTTATAAAACACTTTCAGGGAGGAATTGCGCACTGACCGGAAGACTGGTTCTGGCAAAAAAAAGGGTCCACATGATAAAGCCAATGCAAAGAATGTGGTTACTCTCTTAAAGAATATCCATGCATATCGGGAAGGAAATTGGCAAAGAAGGTTGAATGTTCAGAAAATTTTGTGCGCAGAACAAAGAAAGATGCTGGACTAAAGACGTATAAAGTGCAGAAAGATCCAGATAAAAACGCCGTAAAGAACAAAACCGCAAAAAACAAAGCTCAAAAGCTGAAACACAATTTTGTTGATAAACTTGAATGCTACATAATGGACCACGAGACTTACGGTTTAGCTAAATTTTCCAAGCTTCCTGGACAAGAATTTTATACGGCCGATTCTCGGGAAAATATTGCTGAAAAATTTAAAGCCAAAAAAGTGGAAAAATTTTCAAAGTTTCTGGTATGGCACTTTGCCATTTCTGGTATGGCCTTACATTGGTTCCAACAGAATGAAGTAGTTTTAGTGCCTAGAGATGCTAATCCACCAAACTGTCCAGAAATAAGGGAGGTCAAAACAACTAAAAAAGAGGCCAAAAACCTTCAAGACTTCCAAAGAAAGTGGAACCTAGCAGCTGTGAGGGTGTCGGACGCTACCATAAAAACATTAATGGAAGACTTTGCTGAAAAATTAAAATTTTTTTATTAAAAACTAAAAATTTCCAATTTCTCATAATTTGTGTGTTATTTGAAAAGAATTTGAAAAATAAAACTCTTTATTTTATTTAAATCGGACAACTAGTTTAAGAGATTTTATCAGTTTTGAATGGGACAATTTTATTCAGCACAGTCCTTAATAACAACAACACAAGCAGTTTCTGAAAAATATTTGTAAGACGATTCTTGATTTATATATAATGGTTTATATGTAGTAGCGCTGCGTTTTTCAAAATATCAAATATAAACTAATAAAATGAGCTATGCATCGTTTTCTCGTATGGAAACGTCTTATTTTCTGTACGTATCGGGTAGACAAAGTGACGTCACCCTAACTGATTCGAATCTGCCAGCAGACACAAAGCTTTTTAGCAGCACAAGCATATATATACGTCTACATTGCTTGTAAAGCTCTGAGAAAACGATTCTATTCAACAAACAACACGATGTTGTGTTCGAGATTTCGGCACAAGCTAAAGCAACAAGCATAAGAACGTCAGCAGCACCTGAAGCATCAATACATGATTTTCTTATACAATAATGTGGATTTTTTTTTCTTTGTTTTTGCTTTGTTGTGATTTTATTAATAAAGTTACAAAATCCAAAGTTAAATATTCGTTTTATTGACAATATGTCTGATATTTTGACATATATTTTATCTTTGTACAATGAGTATTAAAGGCTGTATGTATATCCTAAATTGTCTCCCAAAAACGTTAGCATGATCTTAAAAAAATTGAAGAAAATACCCTCATAAAACTATTTAACAGCAGAAAAATGTCGCAAATTTAGCAAAAGAAGGTGATGCATAATGAAATATAGAGGGCATTTGAGAAAGAGGAAACTTAGGCCCCTATTATGAATTTCAACTCAACGAAATTGACTAGATTTAACCAAATTTTATTCGTTTATCAAATTATATACATTTACATACATACATACAAACTTGAACGATGTAGTTTGCCTTAATATTTTAAGAATTTTCAAACTACATGGTTCAAATGAAATGTTTGTAATACAACATACGAAAAAAAATTTTGTTAAATCTTGTGAAATTAGTTGAGTTGTAATTAATAATAGGGGCCTTAAATTTACTTGTAATGCAACAAATGTAAAACGGAAAAGTGAAGTTACACCGATATATACTGTATATGTATTGGATTGATAAATAGCAAATCGACCGATAGACTGAAATTTTGTATACTCATAAATGTTAGTTTTGGGTAAAATCAAAACATTTTCATTCCTAGTTAAACTACCAGCCAATGCAATGAGAAATTATTGTGCGAAATTTGAAAATAATTAGTGAAGTTGTTTTGGAGATATGAGGGCAAAGGTCTTTAAACTTGCTTTAGAATTTTTTTAATGCAAATATAACAAAAATTCCCTAAAGATTAATGAGGGTATTTTAAATTTAAAAATTCTTATTTATTTAAAAGAATATTTCTTATAAAACCAGTTTATAAATTTTGTTAGAATATCGATGTTTGGTTCAACTCCTTGAAAAACTACATATTGTCGTTGGACGTGCAATACCGCGTATCCGCCACTTGCCCATACACACACACACACACGGTGATGGTAAAATTCTACAGGAGTGCAGAAAAACAACTTTCTTTTAAGCTATTGAATGAATTTTCAACAAAACTAAAAACATTTTTTGAAGTTAGATACTAGTTTTGTTTTGTTTTGAAATCAGCATGTAATTTAATGTAAATTTCACGCGCGCCCAACGGCGATATACTCTTTTAATTAGAATCGATATTAAAGAATAAATATTTCCCTGAACTATCGAGTTGTATGGTACTACTTTCTCAATATTATTAAGCGATATTAACTACTTAAAAAACTGTGAGTTCACTGAATAGGTGACTGAACATTTAACGATAATGTTCTCAGCCATTTCAGGTGTATCTCAGGATTATGCATATTGTTTTGAAAATTTACTCACTTGGTCTTGAGATCTATCACGATGAACGAGATCTTACTAACGAGTTAAAGATCTTTTTAAGCTAACTACAACAAATAATTACTCAAAAAATACAATAAGAAGCAATTTCTCACTTTTAGTCATGAGATCCATTGAGTCTGTAAGGACCAATGCCAATGTTAATTAAACGTTACAAAAAATCCTGTTCTTAACCCTTTCTTTCACAAATAAATATTAGTAAAATATATAAAAAATTCCTCTTCTGTGCGCTTACACGTTCCTGAAGAAATGTACCCCTTAAATTTCATATAGCTAAGTTTTGTTGCTTGCACTGTGCAATAAGGTGATTTAAAAAAGTCGACTATTTTCCTTCAAAATAAAAAAAAAAAAATTTTTTTTCTGAAATAGATTCAGAGAGGTGAGAATAAATGCCTGTAAGCTCTTATCTACCATTTCTAGCAGGAATTAATGAAAAAGCCTTATTATTGTACAAGTATTAAATAATATTTACAAGGCCTGTGATAAACAAAGAGAGAGGGAGAGAAAGAAAACAGCAACGGTACTTGTTGAAAGAATATTTTAAATGACTTTTCCTTACAGGAAATTACAATTCGTAGAATTTCCATGGAACATTTTGCAATATGTGATATTAACTTAAATGATTTTACCGGAAACAGGAGCAAAAAAAATGTTATTATAATATATGTTAAACTTTGAATTTTAATAACTTTTGAAGAAGAAGATTTATCAACAAAATGTTTAAGATTATTTTTGTAGAGCATTCAATATGCTGTAAGATGTGTTTCAGTCATTTACATCCGTTAATTGATTTTTAAGATATAAGAATAAGAAGTTGAAAATTAATTGTTCCCATATAATTCATATGAAGAAAAAAAAACTGCGCTGCGCGACCTCTAAATATTAATATAAAGAGTAACGGGCTGAACAGGCATCTCTTCTCACCTCCCTAAATCTATCTCACAGAGGATTTAAAAACAAACTGTGCAATGCAGAGTCAGTTAGGAAAAACTGTTTTTTGTTAGGAAAAGATGACAAATATTCTTATTGCTCATTTATTTCTTATGTCTCTCTTCAATATTTATTTTAAAAAGTATGCAAATGTTCATCAAAAATGTCTATGAATATAAAAAAGATGCTATGGAAAAATACACAACAAAAATACAATACAAGAATGCAAAATTGGTTAATAAACTCGACTTGAGTGAATGAATAAAATGTTTTGTTATAAAAGAAATCACACTCAATCATATTCAATTTTACAAAGCCAATTATATTTAAAAAAAAAAAAAAAAAAATAACATCATGCTGGTCAGAGTGTTGTTAATCAAAACATTCCCTTAAGAGCAAAAAGACAAACGTATTCGCATCACTCATACGGCACGTTAAACAAGACCAAACTACTACGAGTAATAAATGGTAATAAATTGCCGCATGCTATATATTACAATAATAAATTATTGATCCGGGCGAATGTTTAAACAAATTGCTATCTGCGCAAATCAATTACAATCAATTTACAACTTATTGCATTGCTTAGACATACATACATACAACAATCAATACAATAAATACTGAAATACTTAAAATTGTTATCTTCTTCTCTTTTTTTCTATTTGCAGGATGAAAAGAATCAGTTGCTCATAACAAATATTTGGCTAAAACTGGTAAGTTGGCAAGACAAAAAGCTATAGAAATAGGCACAAATACACACACACACACACACACACACACATGCACATATTTATTTATTTATTTGTAATGAAACACAAATAAAGAAGCCAAAGTGAAAATAAATTGAATGCAAGGCAGGCATAAACATTTATCTTAAGTCAATAAACAACATAAATATTATGCAGATACATTGGCACAAAATAATATAAAATGTCTTCTTACTGTTATTTCGAATTGTTTGAAGTAGTTTAGAGATGAAGAATGTTCAAGAGTTTTTTGAAGATTTATTACAGTTTTTAATTTTTTTTTTTTTTTTGTTACGAATTGCATAATCAAGAGTGCTCAAAAAATCACATAAATTTAAATAAGATTCCTGATGCAAAATAATAATTTCAGTTAAGCTTAAATTATTCAAATAGAAAACTTTGCCACTCAAGTAATTTATAAACAAAAATAAATCATAAGGAATATGTTGCAAAATTAACCAACCAAAATCCGAATGCTGACTATTTCGTCAAGTAAAATATAAACGTTTTGGCATTAAAATATGGCGCAAAAATCTGTTGGAGAGAAAGACCAAAACAATTAATCAACAAAATGCCAGCTATGCGGCCTCCAACAAACACAATGGCAATCAAAAAAGTTCAATTTAAAATAAAGTCAACTAAAGCGCTGCCACTTAATCATAAACTTACTTTGTAGCTAATAGATTTGCTCAATTTGCTGAGCAAAAAAAAGCAAAAAAAAAAAAAACAAGTCAGCTGCGAAAAAAGCAAAGTGCTCAAGAAAAATAACAAAATGTTTATTAATTTTGTACATTGTATGCATACTCATTTCATTTCCGGTTTCAGTTGCTGCTTCACAGCTATACAAACTATGCAATTTAATGCCACAACGCAACGTTGCGGCATCATGACATGACATAGCATGGTAAGTCATGATGAATATTTGACAGAAATCCTTGCTAGAGCACTCGATGAATCCAAGGATTAAACTGCCAAGGCAAGCCACAAAGTGAAGAAGATAAAACTTAGTGCAAAAATAAAGCACGTAAATCAGAACACAGAAAAGCGGCGAAAGTTACAGCACAAGATAGTTGCAAAAGGGACGAACGTAGAAATGATGAGATGAGAAAAATTAATTTGCCAGCACTTCTTGTTCTCAGCAGTTGTTGTTTGCTGCTCTTGACTATCTTACCATCTGTCAGCGACAATGAATCCTGCAATCGACGCTATCGCCTTCTTAACATTCATTTTTCCACTTTATTTTTCCAACCCCTACACTCACACCTTTTCCTAGTAAGTGTTTCTATGAATTATGTAGGCTGATTTCAACACATATGCACCAGCGACGCGTGCACGTATTCATCCTCTTTATACTGCTACTAATCCTAGTCAAAGTCATCTGCTTATTTTCTCTTCCAGCTTGTCGACATGTCTACGATTTCATGCTATATCTCTTTAATTTTGACGCGCGTAGGATTTAATAGGATTTTTCGGTTAGTTAAAAGCGTGTCAGGAATAAGTATGTCGAAAGAAGTACTCTAGCAAAACCGAATTTGAAAGGAAGCAGCTCGTGGTGCTGCTTGCGCATGGCTTGTACAACATGGCGTATGAGTAATATTAACTCATATATACATATATCATTTATAACTGAAGCGCTTCGCCACTTTGGCAGATGTGTTGGCAGCGACATGCAAAGACATGGATTGTTAATTAAAATGTTTCATTCACATAGCTTAAATGTATTTGGCTGAATTATTTGCCAGCTCTTTCAACCTTTTCACGCATGAAATTTTATTATTCTACGCAAATTGAAATTTTGCGGAAAGTTTGCTACACTTCATTTTGCTGTGAAATATTTTGAGGGTGGTGGAACACAAACAAAATACATTCTTTTAAATTGTAAAGATATTAGAAACATACTATATTATTTAAAAAAACTTTAAATCTCGGTGGTGTGCTAATATTTGAACATTTTCTCAAATGGTTTCATTTGATTAAAAACTACAAAATTTGTTTAAAAATTGATGTCGTTAAACTAAAATTGAAATGGTTTCACAACTTATGACAAATACGCAAAAATATATATAGGCATATATATTCTTATATGAATACATGTTCTTCGTCCCCCCTGCACAATTTTTTTTTTTTAAGATAAATGCTGAGTTATTCTCAAAATTTTCATTAAACCGTTAATTTTTTAATGGCTATAGTTTTTTTTTTTTTTGATTTGACAACTTTTGGGGTTTTTTGACATTAATTTTTTGTTTGCCAAAGTTGTAAAAATATATTTAAAAGTTGGAAATTCTTGAGTCTGGGTTTTTTCTAGGTTCTTGATGAAAATCTGAAATATTTTTCCTAGGTGAATTTTTTTTTTAAATCTTTTTTTTTTACAAATATGTTTATTTTTACAGCTATTTTTGGAAAATAAAAAAAGCTTCAAATATTTAAAAAAAAACACACGTATTCTTTGCAAAATTCGAACTTTAACTTAAAGTAAAACCTCTATCGTGTTCGAGTAAAAATATAATAAAACTAGCTGGAATACCCGACGCCACTCGGGGTTAGTATAGCATTCAGGGTATTTATAATGTATGAAACGCTATACAACGCACAATGCACAACGATCAGTGGGTCCAATCTCAACCATATATTTTTAGTCATTATTTTTTATTAAACAATTTCCAATTTTAAGACTAAGGCTGTAGAAATTATAAAAAAGTGGTCTTAATCTAGTTTAAGTCCATATTAAATAAGACAACAACAAAGTTCCCAGCTCAAATTGTCTATGTTTACGATGTTTACAACATTTAAATTTGAATACGCATCGCAAGCTAGATGCTAACTGAAAAATTTTTAACTGCTTACATCGTCTTGTTGAAAGGACATCTCGTTGTTGAAAGAAAAGGCCAAAAAAGTTAAAAAAGGCAATTTTTTCAACTTAAGGGCCTCTGGGAGTTTTTCGAAGAAAAAAGTCACCGTTTAAAAATTATTTTCTCAAGCTGTATTTCATATTAGGCCAAATTTTTTTTACATTATTAAAGTATAACTATTGAAGATTTATACCTGAAATTTTGGTCGAAAAATATTCATCGATAAGGAAGAAAAGAGCAATGCCGCAAAAGATCTTAAAAATTTTGCGGTAAGCAAGATATGTGCATAAGAAAAAACAAATTTTGATTTCGGTTTAGTTAGGATCTCTTGGGCGTTTAATCGTTAGATTTTTTTTTTTTTTTTTTTGGATACATACTTTTTGATGTATAACCTAAAACGACCTCAATTTTGTGCACAAAAAATAAAAATTTTCCTTTTTCCGCCCACCATTTTGTCAAAAATTAATATTTTCCAAAAATCAACGATTAAACGCCCCAGAACTCTGCAACAAACCGAAAAAAATGTTTTTTTGTTTTAGGTCTACCAGTCTGCAAATATCTTGCTCACCGCAAATTTAAGGTCTTTCGCGGCATTACACTTTTCTACCTTATCAACGAATATTTTTGGACCAAAATGTCAGGGATAAATCATTAATAGTTCTTTTTTAATAATGTAAAAAAATTTACATCTAAAATAAAACAAAACTTAAAAAAAAATGTTTTAAAATTATGTCTTTTTTTCTTCGAAAAACTCCTGGAGGCCCTTAAGCTTTTAAGGTGGGACATGACATTCGCGTCAGAGAAAACAGACCTTTTTTTAAAAGTTCATAACTCTGTCAAAAACAAACATTTTCCCAAAATGAACAAATTACAAGAAAAAAATTTCAAAAAAATATATTTTTCACTCCAACATGGTTTTATAGAGCTCCAAACTGGCGGCAGAGAAAAAAACGGGGCCTCGTGGTTGCAGCGCTGGGAGTTGCAAAAATTGTACGATCTGGAAAAAAAATTACTTTTTTAAATCTTAACAAAATTGTTTATCGATGACAAGAGCTTTTTTTTTTAATTTTTTTTCAATTTTTGGTGATGTTCCAAATTTGAAAGTGTGTTTTTTCGAAAAAAATATTGACTTTAAAAATTCATAAAAAATCGAAAAAAATTTAAAAAAAAGCTCATGTCATACGATAGCGAATCAAGTTTAAAAAAATACAAAAAAAATTTCGTCAAAAAATTAACCCGCTTGTGCCGCAACCAGTACGAAAAACATGGTTTCGAGATAAACGCGTTCAAAGTTTTTGAACAAAGAAAAAAAAGGTTACCTTCAATCTGCCATGCCTGCTTCGTACTGTATGCCTTCGTTATCTTATGTTGTGCTGCTTCTTATAGTTTTTTGCAATCGTTTAGCAATTCGGGCTTCACCCTTCATCCTTCAAGTAGGTACGAAATAACAACCACCAAAAGTCAGGTAGCAAGTAAAACAAGTATATACCAGCTGCCGTACGTAGGTAGCGCAAAAATTCAAAATGCGCTCTCACTAATCCGGCTGTAACGTTTGAACCCGTAAGAATTCTTACATGAAATTTTTTTTCTTAGAAGAATATTTACTAAAACACAAAATTATTAAAAAAAAAGTCGATTTCAAAAACTGCCAATGTCATGTAACCCCTTAAGCTGTACGGTCATCTTCGAATTATGAATTTTAAAACTGATGTATAATTTCCTAAAAATTTGTTACGCCCCTTTTCTAGTTCCGCCTACTTTCTACATGGTGCTTTTTACAGGGTCTGTACCAACCCTATCAATTTGTATGCCAAATATAAATAAAAAAAAAATAACGAAATGGCCATTTCAGTCCTTAAAAAGACTTTGACCAATTTTCTTATGATCACTTGTATTGTGCGTGTTGTGAAATGTTTGAGCACAAGTGATCGAGAACTGGACCTTAAGAAGCTTATGTTCTCAAGAAACTTTTCATGGCAGTTTTTATTCTCTGAGGCTGGCCATTGTCTGCAGAGAAATGACGGCCGAACAGCAAAATTAATTCAATTAAAAAAACTTTCTGTGTCAGATGGGAATTAAACCAGGGTTCTCTGGCGTATGGACCACGCACTCTACGCCACTGCGCCACGGCCACTACAGATTAATGTATATAAAAAAACGAAATGGTCATTTCAGCCCTTGAAAGGACTTTGACCGAGCTTCTTATGATCAATTGTGTTGTGTGTGTTCTGAAATTTGATCACATATGATCGAGAACTGGGCCTACAAGTTTTATGTCGACTCCTAACGGCGTTTGTTCTTAAGACGCTTTTCATGGCAGTTTTTATTCTCTAAGGCTGGCCATTGTCTGCAGAGAGAAGACGGCCGAACAGACAGAAACTGGTTTAACAAGTACGCCTGCTTTAAGGCTTTAGTACTTGGGTCTTGCAGACCTAGGGTAATAGTGCATGAAACAGACAACCAGAACTTATGTGTTACAATACGGACCCGTTTATGCTTTTACCAGTAAAACATACGGGGCATCCGGTGTAGCAACACGAACATGCACAAAGACAAAGCATCACCTAGTGCCCTGCTGATTAGGAGCATTATGCAATAAGTTACATACTGCCCGTTATAGCAGTACCAGCTTAGATTTCAGTAGTGACGTACCTACAATCCATCTACTGGTGAAGACGAGACCTACCCAATCTCTTGCATATAAGACAGATATGCCAGCACGGTCGTACCACTGCGTGACCTCGCCGGTCAATCTAGACCTGTGTAGCATTCACACAACCACAACCAGTACGAGTCTCCCCGAATTGTCAGCCCACGACATTCATCTGGGCAACTCGATCTCGTCAATGAGGATCCACAACATCCTCGCAAAGAGACCAAAAATGCACTCATGCAATTAGGAAGGAGTGCATTTTTATACGTTACCATGCTCAATGAGCACTGAAGGGGCCATTCTAACAGCTCACAGCTGCCGGCTCAGTTGCGAGCTATTACACATGACTGGTACCTACAGAGGAGCACCTGATTTTGCCACTCTTATTCTGGCAGTCCGGGTGATCTAAAGAACTCAACATCCAGATAGAGTTTTGGCCTTGTTCTCAAGGACTGCCATGCTGAGTATGAGAACCCATGTTTTCACCATTTCACCACTAACTTCAGTGACCGCCATGCCAGTTTGAGGGACCAATTCAAACATCGACGAACAAACCCCAAAGGAAAGCCCGAGTGTCAACATGTTACGCACACATGTCAAAACACTCACATCCAAATTTTAGACGGCCATTTCTAGTCTCAGTGCGGTGGATAGATAGGGTCTACCCCATTTGACGGGTAAGACTGTCCCCGTACTACCAAGTTTTAAGGTCAATTTCTATACCTTCGCAGGTTTGTTTCATATCGATATAAAGAATATGACCTGCTACCAAGATGGGCGCCACCCCTAGCTTTTGGTTGGCCCTATCAGTTTTTACGTTTGCAGGACGTATTCTACAAACAACCATCCTCCTTTATCCTGGCTTTGGACAGGCAGGCCCAACTAAGTTGCTAATCTGGTAGAGCTATGACGGCCGAACAGCAAAATTAATTCAATTAAAAAAAACTTTCTGGGTCAGGTCGAAATTGAACCAGGGTTCTCTGGCGAATAGACCACGTACTCTACGCCACTGCACCACGACCGCCACAGATTAGAGTATATACTTTTACAAAAATTTCCAAGCATTTTTTACAAATATTGTGCGCAAGTAGTAAATAATACATAAGACTGATCTCGTTTAAAAGCGTTCATATTTTTTTTACAAATTTCGTACAAAATCCAAAGGAATTTTGTAATATCTACTTTTGAATAATAATAACAATTTTTATTGTTGAAATAATGATCAATCAAAATACTTTTACGCTAAATCTTATATACTGTGACACAGTTTGGAAATACTATATAAAAACTTTCTAAAAAGTTTAAAGAGGTTAACCACCTGATTAGAATGATTCAAATATAGATTTCACACAATATTATAGTAAGTCCATGCATTGCCGGGTACTCTATGACAATACCAACATATATAATTTATTTATTTATTAACTAAGCAAGGTAATCTTATAGTTACAATTACAATTTTAACTTAATGTAAGAATAAAGGGGAGAGGGAAGCTAAGTTTTTTTTTTTTTTTTGTAAAATGATTCTTCCCCATATTGGGAGGTGTGGCGTATATTATATAACTTATTTATATTTATATTATAAATGAAAAGGGACAGGGAACAAGATAAGTTTAAGATTAAGACGGTAAATAGAAAAAGTAGTACGGGATTAGGACTGAAATAGCGACTTAGAAAGGTTTTTCTTGAAGGTGAATTTAGACATTGGTGGTAAATAGTGCTCGCTGATATTATTCAATTCCCTACAGCATCTATTTATCGGCTCATTATTTGCGTAGTGTGATGCTGATATTCAATTAATAGTCTTGTATGCCTTGTACGTCTTAATGGATCGTTGAATTTTATCGTACTTGATATATGCGCGCTATTAATAACTCCGTTAATAACATCGAAGGTAAAACATGAACTAAGTAACGGCCTTCGTGATGATAGGGGCATTAAATTAAGGAGGCTAAGCCTATATTCATAGGGTGACAAGATATTGTAATCACGGGGGTGTCTCTAAGTGCAAACAGCAAGAATTGTTTTTGAATAGACTCAAGTCGTTCACTGTGTGATTCAAAAGCAGGATTCCAAATGATGCATCCATACTCAAGAAGAGGCCGCACTAATGCACAAAATAATGTCTTAGTTACCCATACATTTTTGAACTCTCTTGCACGTCGCTTTATGAAACCAAGTTGTTTGCTGGCCCTAGATACAATTTTATCATAATGTAAATTGAATCGCAACTTATTATCTAAGACTACTCCAAGATCAACGATATGATTGACTCTATTAAGCTCAATTCTATTAAGGAAGTAGTTGTTATTTACAACAGAAATTTTACGTGAGAAAGTTATTACGTAACATTTGTTAACATTTAGATATAGCTTATTTTGATTGCACCAGTACTCAAGAGATAACAGTTTCGACTGTAAGTACATTACATCTATTTCCGATTGAATAACATGGTATATTTTTTAGTCGTCAGCATACATCAGATGTGGGATATCGCAAAGCATATCAGATAGGTCAGAGATAAAAATATTAAAGAGAAGTGGACCAAGGTGGCTACCTTGTGGACCGCCGGATGTGACTAAGATCTGTTTAGATAAGGTACCATGAAACTTTACGAATTGGGAACGGCCGCAGAAATAGGACTTCAATCAGTTAAGCACAGATTCAGAGATGCCAAATTTTTTCAATTTGCAAGCCAGAATAGTATGATCAACACGATCAAAAGCTTTGCTAAAGTCGGTGTATACTGCATCTACCTGATGTCCTTTTCCCATTTTACTTAAAACATCAGAGACCATGAACATAAGATTTGTGGTGGTTGATCTACCTTTACGGAAACCATGTTGCTGTTCATTGAGAAGAAGATTTACAATACATGTTAGTTTATCAGATATAATTTTTTCGAATAGTTTTGGAATGTCCGATAGTATTGCAATTCTCCTATAATTTTCAACCGACCTTTTGTCGCCCTTTTTATAAATTGGTGTGAGGTGTGATGTTTTCCAATACGATGGAAAAGCACCTTGAAACAGGGATTTATTAAAGATTATAAATAAAGGCATGATCAGTGGGTCTACACATTGGTCTAAAAAGATTGGGGGTATGAGGTCTGGGACTGGTCCTTTATATGGATCAAGTTCCTTAATTGCTTTGGATATCTCTTCTTGCATAAGTTGAATATGATTAATTATGGGTGGTGTGTTTGGAAATGGAGGGAGATTGTGAGTTTCGTTGTTAGGTATACAGAAAACCTCTTTAAAATGATCTGCGTAGAGATTGCAAATTTCTTGTATATTTGAAGAAATTACGTCACCTTTAAACATGGACGTAAGATATCCGTTTGACTTACGTTTAACATTAATGTAATCAAACAATTTTTGGGGTTCATCAACAATTTTTTTCACCCATAAGGTTAATATAAAATTGATAAGCTTCTTTTGACTTAGTAGAAAATACATTGGCCAACTCTTCATATCTCGTCTTCACTTCATCACTTACATTGTTTGTGGTTTTCATTATTTTGTATAATTTATTTCTTTAGTTTCTTAGGTTTCTGAGATTGTGATCTAGCCATGGTTAGGAAAGTTTATTTTTTCCTTTATTTTTGGGACATGTCTATCAATAATTGTGAAGATACGAAGATAGAAAAGTGAAACTGCACAATCTAGATCCAATGCTGAGAGATCACTCCAATTAAAAGTATTAAGACCGATTTTAATTCTATCGTAATCTGCATTAAGAAAATCATATACAATGGAGTTACCACCATATAAGTCGAAACTATTTTCTTAAAGTTATTTGTAAAAGAATACCGAAGCTATTTATTAATCACTTTGATGTTCTAGATTTCTTACGGACATTTAAGGTAGCTTAATTTAAATAAAATATAGTAACAAATAAAATAAAAGCATATTTTATGTCTGCTTAAATTTGCTCGTCTGTATATATTTAAAATATAGAAACAGAGAAAATGCGCTTTTTTTCTGTCTGATGCAAAATAATACCTTCATAGAGCCATTTTTTTCGTGGCCATTGTTAATTACAATTCATTAACTCAATTAAGGACACCATAAAAAATAGCTAACTGCGTTTCCGTCAGTTGCATTCAGTGCTGAATTTGAGCAACTGAACTACAGAACTTGCACAAATGTTGCACTTCATTAACATAAAATTGTAGCGAATTTTAATTTTACACTGACGAGAAAGAAAAAATTGCTAGTTGGTCAACAAGAAGCTGCTATAGTTTTAATTCTTTTTGTTTTTTCTTTTTATTTTGTTTTGTTTTGCTTTTCATTTCGCTCTGTTACTTGCTAAAAGAACTGAAAGCATACTTTTGTGTTTTTAACAACATTTGAGCAAGAAAACAAGAAAAATTAGAGCAGCAAAAACCAGCAAATACAACACAGAAAATAATAATAAAAAAGGGTTAAACATTGCAATGAATTGTCATGGTTTATGATGATTGTCTGTTTTTTTTTTCTTGGTCAAAATTATGCTTTTTTTATGGCATGTTACACATTTTTACATAATGTCTTTATATTATAAGTATAACATACATAATGTTGCTTTAAAACAACTTAGCAACATTTTAAATGCATTGTTTTTGCAGTTAATAAGTGCTCTAAGTGAAAACGTAACTCATAACGCCCTATTTAATATTTGGAACAAAAATTTTGTCTTAAAATTTGCTTTTTCTTCTAAAAGAAAATCAAATTCAAATCCATTAACTGAGATACAATCACTCATACGCCCCGTTGTTCGCTTTTTTCATTTCCTTCAAATTTGTCATGGTTTGTTAAAAACAAAAGAGCAAAAAAAACACACACACGCCTAGCATTAAATGTCATTTTGTGACACCCTTGCCGAACATCAGTTCTGCCCCGCTCCACCACTTAACCGATCCCAAAAGAACCATCACTTTGTTCGTTTTTGCCATAAGTTTCATTTTAACTGCAGTATCTTTGCCAAAATTGCTTTTTGCGGAAATTGAAAAGTTTTCTCTAGCTGAAATTATTGCAAGTTTGCTGTTCTGCTTTTTTGTGTGTTTTTCTTTTTTTTTTTTTTATATGGTATGTTTTTCATGTTTAATTTTTATTTTCTTTTCTTTATCGACGTCGGGTTTTAGTTGTCAACGTCATCAACGTGGTCTTTAGTTTTTAAAAAATGTTTTTCCTCATTTTTGAGGCTCTAAACAAAGCCAACAAAATGCTGCAAGTTTATTGCAACTCATAGCATGCTGCGTCACTTTTCTCATTTGAAGCGTATTCTACAATTCTTTTGTTTTTCCTCATGCCTCACGCTGCTGGAGTGTGCAGCAGCGGCTAAAAGGAAATCACTAAAATATTTTTTGTGGTATAAAAGCATTTTTTTTTTGCCATTAACAATTTGTACAAACCGTTTTTAACCCGCCCCTCAATCCCTTCTGTGCATTTGTTCTGCCTTTGTTGCCAACGCCACTGCGTGTTGCCATGCCTACGCGTTGCTCTGACAAAAATTTCTTTACTAGCAAAATCGAAATTAATAACACCAGCGCACAAAATACGCCATTATTTGTGCCTCTTTCTTACTCTTAATCAATTCCTAATTCTCATTCGCTTGCTGTCTAAATTTTGTTTGGTTTTTTTATTATTTACTTAAAGCTCATCTATTTTTCTTATTTCATGTTTGTCTCTTCTTAACTTGGCTCAACAGCCAAATTGTTACCATTAATGCTTTGCCAATATTGAGTATCTTTCTGGCTGCCACCGACTGCCTCACTAGCTAACTTGCTCTACACTATTACATTTCTTTGGAACATTTTCTTACAATATGTTTTGTTCGCTGAAGTTTTCCATGCCTTTGCATGAGCCACAAACCGCAAGTAAAATTAAACTACTGCGAACACATTCAAAGTTTCCGCTTAATGAAGCCATTTTGGAAAATGTTAGAGTTGCGCTTAATTTGGTTTTCCTCCTTTGCAGGCTATGTCGAAACTTGCTCTTGGCTTATATTGTGGCCTTAATGTATTTATACTGTGGATGATGGCCAATTTTAGTTTGAAATTTTGTAATTATGGTTGCTTTTTAGTGGATGTGGCGTGAGTTTAGGGTATACTTTCAAAGCATTCATACACGTTCAAGAGTCAAAACAAGTTAAAACATCTCGTCTATGCTTTCAAAGTGAATTTCCTGTTATCTACAAATGTTCTCGTATTTATTTAAAATGAAATTAGGAAAACACATGTTCGACAAACATTTCGTAAAACTGTCTTGGTTGTCTTGATTGTTAAACTAATAATATAATTATTTCAAGATGGATTCTATTTTTGTTTTCATATTATTCCTTTTTTTCAGGAATGGAATGATATGAATCTCAGGTGGAACTCTAGCGAATATGGCGGCGTGCGTGATCTGCGAATACCACCACACAGACTGTGGAAACCAGATGTTCTTATGTACAACAGGTAAGTACGAGTAGTGTATCTTTGGCTATAACGCTTAAGAATAGCAGAACAGAAGCCACAAAAAAAAAACAGTTGAAATAAAAATAAAAATAAAACTTTACGAGCAGATTAGAAACTAAGAGAGGGGAGGAAAAAAAGAAAAATATACCATATTAAATGCTCTAACTGGCTGTTCTTCATATACAATTAAAATAACATAGTATTTTTTTTTTTTATTTTAAATAAACTTATATTAAACTGAAGCATTTGAAGGAATTGGTATGTTTTTCCATACCTATACAACAAAGTTAATGGTTTGTTTTGAAGTTTAAGATCAAAAATTTATGACTTTTGAGAGCCTTTTAAAAGTAACCTTTTTTTATTTATATGAAAAATAAGCTTTGCAATGTATAAAAAATTCATTGAAACTTTTTTGAAACTTATTCTCTGACTACACTCTTTCTCTTCTAGAATAAGAAAGATTTTAGTGTAAGAGACAAAGAGAAAGAGATAGAGAGAGAGAGAGAGCATCTCAAAAGATATACTAAACAAAATTCCATTTAAAATATTCCATTTATTGGAAAATTGTTTACACTACAATTGAATTGTGCTTCAATTGGTAATACTCATTTTTATGGTTTGTGATAACTTTGAATATGAGATAATGTCCGTGATTCTAAATTTCCGATATAACGTGAAAAAATTGCATCTATTGTTGTTTCGAATCTTGTTGTTGATTCATTGGAATTGTTATTTATGTTCAAACCAAATTTTTCGTGAAGAATATTAATTAGCGTTAAAGAATCATTTAATGCTAAATTTACGTTAAAATCTCCCCCCAGAAATAAAGGTTTTATCTTCGCTTTCACTAAAAGCATCAACAACTGTTTGACTGTAAATGAGTCGGGAAAGATGCATGAAATAAAAAAAAATTAAGATGGCGAATAGGGTTGCCACCTGAATTTTTTTGTATTTTTACGAATTCAGTGCTGAGGCGAACGAAAAAAAAAAAAAAAAAACGAAATGGCCATTTCAGCCCTTGTAAGGACTTTGACCGAGCTTCTTATGATCAATTGTGTTGTGTGTGATGTGAAATGTTTGCACACAAATGATCGAGAACTGGACCTACATGTTTTACGCCGACTCCGAACGGCTTATGTTCTCAAGAAGCTTTTCATGGCAGTTTTTACTCTCTGAGGTTTGCCATTGTCTGCAGAGAGGTGACGGCCGAACAGAAAAAATAATTAAATTGAAAAAACTTTCTGTATCGGATGGAGGATTCGAACCTGGGTTCTCTGCCGTAAGAGTCACACGCTCTACACACTACTCACACTCTACACCTAGCTGAGGCGAACACTAGGTAAAAATCGGTTGCTGAATCCGTAGAAGTACAAAAGAATGTAGGTGGCAACCCTATCCACCATATTAAATTTTAAAAATTTGATGTCAGATTTGAACTAAAATCATTTGCGATTTCAAAATTTCGCTTCGGTAATTGGTTGGTAATTGCTTCAGTAATCACTCGGAAATCGCTTCGGTAATCAAGTGATTGGTTTGGTAATCGCTTCGGTAATCGGTAATTGGTTCGGTAATCGGTCGATAATCGCTTAGGTAATTAGTAATTGGTTCGGTACTCGGTTGGTAATCGCTTCGGTAATCGGTCATTGGTTCGGTAATCGGTTGGTAATAGCTTCGGTAATCGGTAATGGTTTGGTAATCGCCTCGGTAATCGGTAATTGGTTGGTGATCGCTTTGGTTATCGGTAATTGGTTCGGTTATCGGTTGGTAATCGCCTCGGTAATAAAAAAACAGCTCACCAAACATGTTTTGCTAGCATAACCACGGCATAAGCAATGCTGTACAATGCAACAGAAATGAACAGCTAAAAGCATGATGATACCGCTAAGGGCTCGTCCATAAACCAATTTCTTTGTTTTTTTACCCCCCTCCCCCTCCATTATTTCTTGTAGAACATTTCAAATCTCCTCCTTTTCGCCCTCTATGAAGTAAGGAAACATTTGAAAAATAACGCGCCTACACTCGCCAATAGTTAACCTTCAATTTAGACAGTCAAACAAAAAGATGTATGGTATTTTTAATATGAATTTTTTCAACATCTTAAATTTTTTGGTAGCCTAATGATATCTGGAACCTCCCAGTCCCTCCGTGACCCATCGTATTGATTTTCAAAAACCCTTACCCTTACTTGGTAACGTTGCTTATGAATGACCCCTAACAGCGCGATGATATCGCGAATCTATAGTTTTGCTCTCTACCAAAAAGTACTCAACGCGCCTAAAGAAGTTTTCACATTTTTTAATCATCAATTCTTATTTTTCTTTCACCAATTTTCAACGAAGAAAAAAGTTCAATGAACGCATAATTTCGCGTAATGCGGCTGTAAATAAGACTACAAGATTTTGTGATTTGACGTCTCTTGATGATTTCCTTGATAAGTAAGGCCGCTACGCTAAACTGACAAGCCCAACATTATTCGTGTACTTGAGGACGTACGGCCACATATGATTGAAAAAGTTATCAAAAACTTTGTCTATCGGATGAAATTCATCAGATTCAACAAGATTAAAAACTAATTGCAGGCTGTATTCTCTCGAGCGAACTCTGCTAAAAGGTTATTTAATGAAATTTCATGTGTTTTACATATATTTGCACCCATACATATATTTATCAAACTCCCGCCTCATTATTCGTAGTTCTCATTAACATATTTTAACTACGCGCCGCGTCTTATTTTCTAACAAGCTTTCATTAAATTTAACGGAAATTGACAGATATACCAGCAAAATTCATAAATTAAACCAAATTTAAAATAAATCACAAAATTCGATAAAATAACTCATTCTTCATTGATTTACACAAAAAAAAAAAAAATAATAGCCTCTGGCTACATTCAACATTTTCCCACTCAATAAAAGATAGTTACTATGTCCTGATGTCATGCCATATGATATATTAGTCCTTTGCTGCTTGAAATGGAAATTTTATGTTATGCTGACATAGTTTATAACTTAGTTGTTCCAGTGGTTCTTGCGAAATATGGTTAATATCTAAATATAATACAAGCAGAAGGTCCTTCGGCAAACAAAGGACTGTATTTTTCAAAACATTTCAAGTTACTGTTGTTACTTTTTAACACGCTCTAACTCAACTGAGTAGATCATGAAGCAACAGTGGAGGGCAACAAAAACAGCAACAATAATAACAAAAACAATTTATCATCTATACAAACACTAACTTAAATAAACTAAACTAAAAAGTGCGCCAAACATGAGTACAACCACTTTTGCAGTAACAGCGAGGGAGCAACTGACCGAGAAATAAATGCAAAATTTATCCGTATCAACTTGAGAAAGAGTCCTTAATAATTTTTTATTTATTCTTATTATTTTTTTAAAGTTTTTCTTTAACAAATGTGCTGTTGTATTTATGTGCATATTTTTGTGCTGGTGTAAGTGTTTTCATGTGTTTGTTTTGTGCTCTTTGTGTGTATGTGTGTGAGTGAGTGTGTTTGTGGGTTTTCTATAGAAATCCTCTAAAAGTTCAAATAAGATTTGGGTCGCGTATAACTACAAAAACGAGCACAGTTATAAAAAACGATACAAAAATAAAACAAACACAACTGTTTTGTTTGCTTTTTGGCTCTTATCTATTTTCGCTGCGTTTGACTTCCGTTCCATTTCATTCTATTTCGTTATGTTTCGTTTCGGTTGACTCCCAGCTAGTTTAGCGGGTTCAATTTTAAAAGCTCAATGCCTCGATTGTCCGTTTGTACAAATCCATTTTTATAAACATGATAAATGACCTCATGATAGCGAAAACTAGCAGCAGCAACAACAACAGAAGCAGAAGTGGCTGACAAGCCACACAGCAACACAACAGCAACAACAGATATAACGCTGCACCACGCCTGATACTCGAGTACGCGAGTTTCGTATGAGTTGTTATTGTAGTTTTGTTTGTAGCCCAAACAAATAGTTTGTGTGCATGTTTGTGCGTTTGTTATACACAATGAAACAAGACATTTGTATAAAGTGGCTATGTTTGGTTTTGTTGCTGTTAGTTTTGCTGGTATGGTTGTTTTTTTTTTCCTTTTGTGATTTATTTTGTTATTCTTTGAACAAAGCTTTTGAATAGCGCGCCAAAGTTGTTTTTTTTCACTCCAATCGAAAAGATAACATATGGACACTCATACGTACAGGCAAAGGGACTGCTTTGGTAAGATAAATCTTTTTTATTTTTAACTTTATTTTTGTATATTAAATAAAGTTATTTCATACGCAGAGGAAACAATCAATTATATACACAAGATACTACTCGACTAGGCGTGGATGCAGGATAATGAATCACTTAATATTTAAGTGCTACAGACTTAGCTGATGTAGCAAAAAATGGTTTCTTTTTTCATTTTGAGATCAACATTGGTTGGGGCCAATGATACTGAAGGGCAAAGAAACTATTTAATTTCAATTTTTTTTTCGACATTTCCAAAAATAGCCAGATATATAACGGTAAAATTTAACTTTTTCTTTCTAAATTTCAAATCCAGAACATTCTTCGGTTCCATATAGCTAAAGCTATAAAAAAATTAAAGACAACAAAATAAAGATTTCAAACAAATTAATTAAAGAAAATACTTTTAGCTGCCAATCGGAAAAAAATTAAAAAAAAAATACAGGGTGATAGCAAAGTTTTGCAGAATGATGCATGTCAATTGAAGAATTAAAAGCTAACAATCAAGTGCCAAAAATTTCAATTAGTATTTTTTTTTAAACTAACGACCGCATAACTGTGTTCAAGGCTTGATTCTAAAAAGTGGGCAGCACGACGTAGCAATGATGGCCCGCGAAGCACAATCGCCTACTAGCGAAATGGTTTTAATCACACCTAGTTCAGAGCTGCCTCCACTTCTTCCTGATCCAGCTAATAAGCTTGAGGGCTCTAAGGCATCTACCACTACAAATACAGGCGTACAAATGAAGAAGCAGCTTGGCCTGCTTGAAGGTGTTGCTATCATATTAGGCATTATTTTAGGATCTGGTATCTTTATATCACCCAAAGGTGTCATACGTGAGGTGGAAGCGGTCGGAACATCGCTGCTCATTTGGGTACTATCCGGGGTGTTGTCGATGATTGGAGCCCTATGCTATGCTGAACTTGGAACAGCTATACCCAAATCGGGTGGAGACTACGCCTACATATATGAGGCATACGGACCACTGCCAGCCTTCCTGTACCTATGGGATGCAATGATGATTTTTGTGTAAGTTTCAACTGCATTCGATTTTAAGGTTTAAATATTTATTATAAATTATTTTTGAAGTCGAGACTGATGCCATTTTTTATCAACTCAGAAACTTTAAAAATACTTTGATAGTTGAGCAGCTAAAAGGCGTATTGGTGTTACATTAAAATAAAGCAACCTGGATGAGATTTATTAATCCAAATTTTCTCAAAAAAGAGTCTACATTTAGTCAGCTCGTTTCTGGAATTTTCTGGTTCTGGCACCACCCTAGTACAAATGATTATAAAATTGAATATTATAATATTAAAATTCTATAGGATTGATTTTATATAGCGAGTGAAATCAAGTGTTACGTTTTCTGTCATTCGTCTAGTGACTGTTGTGCTCGACTCTCAGCCGCGAACCGAATCACTAAATACCCAGTTTCAAATAAAATTTTATAATCAAGTAAAAAAAAAAAAATATGTGCAAGTGAACAAGTGGGCAGTGCTTAGATCAATGTAAAAGTCTACGCAACCAAAACCAAATGTGTTTATATTCGCAGTTTATAGATATAACACTTAGAGATATGAGTGCAACTGTACAGGCATTTTCACAATGTTGCGTTTAAAGTGTTTTTTGAAGTGAAACTTTTATAGCCGCGTATGGGTATGGGGGTATGGCTTTCAATCAATGATAGGCTAAAAATTGAGTTTAAGGTAGATTCGACTTATAATTTCTTTATTACTAAGTGCAATTGCTTTTACAGTCAATTCATGACATAACCTGATTAAGCTTTCTCGACTTCAAAATGAAAATTATACAAAACAATTCGTATGATACAATACATGTACACGTACATGATACAATTTTTCTTTGGAAGGCAATAATTTACACAAACAAATTTTTCAGGAAAATGCCAGTTTCTTGTATCTGAAATCACACTTATTCATTAGAACCGATGATTAATTTCTTTTTTGTAGAAATTAGTTCGCTATAGCCGATATTTCGCTATAATCGATGTCGTTATAAGCAGTGAAAATTGTACTATTTTGTACGAACTTCAGCCGGGACTTGAATTTTTATTCGTTACTAGCTTAAACCCCCCGCTTCGCCGGGTTTTCAAAAAGTTTTCATTCAAAAATTGATAGTGGGTAGGCTTGATTTTTCGCTACCAAAACGATTTTTTATTGTTTAAGTAATACTACAAATTATTAACCTTAAGATTGTTATATCATCTGATAGGAAATCGAAAACCTACATTTTGGATTTAATTTTTTTTACAACAAAAACAACTTTTATCCAATTTTTTGGCTTAAACTAAAAATTTTTGAACATTTTTTAAAAAAATTTTTAAAAATATTAATACTTTGGCTTAGTAAAAATTTCAACTTATGTTTGAAGGATATTTTAACAAACAACATTTTTCAAAAAAAATTATTGAAATCCATTGCAAACTGACTGAAATATTTGCCTTCAAAGCTAAAAGTGTGAATTTCAAGTCGTTTTTCTCTCATTCTCAGCTTATAATTAATACTAAAAAGATCTGGTACTAAAATTTTTCACAGTTTTCAAACTACATACATGATTTTGGTATCAAATTGAAGGAAATTTAAAAGCGTTTATTGATTTTGTTCTCGTTTAACCGAAGTGCAATTTAATCCATTAGGGCCGAAAGAAAACCATAAAAAACAGACATTTTTAGACTTGAAGCAACATTTTGGTGAAAACTATGTATGCCATTGAGCAGAAATAAGTTATTATTGCATGCTAATTTTACTTTTTTTAAAAAACTGGCACTAAAACTTTTGAAATATTATGCAGTATTTAATGAAAATTCGAGACGCATATGTTTCCATATAGTAACATTGGTTGTTAATGGGTTAAAATAAAGTATCCTATTGCACTCTCTGCTGACCTATAAATATGTGTACAAAATTTTATAAAAATCTGAGTTGTCGTTTAAACGTGATGAGTGAACATAAAAAGTGGCTACAGATTTATTAATAGTATATAGATAACCGATAGTTCGCAATAAGCGATGTCGTTGTAAACATTACTTACTGTATATGATTTTAAAAACGTAATGTATTAATGAACTGCATGACTGATAAATCAAAGATTACAAATCGGAAATAATATGTAAATACGGAAAACAATTCTTTTTCATATTTCTGTCTTGTTTGTTGACGAAACTTACGCAACGATTCTGTAGTATATTCATGCACGAAAAATCTCAACATTTCTGTATTGCGTTCGTGGGAATTTTATATGGGATTTTCGTCAAAGTTGAAACAAAATCGTTCATGATTCGTTTATCAATTCCTTAAGACTTGGACTACTGAGAAATATCGTCGCAAATGTAACATAAAATACATTGCAAGTCTTGTACCTAAAAACGCATCAACATTTTGAACTGTGTAGGCACGTTAAAATAAACCTAAACAAGTATGCGCGGTAGCATAAGATCAGTGCTTCTGACCACGAAGCAAAGGTTTAGTGGTCCTTTCTGCAGTTGAAATTTTGTGCTTTTTTTTTTAATTAAAAATATGTACAATTATACTGGCAGTTTTTGCTTCTTTTTTTTTTTAAGAAAAATTGAAAATAAATTATATAAATAAAGCCCGAGTTATAGTTAATTAATGATTATTTTGTTTATATAATGATTATAAACAATACATTTTTTTGGCATCAATTCTATGAAATAAATTGAAAGATGTATGCTGTGTTTGCTATCGGGTTTGTTCGTAAAAGAGAGGCAATGATGCGATGGTAGCACGTTCAACTTGCCGCCGAATTGTACGCGGTTCGATGCAAGTACGAAAAGGGAAAGTGCATTATTCCCGACACAGCTTTATTGACAAATTTTTTCTTTTAAATTTTTGATTTATAAATAAAAATATTGAAGTTTATACGTACCATATGTACGTACCATAAAATATCTGTAACCATAACCATAACCATAACCATAACCATAACCATAACCATAACCATAACCATAACCATAACCATAACCATAACCATAACCATAACCATAACCATAACCATAACCATAACCATAACCATAACCATAACCATAACCATAACCATAACCATAACCATAACCATAACCATAACCATAACCATAACTATAACCATAACCATAACCATAACCATAACCATAACCATAACCATAACCATAACCATAACCATAACCATAACCATAACCATAACCATAACCATAACCATAACCATAACCATAACCATAACCATAACCATAACCATAACCATAACCATAACCATAACCATAACCATAACCATAACCATAACCATAACCATAACCATAACCATAACCATAACCATAACCATAACCATAACCATAACCATAACCATAACCATAACCATAACCATAACCATAACCATAACCATAACCATAACCATAACCATAACCATAACCATAACCATAACCATAACCATAACCATAACCATAACCATAACCATAACCATAACCATAACTATAACCATAACCATAACCATAACCATAACCATAACCATAACCATAACCATAACCATAACCATAACCATAACCATAACCATAACCATAACCATAACCATAACCATAACCATAACCATAACCATAACCATAACCATAACCATAACCATAACCATAACCATAACCATAACCATAACCATAACCATAACCATAACCATAACCATAACCATAACCATAACCATAACCATAACCATAACCATAACCATAACCATAACCATAACCATAACCATAACCATAACCATAACCATAACCATAACCATAACCATAACCATAACCATAACCATAACCATAACCATAACCATAACCATAACCATAACCATAACCATAACCATAACCATAACCATATATGGTTTAAGAAAAATTTTTCAAAGCATCGGTATTTTACCCGCAGACTTCATTTTAAGTTAAAACTTTAAATTTCTTTCGGAATAATATATTTTGATAGTAAGGATTTCAAGATCAGATTGATACTTTCATTCATAATTTGTGCTTTGTTCACTGGCTTAAAGGACATGACTTAATTTTATGCTTATATTTAATATATACGACACCGTATACCCTATACATATAAAAATATCCCACGCACCTGTGAAGCATCTGCAAACTTGTAACTCTCACACCTCAGATGTGTGGCCTCGTTTGGTCAACCTATCGTTAAAGTGTATTTCAATATATTAATACTGCAATGATTAATTGCCACAAAAACAAAAAAGCTCAGTAAAAACAATAACAACAATAACAATCAAAACATAAACAAAACCGGAAATATTGGGTAAAACCAATAAATACCCATTGGACCCAAAAGAACGCCGTATTTTATTCTTACAAACTGACAAAATAATGACGCAAGAGGAAAACATATGCTTGTTATGTAATTTTATTTTTCATTTTTTTTTTTGAATGAATGAATGAATTCAGCAAAAAACGTCAGGCTGAGATTAATAACTGTGAAGAAGAAAAGTGGAACATGTGTTGGTGTCTGTCACAAACACATGTGCGTCTGCCAGTGGGGGGTGGTTTGATTACTATAAGAGAACTTATGAGTGTGTGTGGATGTGTATCTGTGAATATGTGTGAATTAATGATGCCTACAAGGCACGCGAAAAGTTAAACCACGTAAGCCGAAGGACTCAGAGAGCACACGCTTTGGGGACGGAAGTGCCAGCTCACAGGGTATTGCTAAAATGGTAGCAATATTCCGGATGTTTTACTTTTGTGGTTTCACCATTCAATAAAATATTAAATAAATGAAATTTAAAGCGCATTCTGTATTGGCATTAAAAGTAAGAATGTATGTTAATGGCACTCAGCATTCTAGTGTGTGTGTGTTTGATAGTACTTGTAGCGGGAAATGGTTGGCGAAATAAATACGCACCACAATTGTTAATTCAGTATAATTATTATATTAAATAAATTGTGCGTAAAATTAATCAATAATATTTATGAGAATTAAGTATGGTATCATTTTTAAATTTATCATTTATTAAAGTGCATGTTTTTTATTTGCAATTATCTATTTACTTTGGTTTTTTATTATATTGCTTTCGAAAACATGAATGAGCTTGGAAAAATATTCATGTGTTACATTATGAATCTCAATTTTTTTTTAATCAAAGAAACGAAACATCACTTTATGAAACAATATGTACGTCAGTTTTCAATAAGAGTTCATTATAAGAGATGAACGAAACATATATTTGATGGATTATAAATATTATTCCGATTATTTTAACTACGAGACGATATTTTAAGTCTTGGAAATTAATATTATTATGAATGATAACCACTAATTAGTAAAACTATAAATCTTTATAATTATTTATTAAGAAATAATTGTGCACGTGAGACTGTAGGTCTCTTAAGTACGTCAACATTGGGAAAATCATTCGAAAATAATTGTAAATAATTTTAAATTAGATAATTATACTTAAGCTTAAATGCTAAAAAAATATACCGCCCTTAATAAGACACAGAAAAACAATTAATTTATGAAATATTAATAATTGGTCGAAAATGTTTCATGTATATTTTTAAATGAAAAAAATCGCAATGTCTTGTAGTATCTTGTAGTAGGATCTGAGCTTGAACATGATTGTGCGATGGTTTTAAGCGCTGGCGTCTTTTATCTCGCTAGTTGTCTCAATTAACGTGGTTCTAATTGTAACGCTTTAAGCACTTTTTGATAGAGAGCAAAACTATAGATATGCGATATCATCACGCTGTTAGCGTAACAGAAATTATTGCTGTGCAGCATTCCCTTTTAAAGGATTACCTGACATCAACCAAGCCGAAGACAGAAGCGATTACCGTACTGATTAAAGAACCAATTACCGATTACTGAAGCGATTACCAACCGGTTACCGAACCAATTATCGATTACCGAAGCGATTACCGAAGCGATTACCATCTGATTACCAAACCAGTTACAGAAGCGATTACCAACCGATTACTGAACCAATTACCGATTGCAGAAGTGATAACCATCCGATTACCGAAGCGAGTACCAACCAATTACCGATTGCCAATTACCGAAGCAATTACCCCGGCTACCGACTACCGAAGTAGTTACCAACCAATTACCGAAGCGTAACCAACCGATTGCAAAAGAGATTACAAAATGATTACCGACTACCGAAGCTGTTACCAAGCAAGTGATTACCAACCGATTACTAAGCCAATTACCGATTACCAAAGCGATTACTAACTGATTACCTTAGCGATTGTCAAGCGATTACCAAAACAATTACCAACTGATTATCGAATCGATTACCAATCGATTACTGAAGCGATTACCAACCAATTACCGAGGTGATTACCAAACCATTACCGTTTACCATCCAATTACTAATTGCCGAAGCGATTAACAACTGATTACTAAAGCTATTATTAACCAATTACCGAAGCGATAACCAACCGATTACCGATTACAGAAGCGATTGAGAACCGATTACGAACCGATCTCCGATTAACCAACCAAAGTAATTGTGTACAAATATATTATATATAAACATTAAAAAAAAGCAGTTTATACATTCAATAACGCATAAATTGATAAAAAGAGTTAAAAACGTAGAGCGCCTCTGATTTGCAGACATTAGCCACTTCGGAAATTCGGTCGGCAGTCCCCCCACGGTCTACTTATTATGACAAGCTTAAAATACTAAATCTATACAAGCTGTGAACAGCAAGCATGGAAGCTTAGTTATTAAGAAATTCACAGTTTAGAAAAGCGTACAAATTGTGAAAATTTACTTCAAAAATTGTAAAAATTTTGCGAAGATGGTTTGCAACACCCACACACTAATTACTCGGTTTTCAACAAAAGATATTTTTTTTTGTCTCAAATTATTTTTTAACTACACAAAAAGAGCTTGTTCACTTCATTCATTCATTTCATTCCTTCAGATGAAACAATCCTGTGTTATTCTGAATACCGCATGGAAACTTTCTTTAAGGTGGCTCGGTTGTTACCACTACCACTGGCTTAATTTTCTATAATTTTTATGAAAATTTATCGGAATATTATTAGAATATTGCTTGATAACATAAAAAAAATTCTAAAAATATTAATAAATAAGGTAATCTGAAAAAAATGTAAAATAAATTAAAAAATAAAAAAAGTATAAATTTTTAGGATAAGGAAACCCTGACGAAGGTACAGAAAGCTGAAAAATTATCAAATACTGTGGGAAGTACAAAAAATACTAAAAAATCCCAATTTTAATTAAAAATAAATGTATTTTTATGTAAAAATTCCATTAAATTGATCATAAGAAGTATGAAATAATCATCGAATAATTAATAATATGCATATTGAAATATTCCAACTGCTTGCGTTTAGTTTTTCGCCTACGTTTAAAAAGTAACGTTTTTATTTTACTGACAAATCAAATATTCTCAGCCAACAAAACAAAGCAGTTAGCTCTAACTGCCTTGAGTTTCTTTTCTAAGTATTACCAAATCGGTTTAAATAGCTGATTTTATTTTTTTCACTAACTTTTTCAAATAAAAATTACGAAATAACCTTCTGCTGCAATGTATGCAATTCTTTTTTGATGGAACATAAAAATACTTGTGTTGTTGCAAAATGACATTTTCCGGACCTTGACACTAGTGCACTTTTATTCTTTGTTTTGTATGAAATGCAATTTTTCAGCTACAAAAAAATGTTTCCAATCGCCAGCGGGCCAGCTGACATTTCCTAATGCATAAGGTTGTTGATGTTGGTGTTGTTTTTGATGTAACTAATACAACATATGTAGAGCTTAGTGTGGAAAGCACAGAGCTTGCAATGGTCCCTGTTGTAGTGTGTGTGTGTGTGTGTGTGTGTATGTGGGAAGTTACATGAAAATCCTTTTGTTTTAAAACTTTTTTGTTAAGTAGTGAACGAGAGAGCATTTGCGATTTTATTTACAAAAATCTTGTTATATTTTTGTTTGAGCTACTTTTGCTGTTAAAAACATATATTTTGTTTTTTAAAAATATTTTTTTCGTTGCTTTGGCAAACAAAAACAACTAACATAACTTGTCAACAAATTTAACAGAAGAAGCACACCGACAACATCAATATAGCTCATACATAAAATAAGAGTGTTTTGTGAATATGTGTGTATGTGCATATGTGTGTCTTGTTATGCCAAAGGACAAAAAACTCATTTTTCAACAGCTAAGTCAAGAGTTGAAGACCAAATATTTGCGCATAAAGAAAACATTGTCAACTAAAACATCATATTAGAAGTAAAGCTGGCCATAGCTTTAAGAGTCAGTATCACTCTCAAACTTTTTCTACACAAACAACAACAAGAGCAATAAACAGACTCAAATTACACTACTCAAGTTCATGTAAATGCTAATTTTCTGTTTTAATTAAATGTTATCCTTAGACAAAAGCTGCACTCTTCATTCACTTAAGTTCTGCTGTCGGTAATTTATGCAAAGATATAACTTAAAATGAAAGTGGCAAACAAAAAACCCAAAAAAAAAACATAAAAGAAAAATACCATTCTTTGAAAGTTTCGACCAGATTTGCATGTGATATGCTTGCATTTTCGATTTGCATTTCATTTTTAAGGACGTAGCAAAGCAAGGCAGGATATCGCAAAGTAATTCAGACATTAACACAGAAAATATGTTAAATAGCTTAAGTTTTTTGCTCAATTTTTCTTTAGTACTGTTTTTCAGAATTTCAGTTAAATATTTAATGCTAATAAAGCTTAAGCAGAGGAAAATTTAAGCATTAAAGTTTTTGAAAATAAAGCTACTTCGTTTATTAAATAAAATATCTTCTGAATTTTATTTTTATTTTCAGTGCCGACGAAGGTTTCGACGGTACCTATGCCACCAATGTTGTCGTCCGTAATAACGGCTCTTGTTTATATGTACCGCCCGGTATTTTCAAATCTACATGCAAAATCGATATCACATGGTTTCCATTCGACGATCAACGCTGCGAAATGAAGTTTGGATCGTGGACATACGATGGTTTTCAGGTGAGTGCAAATGCAATAAAAATTTACTTCATTGAGTTTTGCAACTAGTGCAGAATACTAACAAGCAGCTCACTCTTCAGTCTGAGGTTTCACTTAATACCCTCTCAAATGGCTAAATTAAATTCACAATGAAGCACTTACTTTATTTATTAACAATTTCAAAAAACGTAGAAAATTATTATTGAAACGTTTTAAAATAATTGAACACAATCGAGCGCCTCAATTAACTTAATTAAATTTTATACATACTTAATTAGTGCGATTCCGCTCTTGAATTAATTAAAAACATTTTAGCGATTAATAACAGAATCATGTTGATTAAGTGCAAAATAAAATATAATTAATTGGTTAGAATTTCCACTGAACAACAATTGCAATTAAATCGAGTGCTGAATAAAGTTTAGACAAGGCGCGTGAGTGGAATAAATTTATTCATAATTGTAAATAACGTAATGCGAATTAAGTTAAACTGAAGTGGGTGCAATGAGCAATTTAATTTGGTGCTGTTAAATAACAGATATCAATCAGAGAATGATAGTTTTATCAGTTGTTGTCAGTCGTCGATATTCAATGAATTGATTTAATTTTTGGAGAAGCCATTTAGAGGCAATTCATAATACTGAATGTTTATGTCGAACATTTCTATGGTTGGCACTTGACACCAGATTACAAAAACGTTTACAAAAGCAGTTAACAAATAAAACAATAATATTAATTGAATTAAAATACAGTCAAATTGTTTGCAAGCAGAGTTTATTTTACTAAAAGTTGCAGCCATTTTTAGAATTGCAAAAAATTTAGAACTGTTTTTGTGAAAGCTGATTTAACTAATGAAAAACTTTATTTTGCACATTATTACATTTTATATGAAGAATATATTAAAAAAAAAATATAGCCACTGTGGTTGGTTCTGGTGGTGCTAGAGGTTACTTTTAAGCCAGTACAGCACTGTGTAAACACCCTGTAAATTGAAGTTATAATTAAACTAGGATTCTGTTCTCTAGCCTTTTTGTTGGACAGTTACCTGGAAAAAAAAAGTTTATTTTTTATCGTTTAAGGGGCTACATGACATTGACAGTTTTTTGAAATCGACTTTTTTTTAATAATTTTTTATTTTAGTAAATATTCTTAAGATTCAAAAAAAAAAAATTTCATGGAAAAATTCCTACGGGTTCAAAAGTTACAGCCGGATTAGTGAGAATGCATTTTTTAATTTTTGCGCTACCTACGTACAGCAGCTGGTATATACTTGTTTTACTTGCTACCTGACTGTTGGTGGTTGTTATTTCGTACCTACTTGAAGGGTGAAGGGTAAAGACCGAATTGCTAAACGATTGCTAAAAACTATAAGAAACAGCACAACACAAGATAACGAATGCATACAGTACGAAGCAGACAGAGCAGATTGAAGGTAACCTTTTTTTTCTTTGTTCACAAACTTTGAACGCGTTTATCTCGAAACCATGTTTTTCGTACTGGTTGCGGCACTAGCGGGTTAATTTTTTGACGAAATTTTTTATTTTTTTAAACTTGATTCGCTATCGTATGACACGAGCTTTTTTTTAATTTTTTATGAATTTTTAAAGTCAATATTTTTTTCGAAAAAACACACTTTCAAATTTGGAACATCACCAAAAATTGAAAAAAATTTTAAAAAAAGCTCGTGTCATACGATAACCAATTTTGTTATGATTTAAAAAAGTAATTTTTTTCTAGATCGGACAATTTTTGCAACTCCCAGCGCTGCAACCACGTTTTTTTGATTGGTTTTTTTTTTCTCTGCCGCCCGTTTGGAGCTCTATAAAACCATGTTGGAGTGAAAAATATATTTTTTTAAATTTATTTTTTCTTGTTATTTGTTCAGTTCTCTACAATAATAAAAAAAAATTTTGGAAAAATGTTTGTTTTTAACTGAGTTATGAATTTTTAAAAAAAGGTCTGTTTTCTCTGCTGCGTATGTCTTGTCCCACCTTAATTCATAATTTTCAGTTTCCAAAATGGAACGTTTTCCGAAAAATATTAAAGGTACTGCCAAATACCTTACAACCGCTTATAATACCGTTCAGGCGCGTAGATATGGGGGGAGACCGCGGGCCCGGACCCTCCCCACCCACAGCCATGAAAACATTACCAAATAAATCAAGTTATTGCCAATTGGTTCTTTTAAGTTAAGCACGAATGCAAATGTAAATTTATTATAAGAAAGTTATTCAAATATCATTTAGTTCAGAGCTTAATAGCTACATGCATAGTAGATAAGTTACATTTTGTTCTAAAAAGTCCAAAAGTTTTTCTGATCCATGCACGCGGTAGAAATTATGAAAGGCTGTGGTAAGAGAGTGCAGAATCAAGGAATTACAGTTTTTTATTTCAAAAACTGAGACAGCTTTACTGAAAAAACTGTCAAAAAATCATGCAGGAACCAATTGCTTTTCCTACTCCGTACTCGCTTTGAACCGCGCACCATACGGCTACAAGTTCAACACGCCACCATCTCTCTATTGCCTCATTTGTTTTAAAGCGAACAAAATATGAACAAAGCCGAAAGCAGGCGTTGTGCACATACTCAACTTAACATACTTAAATTAGCATCGAACAAACTGTGGCTTTTTTGACAACTACACCCGGAATAAATATACATACATATATGCAAATATAAATATATATTTGACATGCCATAGCGTCTTTTTTCATAGTTTTTTAACGTTAAAACAAACTCAGGCTGTTAAACATGATATTTTGTGTCAAAACACGCAGGCAATCAGGTATGCAAAATAAAATTTTTTTAAGATTATTACTTGTTCTACGCCACCCACCAGAACCAAAAGCTATCCACGCCACTGATACCAGTAATGCTGCAAAAAATGAAGAGCTAGTTTCGCGCTTGCTAATAAAAATATTCACTAACCTAACCTACGACTTAACTGTACTCCACAGTAATCTAGAAGAGTCAAGTTAATATTTTTCCTTGTTGGGACTCAGGATCATGAATCCTTTAAGACTTCAGACCAATTTGCCGCTAATCGTTCGTTCTAAAAACACTAGAGAAACACTTGAAAGATTTATATTAAGAGACACTCTCAATAGCACTTCCATATCACGGTTGCCTCTTTGGTTCTCAAAATCCAAAAATGGTCCTTATTTAACACTAGCAGGCTACAGTTGACCCTGTTTTTTTTTTTTTTTAATCAAAGCTTTTACGCCTCGTTCTGTGATTTGTTTAAGTGAAATCTGAAAACCGACACTTTTTAATTTCGAAAGCGTTTTTCTCAGAAATTGATGTTTCTTTATTCCTTGCATATATTATAAGAAGAAAATTATTTTACATATATTAAAAATATTTCTTCGATCTTCCGCTGGGACTCGAACTCGCAACGTTGTGATTAGGAGTTCAAACAATATGCACTGATCCAAAAGCCTCAGTTAAGTACAGTTGTTAATTCAATATCAAGTATGTATTACTAAAGCTATGTTGCAGTAGATCACAATAATCTCTTAATAGATAAAGGATTGTGTATTGGCTATTCTATAAATAGATACGTATAAATACATTGCACATAAAGTATTCCACCCCTATAGGAACAAACTAACTTGTTTTTAAAAACAACTAATTAAAAAACTAGTTTAAAATAAACCAGTATATGAACTACTTTGAATTATATTAAGGCGGCATCCACTTCAATTCTAAATAGTTTTTATTGCATTATATATGAAGTAATTGAAATACTACTTAAAAACAAGTGATTGATAAACTACTTTGAATTATATTCAGGCGGCAACTACTCTGATGTTGACATGTTTTAATTGCAAATTTTTATTAGATTACAAGTTTATACATATATTTAACCATGTTATTTCATCAAATATTATTATTTTTAGGCCATCAGTAATAGTTTTCAATTGGTTATTTTAAAGTAATTAAAAAAATAATTTAAATGTAACTTATTTAACAAGTAGTTGAAAGTATATGCAGAATAAAGTCAATTGACTTATTTAGCGGACATCACCATACAAAATAAGTTAGTTCGTTCTATGGGAAAAAGTCAGAATTTCAACTAGTTGGGGTTGACAAAAAACTACTTTATCAACTACTTTTAAATTAGTTGATTTTCCTACAGGGACTTGCTACTACCAGTAGCTACAAGATATCACCAACATCGGTGTTTTAATAAACTACAACTGAGCTATGTTACAGCATATTGAAAAATCTTAATATTAAAATGATTGCGTATTGGCTTTTCTACAAATCCAGCATATTTAACAGCTATCCAAATATAACAAAAAAAATGTTGCTTCTACTTGCAACATACATACAAGATGTCATAAGCATCGGCAAAAATTAACAATTGGCCACAAGTGCGTTGAAATAACAATGAATGAGCGCGGAATAAAATAAATAAAATATTAATGAAATATAATAAAATTTACTGGCATGAATATTAACATATGTTTCTTGTTCTACTTTATGTTATTTAAAATTTTTTAATTTAAAACTATTTTATTAAAAACAAAAAAAAAACACTAAATTATTAAATCTATGAAACTGCAAATAAATAAACTTCGCTTCTCTCGTGTGTCCAACGACGCACCTGTGTTTTATCAATATAGAGCTTTAACACGTTTTTTATTCCGCTTACTAAAGGTTTTAAACGTCGTTCAAACGATCACCGTGTGACATCAGCCTTTAAGACAATACATGTCAAACGAAATAATTTTTGCCTTGCGCGTGGCTCAACTGTTTATTATGTTGTACTGTGCTGGCTGAGCGGAAAAAGAAAAGAGTAGAGAACAACATGGAGTTTATTGAAATTCTCGCAATACAAGCACGTGGAAAGAAAACGATCAAACTTAACACTTTAATTAAACCTACTATTCATTAAAATTTTAAAACAAAAGTACCCCTATGCTGTGCTGTAGTACAAATATGACATTTTTAAATGTCATTTAAATGTCAGTTTTTATTTCATAAAAATCGACGCAGTACTTTTGGAGTTAACGTGGAAACAAAAATTTTTACTTCAATTTTATATAATAGTATAGATTAAGTCCGCTGGTGACATTTGTTTTAAATTGGCCCTTTTTATGCCAATGTTTAAATATATTACTAAAAACTCAGTGTTTCACTACGCTAGATAAAACTTTTTACTAAAATCAACACTGCTTTCATAAAGTAACTTTGTTCATAATCTTTATATTATGAAATAATAATTTTGGACACATTTGAATTTAGTATTTTTCCTGCAGTAAGAAACTTATACGGGTTGAAGTGGGGTGATGTGTAACACGTTTTTATTTTCTCCAAAAAAAGTGTTAAGAAATTGAGTATTTTATTGGTTTAAAGGCCTATTGGTGGGGTGATGTGTAACACCAACCAAATGTTGGTTTAAAGACCAGGAACTTAAATTTTTTTATGTTTATTTTGACTTTTTATGTTTAGTAAAAGCTTATGATAGAACTTAATGAAATAATAGTAATATCTCGTAAATCTATCTAACTCTCACTAACACACACACATAAGTTTAAATTAAAAAACTGATCGTTAACTCAATAGAATATATGAATGGCTTTAATAGTTGCAAAAAAAAAAAATATATTTTAAATGTAAAATGATTATTTGCTAGAAATATCCATATCGGAGTGACAATTCCCACAAACAAAATGGCTCACAAAAAATTAAAAAGGTGCTTGAATTTGTTGCATTCAAATGAATTTTTGTAATTTAAATGTTTTAGCAAAAAATCGCCAAATATCATGGATAATATCGATCTTCTTCGGAAGACGACGAAGAGCGCCGGATTTGCGGCCGAGCACTTGTAGCTTTCTTTTTTGGTCTTACAAAATCTTTTTTGATCTTATAAAATCTCTTGTTATACTTAAAAATATTAAACAACATCACATTTTATATCTACTCACTTTTAAAATCTGAAGAAAATTTTAACCGAAATGCTACTTTATGTAAATTTAAAAAAAAAAATTTTAACAAAAATTGTTCACGCTTCTTAAGAACTTTAATGAAATGTATGTCTGCCTACTTCCAACACTTATGAAAAAATAAATGCCGTCGAAAGAAACATATCACAGTTGTTCATACACTTATACGTTAACATTTTGTAAGAAAAATCGCCGTGTTACACATCACCCCATCGTACACATTGTCCCACCTCACCTTGAAAACAAAAAATATTTATAATATGGAATAAATATAAAAATAAATGCATGTTTCTAATTTATAATATCTAATATAATATATATTTAAAAATAAATGGAGTATTCATAGCACAACGACCATGCGCAGTAGAGTGGCCCTTAGCTGTATGGAACAAATTTTTTTTTTACAAATTCAAAATGTGCATGGTTCTTGATTGTTCCTTTATATGTAAAAAGTATAAGTAAAAAGTAAATTGTAAAATTTTTAGGAAAAAATATTGATATTTTAACGTGTCTCCAGCGACATCTATATTGAAGCATTGATTTATATGGGAAAATGTGTTCTTTTTCCAAAAACACCCCAATTACATATTTTTAACTCAAATTTTCTTAAAACTAGTATGCACTTCGTTTTTTATTAAATTCTTCTTCAAAACGAGTTATCAAACTTTCAAATCGGACTAAAATCATCATAGTTATGATTTTTAACTTATGAAACATATTTAATATGATACGTATATTATGCAAGCAGAGAAGTGGTCTCAAGGTATGCCACATCAATGCACAAAGCTTGGTCAACAAAATGGATGAGTTGAGGTATGTTTTTGAGGGCTCAGATGTGGATCTTATTTGTGTATCTGAGACATGGTTCAATCGCGATCTATGTGCGAAATAGCATCCCTTGTAAGCTTATACATAAATCTGCTTCTGACAGTGCAATTGAATCTGTGTTCTTATCGGTATCGAATGGTTCCAATAAAATGCTTATTGGCACTGTCTACCGTCCAAATCGTATGGTGGATACTTCACCACTCATAAGCATGATTGAACATTTTTCTCTATCATTTCCCCCACTTTCTCATTGCAGGAGACTTTAACAGCAATATTATTATAGAAAATAGCTTAACTAATGATATGCGTGACTTTTTTCAGTGAACACTTCGATCCCAACTCATTTCTCAAGTTCTATTAATACTCCACTGGACCTAATCTTTGTAAATGATCTATCAAAAATACTTCTTTATGATCAGCTATCAGTTCCAAATTTCTCGAAACATGACCTTATCTTCCTGGCTTTTGACTTCCAAATGGTAAAAAAGCCATATTCTTTCAGTTATCGCGATTTTAAGCATATTGATCATTACCAGCTCGACCAAGAAGCCAGAAGGACAAATTGGCAAGACATTTATTGCATGCCATCAATTGAAGACCAGATAAGCTATTTGCAGGGAAACATTATTCAGCTATTTAATCAATTTGCACCAATTAAAACTAAAAGCGTTAAAACTCAACAAAAGTTAATAGTGACATTAAAAAGCTAATAGCAAAACGAAACGCGGCTTATAATCGTTGGAAGCAATTCAAAATACCTGAGTTATCACTGAATTTAAATAAACTAGGAAAAAGGTAAAAATGACATAGCAGCATTAAAGAAAAGATTTTATAGTGAAAAATATAAAAATGCAGTTGCATCAAAAACGATTTGGAAAGAAATACGTGACATTGGAGTAGGTAAAAATCAGTCTGCTGTCGATGTGAATATCGATGTGGATGACCTTAATAAAAATTTTGTAAACTTGCCCATGCCTACAGTTGATGAGAATGTTTACGCTAGTAGAAATGATTTGAGATAATGAGATATTGCTTTTTCGTTTCGTTGCATTGACCAGAGTGAAGTACTGTCTAGTCTTCTGTCAATAAAATCAAACGCCGTTGGTTTCGATGAAGTTCACCCACTTTTTTTGAAAATTCTATTACCAATCTTGTTACCATACATAACTTACGCCTTTAATACTATTCTCACTACTTCTATCTTTCCGAAATGCTGTAAACAAGCTAAAATTATTCCAATACCTAAAACATGCAATGAATATCGACCCGTTGCCATATTGCCATTCTTGGCTAAGGCAATTGAAGCGATTTTAAATCGGCAAGTTAGCGAATTTATCTCCGATAAAAAGTTACTATGCGAAAGGCAGTCTGGATTTAGGGCAAAGAGGAGTTGCGTTACAGCTCTAATAGATGTAGTTGAAGAGATTAGAGCAGGCTTAGATGATAAAAATATTAGCTTTTTAATTCTTCTTGATCACTCTAAGGCCTTCGATACAGTCGATCATGGCATCCTTTGTACCAAATTAAGTAACATGTTTAACTTTTCTCATACAGCAGTAAACCTGTTCAGGTCATATCTCTCTAATAGATCCCAAGCTGTATTTGCCAAGAACAAGACATCAGAATACTTAACGGCTAACAGGGGAGTACCTAAGGGCTCAGTTCTTGGGCCTGTCCTGTTTTCCATCTATGCTAACGACTTACCCACGAATCTTAAAAATTGCAAAAATCCATATGTACGCTGACGACGTCCAATTATATATAAGCTGTAAACTTGACTGTATTTCTGATTGTATATCTACCATCAACAACGATTTAGCACGCATAACAACTTGGGCAGGTCAAAATGGCGTGTGTCTTAACCCAAAAAAGTCGAAATGTATAGTTATCTCCAGAAAACCAGTCGATGTGTCGGAATTTTCTAAAATCATTTTGAACAACGCCTCAATTAACTTCGTTGAGTCAACTAAAAACCTTGGAGTAATCTTTAATAGAACATTGAGTTGGAATACACACAATGGCACTACAATAGGCAAGGTCTACGGAATGCTAAGGGTACTGAGGGTTTCACAACATTTTACACCACCCAAAATAAGATTTCTTATCGCTAAAGCATGCATCCTCCCTACGCTTCTTTATGCTTGCGAAATTTTTGCCAATTGTGACTCAGTTAGTAAGCAAAAACTAAATGTTGTATTTAACAACATAGCTAGATATGTTTTTGGATTAAAACGTACAGATCGTGTATCCCACTACGCAATAAAAATCTGCAACATGACCCTTGAGAACATTCTTAAAATCCGAACGTTACTCCTGTTGCATAAGGTGCTATACTCTGGTGAACCGGCTTACTTGCACAATCGTATCACTGCTTCACGTTCCAATCGGTCCTATACGTTAATACAATTGCTTCACTTCTATCTAACATCTGAAAGGCACTTTTATATATACGCAATTCGTCTTTGGAACTCCTTACCTACTTTTATTAGACCAATACAAAACGTCGTGCAATTAAAAAAAAAATTATTTAATCACTTTCATCGTTGCAATAATCTTTTTAATAATATTTTTTTTTCTCTCTTTCCATAAATTCATCTTCTCTTTCTTCTAAAAAATTAATATATATAAAAGTTTTAAAATGTTACAAACTTAAATTAAACTAAATTTCCTGTTTTGTCATTACCTCGCTGGTAGAGGAATTGTTTTTATTTTATTTTTTCTTTTATTAATTAAAAATTATTAATATTTGCTTGCATTTAAAATTTGTGTTACTCTTAGTAATGAATTTTATTGTAAACAACAAATTTATTGTCATATTAAAAAAAAAACAAATCAGTGATGCCAGTGCATTAATCATAAGGTTTTCACCTTGTAGCACTGGTATATCAAATAATAATAAATAATAATAATAATAATAAAAAAAGAAATCTCATCTCTTTTTTTTCTTGTTGTATTAAAAAATCGCAAAAATCCAAAATAAAAAAAACACGAAATCCAAAAAGATACCAAAAATTGTTCGGTTATGTTTAATAATTTGGTCCTTACGAAATTTTTTGCTAGAAGTATGCCATTTTGAAAATAGCGAGTTTGTGTATGTTTATGAAAAAAATTCCCAAAAACCCAAATATACAAATTTTCAAAAATCAAACAATAAATGAACTTAAAATAGTTTTGAGCTATTTTGTGCAAAAAATTAAAAAATCCAAAAATCGGATAAAGAATGAAGTGAAGTGAAATTTTTTAAAAATACACCCATACAAACCATGCTGTAAGACGTAACTCTAAATCAAAAATATTTATATATGAAGTTTACAAAATTTTAAAGATTATAGTTAAGTAAGTTAATTGACTAAATTTCAACTGGCTTAAACTATGAAACATACATTAAATATAAAAAATTAAGTGCTTTTGACTGCATAGTTTTGTCAAACAAAATTAAGATATCCCAATGAATAGAATTTAACTTTTAAAATCCTTTTGACTCTGATTAATCTGCACAAATACAAAGCAGTCAAAAGTTCACACAAAAGTGATACCACAAAGTTTGAAAATATCTTTAGTTCGTTCCATGCTAGTCGCAATCGAACAGTCGTGCCATACAAAGGAAAGCCAAAAATATGCTACGAAAAGGACGAATAGTGGTAAAAAAATATAGCAGCAAATAAAATACCATCAATACCGAACAATGAGCAGCAAAGCTTTTAAACAGAAAGCTTAACAACTGCCAAAGTAGTAGCTAGAATTGTGGTCACGAATGCGCTCCACTGGTGGTTAACAATCTTTTTTTTTACGATTTTTTTTTTTTTTTTGTGTATGCCACATTGTGCGCCAATATATAGAGTAAAAAAAAGCAAAAAATGTTACAACCACAATAATAGCAAGGTTTAAGGTTAATCCAAAGATTTACCCAAAAGTATGCAAGCAAATTTTTTTACATAATCCATTGATTTTTTTTTTTTTCGATTCCAAATGATGTTTTCCTATAATAGGCTGCCTAACATAGTTGTCAGAGGTTTTAGGCTCAATATTTGTGCATAATAAAAAGTTGTTTTATCCAAATCACGTAAATTATTGAATTTTTATCTAGCATAAATTCTCTGACAGCACTTGCTAAATCATATTCATTTGTTTTTATCTATATTTTGCTGATATTTTAGCATGTGATGTACAACACAGCATTTAAGGAAATTTTAATTTATCGAACTTATCACAAAAAAAAAAAAAAAATAAACATGCGTTTTTAAAAATCTTGCGGTTGGCTTAATTTAATTTAATTCTAAAAAGGTCATTTCACAATTTATCCCACAAGCCTTTAATTTTTTGGTCACTTCAAAGAATACAAAAACTGTTTCTGTTAAAAATACTCTTTTGAGCCTTATTCTATTATAGCCCAATTTTTCCACACTGCATGTCGTCGAACAGAATGTTTTATTTATTAATAGACTTTTAATACATAAATGTTCATCCTTCGTTATTTCCAGCACTTGCATGCAAACATTCAATGAATAGTTTTAAGCTTATAAGCCTCTACTAAGCTGCTTAAAGTCCTTCAGAGAAATTTACACAGAATACTCATGAAAACTTATTTAATTCTCTCTCTCTCTCTCTCTCTCATGCTCTAGCACCTGTTTTTATTATTTAAGCAAGAGTTGTCTAAAAAAAAAAAAACCACTGCAAAAACATTATTCATCCTTTTGATTTCAAATTGTTGAAAAAGTCCTTTAATTGCCTGCTAAAGTTTGCTACAGTTTAGAGCAAAAAAAAACAAAAAAAGTATTAGTATTAAAAGTAGAAGTATTAATTTTGATAATGTACCAGCACAAGTTTTTCTGTAGCATTTTTCTGCTTTTAGAACACTGCCAAAATCCATTTGCTTGTGTGTGTGTGTGTCTCCACGACTCCATAAAATGTTCGCTTTGTTTAGCTTTGAGTGGCAGTGACAACAACTGCTTAAAATTTTGCACAAAGTCCTGTCAACGTTCTACAGATTAATCAAATTTCATTAATCATACTCGAGTACCTATTCACGCTATGCACCATTCTACATATTCAACCTCCACCATCACCATTACTATCCACATCCATCCGAGTGCAGCAAAGTTGCTCTTTATTTACTATAAACGATGTATGCAAGATTAAGGCTTGGCCTTCGACTACTAGCAGCTCGTTGCTGTTCATACTTTTATGCGCTGCCCTGCTGACGTTCTATGAAATTTAATGATGACAGCTCTCATAGTTTGAAGTTTATGAATGTTTACACTTCATTTGACAGCGTTGACAGGCACTTGGTCTGATGTTATGTGCGCTTTTAGCTTTCTCTGAGCTTCTCTGAATAGTCAGTAGTCCATCTGCTGCCACACCCTGATACCAGTACCCATCAATGCTGAAGATAGCTTTGGACACGTTTAATAATTAATATGAAATCAAACGATTTTGGGTAATAGTTTCATACTTTGTGATGTATGTGTAGAAAATTGTATTTTTTGTACATTGCAGCTTGAATCAAGCCGCCTGTTTATATTTTAAGTGCGACTACTGTGGATTGGAACTTTTGAAGATAATTTTATATTTATCGTTCACTCAGTAGAGAACCGAATATGACATTGATATTGTTAAGTTGCTCATCTGCCCAATTTTATTAAGTTTGATCTTATAAAAATAAAATTTACCATGGAAAATTGGTACCATCAAAAACTAGAGAAAAATATAAAAGAATATCGACGCCCACATTACATCGAATTATAAGAGCTGAACTCTCTTCATGTAGAGCATCAAGGCTTCTCTAGCTGACTCCTAACCCCAGGCGATCGATTGCAGTAGCAAAGTAGCCATAATAAATGGATTTTTCTGAACTCAGAGTAAGTAATACACCTTGAGTTGCATGTAGTAATTTAAAAGAATTGTCCAAAATCGCCGAACTCTATTCAACTAATACACAACCACTATAACTCCACTTAATTTTCAAAACACAATAATTTACCGCAGTACAACGTTAAAATGGTTCTACGTTACGTTAAGTTATTAAGGGGTGACATGACATTCGCGGCAGAGAAAACAGACCTTTTTTTAAAAATTCATAACTCAGTCAAAAACAAACGTTTTTCCAAAATTTTTTTTTTATTATTGTAGAGAATTGAACAAATTGCAAGAGAAAAAAAATCCAAAAAATATATTTTTCACTACAATATGGCTTTATAGAGCTCCAAACTGGCGACAGAGAAAAAAAGGGGCCTCGTGGTTGCAGCGCTGGGAGTTGCAAAAATTGTCCGCTCTGGAAAAAAATGACTTTTTTAAATCTTAATAAAATTGGTTATCGTATGACACGAGCTTTTTTTAAATTTATTTTCAATTTTTGGTGATGTTGCAAATTTGAAAGTGCGTTTTTTCGAAAAAAATATTGACTTTAAAAATTCACAAAAAATCAAAAAAAAAATTTAAAAAAAGGCTCGTGTCATACGATAGCGAATCAAGTTTAAAAAAATACAAAAAAAAAAAAATTTCGTCAAAAAATGAACCCGCTAGTGCCGCAACCAGTACGAAAAACATGGTTTCGAGATAAACGCGTTCAAAGTTTGTGAACAAAGAAGAAAAAGGTTATCTTCAATCTGCCATGCCTGCTTCGTACTGTATGCCTTCGTTATCTTGTGCTGTGCTGTGCTGTTTCTTATAGTTTTTTGCAATCGTTTAGCAATTCGGGCTTCTTTTGAAGCTTCATATGCCTTCACTCTGGCGCATTTCAAACGATTTGCATCATTTCCTTTGGAAAAATTCAATGCTGTAGCTCCTATGGTGACACCAAGTATTTGAAACATTTGCAAATAACTATAAGCGCCGTCATTGTAAGTAGACACTGCCATGCAGCTGGCAATATTAACAATTCTGTTGCTGCCTGGCATATACTTAGGTGCAATGAGCCAAATTTTTGCATTCAAACTTTCATTGGAGTATACAACAAAAGTTGTACAACAAAAAAGGAGTATAGTGGACAAAATATAGCCAGTTTGAATCCAAGGCCACGCATAGATTTCTTTTCAAATTTTACATCTCCACCACATTTTCGAAAAACAAAGCAATCAGCAATGCCCAAAAATATTTCAGCATATTGTAATATGCAGTACGAAAATGTTTCATCACAACCAACATCCACTGATGCTCCATGAAGTTTTTTAGCAGATGTACTAGTGAACTCCACCTCAGATTCCATTTCTTCTGTTGAGATAGGTTTTCTTAGTGTAATGATTTTGTGTAAAAATGCTCTTTTGCCTTTTCGATCTAAAGAACGACGCTTAATTTTTCAATTTTTCAATATTTTTCACAAAAAAACCACGACTTCACGCTGCAAAAGATGCCAAATAACTGAGCATATAAAATAAAAATTCCACTATATGACTTATAAATATAAAGAAATATAAAGAAATTCAAAAACACAAAAAAAAAACCCACCCTTCAAGTAGGTACGAAATAACAACCACCAAAAGTCAGGTAGCAATTTAAACAAGTATATACCAGCTCTCATACCACTCTCACTAATCTGGCTGTAGCTTTTGAGCCCGTAGGAATTTTTCCATGAAATTTTTCGATTTCAAAAAACTGCCAATATCATGTCCCCCCTTAACGAACAAAGTTGGCAAGTAAACAACAATATATAAACAAGAATGAAAGTATAACTAAAATATTATATTTAGCTTAATATATGCTAACGAATATAAACTTAAGAGAACACAATTTATAATTTATCTTCATGTCAGGCCCATAGCCAAGTGTGGATTTTTAGGGTTCATACCCCACCATAGGATTCAGAAAATATGAAAAAAAAAAAAATGTGACTATTAAGATCAATACTTGATATTTTGCTTTTTATGAAAAATTGAGATAATGATTCCAATTAGCTAATTAATCTAATTATATAATTTAATTTAATCATTTTCAATACAAATTTTAAAACATTTGCTTGAGCAATCAGCTAAAACAAAAATGTGCTTAAAGGGCACAAAATTTATATTTAAATTAACTAAATATAAGAAGTTTATGCATTAAAGTAGAGTGCGGTGGGGTGAAGCGTTTCGTCTTTTTTGTAGGCTCACAACAGCCGCAAAAATTATAATTTTTGTATAGTTTTTGGTTTAAATTGCACGAATGGACATTGTTCTTAATTTTTAAGCGCTCGGATTTGAACATTTTCGATTTCGGCAGAAAATTATGGGTATTCTTCGAAAATGTTTCTTTTTTTTTATTTTTAGAAAATGGTGGGGTGCAGCTTTTCATTCACCAGAAGAATCTTTCCGTTTTCATGTATAAACATCAACATCAGTCAACAAGAAACTAAAATACTAAATAAAGTCATCGAATCCAGTACAAAATTCTTTCATTTGCGACTCAAAAATGAATGAAAAAAATATAATGAAAAATGAGTGGAAAAATGAGTGGAATATCGAGGTCAGAGTCAGAGTTTCGACAGGTGGAGTAGCCACCTGTTGCCTATGTCGACGCATTTCAAGTGATATAGATGATTGTATTTGTTGCAATGAATTGAATTGTTCGAATTCAATCGGTCGTCTTCTTCGGAAGAGGTTTCCTGACGACGACGCTGTTTCTTGGCATTTTTGCATGTTAGTTTTTGCTATGTGCTTCTCTTTTTTCTCTCAGCACTTTTCTTTGCTGCTTCAAGAAGCTCCGAACGTTTTTGAGGGGAAGTTAAGATGACTGACCTCATCGCCTTGCTGCCACGATTTGACTTCGGCTTTGCTGCAGCATATTTAATCGGGCCAATATTAACCAAAGTTCAGCAAAGAGAAGATGTGGAAGCAGAGGTGAATGTAGAAGCCTGATCTGATATACTAGCATATACTAGCAACTTCTGGAAAAGACACCTCCTTGTTCGAGCCCACGAGCATATTTGGCACATCTTCAGCCGTTGACGGATCTTCGGCCATTAGACTTTAGCCGCTAATGTTTGCCGCAAGAAAGTCGTCATCGCTGAATATGCTGGCGTTCAGAGGATAGATCCCAATAGCTTCGAAACCAGATCTTATATTCCGCTAAGTCACGGCCTGCTTTGTGGCCGTATCAGCAAAGAACCGGCATATGGTGTATTTCAAGCACATGGCCAACATGCGGCTGACACCATTCTAAACACTTCTGCGTGAACGCGCGCTTGAAGGGCCTGAAGACCGAAACTTCTCAAGGCTGCATTTGCCGGCTGCAATGTGGTGGAAGAGTTACAACCTCGCTACCGTTGGACATGTGTGATATGTGGTTTTTGATTATCAGTAGCAATGGATTGGTCTTGGCGGCAGACGTATGTTTGATGAAATATTTTATGTATAGGATGACATGATCAGTGTCCATCCAGCCTGAAATATTGGCGTAACCGATGGAACTCGACGTTGCTTTATCAAGGAAAACACTCTTCATATTCTTTCATGGAAGAGAAACGCTTCATCCCACTAAGGCCATTTTGAAATTGGGCTGAATTGGACCGTTTCAACGACGCTTTGAAAGACAAACGTTGCCAGTTGGCACGGAAAAAAAGTGCTCTCCATCAAGACAATGCGTGCGTTCACAAAATTCCATGAATTGAAGTATGAATTGCTTCCTCATCCAGCATATTCTCCAGATTTGGCCCCCAGCGATTATTTTCTGTTTCCAAACCTGAAGAAATAGCTCGGTGGAAAGAGATTCACTACCAGAGAGGAGCTAATCACCGAAACAGAGGTTAATTTTGAGGAACTTCCGAAAACGTATTTTTCTGATGGGATCAAAAAATTGGAGGAATGTTGGACTAAATGTATCGAGCTAAAAGGAGACTATATTAAGAAATAAAACATTTTTTGCCGTAAAAATTTGCCTTATTTAATTTTTCATTGAATTATCAAACGGCCGTCGTATATAGATACGAAAAAAATTTCATGACAAGGGATGTTAAATATTTTAATAGTTTTTAACGTATTGTATTTATTGCAGAGCTGTAAAAGAATGCAATCATTTGTGATTTTAAATCATGTGATTTATATTCAAATAAATGCATTCATTTTTTTAAATCATTGATTGAGACTTGAAATTTCAAATCACAATCAATGATTTGAAAAAATTATTGCATTCGTTTTTTCAAATCATTGATTTTGATTGAAATTTCAAAAAAGTTGATTGCATTAATTTTTTTCAAATCATTGATTGGGACTTGAAATTTCAAATCACAATCAATGATTTGAAAAATTGATTGCATTCATTTGTTCAAATCATTGATTGAGATTTGAATGATCTTAAATCACAAATGATTGCATTCTTTTAGAGCTTTGATTAATTGTGAGTTATGAATCTGATTACTTACCTTGTCTATCGTTTGAAATGCACGTAAAATAGATTCATTTATATTAAACACCTAAAATGCAGTCGTTTTGATAATTGAATTAAATAGTTAAACAAATAATAACAAAAAGAGGTTGAATATATTAGCTTCCAAATACATTTATTGTGTTTCAGAATCTTTTATGGAACTATCCATGATCATAGTTTAACATGCAACCAAAAAAGATTTTATAATATTTAACTCTTTAACATTGGCATAAAATTGCATTAAATTTGAACTCCTGAAATACATTCGTTTTGATTTATAATTCAATTAAACATAAAACTACTCAGGATAAAATGATCATAGAAAAACTTTGAGTATTTTCATCAATAGCACTCAACAGTATGAAACAAAGTTACTAGAAAATATTTTTTAAGTAAAACTTCTTTAGTGACGCATACAACAACACAGCAAATTAGATGGGTGCTAAAACCGTTCTAACGGATAGTTACAATAACAAACAACAAAAAAATTCTCCACACTCTTCAGTATAAAAACAAAATGTTATTACTTTTAAAGTGTTTTTGGTTTTTTTTTTTTTTTGAAGCGAAGCTTTTTACTCCTCGTTCTGTGATTTGCTTGGAGTGAAATCTGAAAAATTTTCGAAAGATTTTTTCTTGGAAATTTGATGGTTTCTTTGTTGCTAGTGCTTATTAAAAAAGAAAATTTAATACTTTCATATTAAATACTAAAAATACTTATTGGCCTGCCCGGGGGATCGAACCCACGTCCTCTTAAACGAGCGTCCAATGCACTATCCACTAGGCCACAAAGACTTGTTAGAAATCGTTGTTAATTCAATCTTAATTATAACAGAATCTATGCTGCAGTAGATCGTCACCATCTATCAATAGATAGAGGATTGTGTCTTTGCTATGCTACAACTATCAAAAATTTGCTTTTATTTGCCACAAGGTGTCTCCAGCATCGGTTTGTTTCTATTGTGAATGTGTTTGTGGTGCTGTTGGCATAGAGTATAAATTATTATCTAGAGATTGCATCAACTCTGCTAAATCTCTGGCATGTGTTAACAGGGGTTAACAGAGTTTTTTGAAGCGAAGCTTTTTACTCCTCGTTCGGTGATGTGCTTGGAGTGAAATCTGAAAAATTTTCGACAGATTTTTTCGGTAGGTAATACGCTGTTGAAGGAAAAAATTTGTTCAGTGCAGCCAAGTTCACAACCATGTGTGGAGAGTTAAAATGGAGAGTCGCTGGCATTATATGCCCGTATATGTAATTGGCGTGGAAATTTGACATTCAACAATAAAAAAATAAGCAGTAAATATGTTTTCTGTATATATGTAATTTATTTTGTTATTTTAAATTTTTGTGTTTAAAAGGTAATTTATTAAAAAGAAAAAATTATTAAGCTATCAAATCTATGGAACTGCGAAAAAGCTTCGCTTCTCTTGTGTGTCCAACGACGCACCTGTGTTTTTTGTTTGCAGTGTGATTCTAACAAACTAACTCTCGGTCTTCACTCGCATCTTCTACCATCTGAGCAACGTACTCATGGCACGTAGAATTGTTGATTAGCTATTAAATACTAGTATAAAAGCAACTAATTGGAAACATTTACGCTCAAACTGTAATTATTTTTTGCAGTTATTACAGTGCTTTTAACAACATGTACTGTCCTAAAAAATGTTCAGCCAGAATGTGTGCACATATATAAAAGGCAAGCATGCTTTCAGGCTGAACATTTTCAATACAGTATTTCTTGAAAAAGCACTGTAATAATGGCAAAAAATAATTACACTTTGAGCAATATTAGCTGCTGTGCATTATGCCTGCCTTTTATATATCAATATAAGTTCCCTTTTCTTTTCCTTGATCGCTTTGTTCAGCATACCCGTTTGATAGAAGACACAATTTTCTTTCAATTTCAATTTCTGCAGGTTGTATAAAAATTAATGCAGATATTGGCACATAACTAAAACAGTGTAACAAAAATGTGTTTTTTTAAGGATGCCTAGAGAATTATTCCTAATAAAACAATATTACCATTTTTTTAAATCTTCAGCCAAAACTACATAGTAAAAGTAAATGAGAAAACAGTTTATTTTTGATATAACCTAGTGTAATCTACGTCTTAAAGCTTTGACAAGTTTTGATTTTTCAATTGAATGTAAATTAAAATAAAAAGCTCGAACTTTGTTTATTAATAACTTTGTTTATTACAAAAGGCCAGGCTCATCTTTTAGAAGGTGTAAAAAGTGGTAGTTGCACTATGAAATGAATTCAAGAAAATATATAGTCGACATTATTTTTATAATTTTTACACAAAATGATTTTAGTCTAAGTTTGTATTAGTTTTAAGAATTCAAAAATTGTACGAAGACTAAATAAAACCAGCTTGAAGGCTTTGAAATCTTAATAAAGCTGTTTATCACTGTCAAGTTTTTCATTACAATTAATTTTTTTTTTTTTGTAAATAACACATTTAAAGCTGCTCAGAATATTTAAAAGATTTAAAGCTTCGCATGATTGATGTGAAGAACAAAAATAGATAATTTTGATTAGAACTCAGAGAAGCTAAAATGAGATAGCATTATTTATATGCAAATTTAACAAAATGGCAATATTTCAAAAAGATCTAAGAAGAGATTTTTACTAAAAAGTATTTATATACACACACATGAAAGCATGTTAACATTGAAACAAGCCTGCTTAAAGTTCATGATTTATTTGTGTGAAGTTCAAGTGTAGTTTTTGCAGTGTAAAAATTAAATAATTTCACCTAAAATAAACTTTAAAAGATTGAAATTTAAAGCAAGCCGTAGCATTGAAAACATAGAAACAATAACAAGCACACACACACATGTACACACACACACGCGTAGAATTACTAAAATGCATTTATTGCATAAGAATTCATTTCATTACATTTCTACACATGATTATCCTTGGAAATAAATGCACACACATCAAACACACACACACACACTTACACTGGCATAGACATTGCATTTCTGCAAATGTCAGCAGCGCAAGAAAATAAGTAGAAAAATACTGTTAAGCAAAAAGAAAAAATGGAAGAAAATCAACATTTTCATTAAACATTGCAGCATTTTAGGCCTTGATGTTGATTTACATCTCTAGCAGCTAAAGAAATTGCCACGCATTCCCCAAGGACTTGTCTTAGCTATGTGATGTTTTAAGTAATTTGTTGTTTTTAACAGTTGCTGTTTTTTTCCTACTCGCTCATCTTCATGCTAAATGTGCCAACATTTGCTAAAAATGTTAATGAGTTGGCAAGAAATATCTTGCCATAGCAAGATTTTTTTTTTTAGTGCACAATCATGCGACACAAATTAAGCAAAAAGACACATGTGAGTCAATTTTATTGGTGTGTATGTGTGTGTGTGTGTGTGTGTTGCATAGTAAGGTGTGCATAAAAAAAAGCTTTGGTTAATCTTGGCGCAAAAATGTATAGCTTTAAATCAATAGCAGCGCTTTGGCGTTTGCATACTTCTTAAAGTTTTATTCACGCTCGAACTTTATATATTTGCACTACATAAAAATCAACTGCAGCACACCCACATTCAAGCGCATAATTTTATTTGTGTTTATTCAAAGTCTTCCAAACACAAACACAAGCACACACACACACGCACACACATATTCGCTTACATTCCACTCACATGCTGCGTGCACAACCTTGAAACTAAAGTTCTGGCTTTGTGTGCGTGTTTTTTTTTTTTCTTTTTGTATTTTATTTCAACTTGCTTCACTGCTGCCATACATTTGCGTTACGCACGTACGAGTTCTTCGACGACAAACATGAAACAAATTTTACGCTTGCCCCTTGCCTGTCTCTTGCCTTACCACCCACTGACTACTGCTTCTGTTTCTTTTGCTGCACACGATATTTTAAAAGTTTATTTTTTGGCGCGCAAATGTTATTTTTATGCAAAAGCATGTCAAGTCAATAGAGTAAAAATAATACACAATATACGAGTACAAGACGCTGTAGCGGACGTTTGGTGGGAAGGAAGCTGTTTGCCAGTGGGGCGTGTCGTTTTGCGACAGCATCATGTCTTTTGCCAAACTTATGAGCAAGCTGCCAAAATGTTAAATTAAGAACAACGAGCAGCTAACGTACGAAGTACCAAAGTTTATTTATTGCATTTTGTACCTTAACGCGCTGATCGGCAATTCAGCATGCATTCCGGCACAGGATGTGCAAGGCTAACAGAGCAGAGCAATACATGCAGCACACACACAAGCAGTAAAACACTCACTTGCACTCACAAACAGTCACATACTTGCATACAAAATACACTCAAACACACACACATATAAAGTTTCATGCTGCGCGCAAAAAACGTCTTTTGTAAATGGTGTGCTTTGCAAGCACAAAATGTTGCAGCAAATTGTGTGCCAGTGTATTAGTGTAAAATCGCACAAGGATAACAACAAATTTCTTAATATTATTTTGTATGTTTATTAAAAGGATGTGCATGAATATGTGGCTATAGCTATAGTTTTAAAATGTAGTCAGCATGCATTTAAAACAGCATTCTGGGCGTATGAGTAACTTTTATTTCATTTTATTTTTTACATGTTTCGATTTGAAGCACTAAAATGTTGTCTATGCATAAATAATGCGAGTTTATAGTGCTCAGACTGTCTAATTTTTTCTTAGGTGTGAGCTGACATCTCTTACATATAAGTGTGGGTAAGTTTTTAAAAATGCTTTAATAGAAGTTTTAAGAGCGTTGATGGAATGACGTAAATTTAAGCAAAATTCATTAAAAAAAATGTGTAAATCATCAATTTTATAGAGTATTTCTTCATAAACTTAAGTTCATATCAATAAGAAGTTGTCACAATTTTAATAACATCACGCGTTCTATTTTATGTGTTTGATAATGACGTGCTTGGCGAACAACACACACACACACACTCACACACATAAGTTTATAAAAACTTTTACGACCATTTTTATTTATGACTCGCTGGTCAATTTAGGTGAACATCGTCAAATCAAAATTTAACATTTATTACGTATAAATAGAGTCATACAACACGTAAAAACTTGCAAGTTTTAATTTCGATTTTGAGCTTATTCATTCAATTTTAGGGAACAAGTTTCAATTCAGCTCCAAGTGTTTTACTCCAAGGGGCTGTTCATACATTACGTAATACTTTTAGAGGGAGGGGGAGGAGGGTTGAAGGTCGGTCATGCGTTACGTCACAGCAAAATTTTTGAATGCAATTTTCGAAATTTAAAATTATATTAAAATTGGCTTTGATTCTAAATAATGCTAGCATTTTTTATAAATAAAAAATGCACCTACTAAAACGAACCGATCACAAGCCGAAAAATATAGCTAATACTATGTTAAAGCCGAGCAACTTACCAACGTAAATTTTTCAAAACTATTTCTAACGAAAAAAAAATTTTTATTGTAGCAAGCAAAGAAGCGTCGGGAACATCACTGTATAATAGGCTGGACCTATTTTTTTAATTTTAATACGCAATAGGTATCAGCAGTTGCGTATTTTTGCGCTGATTTCAAATACGCTTACCATTTTTAAAATGAAAATAACTTTTGGCCCTCTACCAGAGCTTTTTTGACAGAAATTTTTTAAGTTTTTATCAGGTATTTTATAAGAAAATTTTCACCAATATTTGCAACCAACTAACTAATTTGAGTCACTAAATTCAATAATCAACATAAAAAGCACATCTTTTGCAGAATTCAATATGTTTTGTTTTCAAGGCGTATGAGTGATTTTTCCATATAGTGGTTTATTTCCTTAATAATTTTGTTTATTGTGTTTAATTTTAAGCAAAAACAATTTTAATGATGATTTTCGGACTAAGCAATTTTAAAGTTTTTAAAAACAAGTTCACAAAAAGACAGAACTTGAATAGAATTGCTGTATACCTCTGTTATTATGTGGGAAGGCAGTACAAACAATAAAAGATTCAGTCATAAAAGCTCTGGTAGAGGGTTAAAAGTTAAATGGAATTAAAAAATGGTTACCTTATTTCCAAACTAGGTAAAAATACACAACTTTTAGCTCATATTGTGTTTCGAAAAAGCAACAAAAAAACATTTCCTATATAGCATCGGCCCAGGGTACTGTATAATATACATAAACATATGTTATGAATACTGGTGCTGAAAACTCTGAAATTTTCAACCCAACAAGCCAAAGGTCATAGTTCCACTACAATTTTATTCAACATTTATAGCGACTGCTTTGAAATATAAAAAATTTAGTTTTCTTTTTCTTGAAAAGTTGCAAGGTCTATATTCATTTGAAGTATATGGTTCCTTCGCAACAGATACTTTAAATAAGTAGTATGTATTTTGCTATTTTCGCTGATTGCGAAAAAATTTGACCCACCTTATGTATATTCTAAAAACTATAAAGAACACATTAACAAACAAAAAAAAATTTTTTAAAAAAACTGAACTGCAAGCAGTTCTTTTATCACAAAACCATTTTCAACTATGGATTTTGATGCTTAAAAAGACCCTTCAAATTAAAAATTATACATCGAACGAATATTACTTTATAAAACTATTTTTTATGCAATTCTAAGCTCCTTCGACCACAAACTTTTCAACTAAAAAGCTTGGCCATTCTAATTTGTTGCTTTCTTGGTACGTTAGACACCTAAAATCTCCAACTTGGCACAAAAATTCTGCCCTGTGCGAAGTCTTTTCCAAATTACAGGCTTTGAAAAGTTACCTCAAATTTATATGTTTTTTTAAAAAATTCTCAATAAAAAAATGATTTTGAAACATTTCATACAGTCCAATTTTATAGGGGATTTAATGATAAATCATGTTATCAAATGTAAACGGGTTTCATAAGACAAATTATCAAATACATTTCGGCATTTTAAAAATACACTTTTATAATTATTTTTTATTATGTTAAAAAAAGAACAAACAATTTCAAAGTATAAAAAATTTTATTTTTAATTTTATGTCTTAATTCTTAAAAACGCAAATAACTTAAATTAACATTCACGACTGAACAAATTCTTAAATGTCAAAGAAAAAGTTACACTTTATAATTTTTTTTATGAAAATTTATCCAGCTAATATGGTTTTCAAAAAAAAGTTGGTTTTGTTGTGATAACTCAAATAAGATATTGGGTATAGGATATTGGTCCTGTGCAAAGACCAGTTTTCGAATTACGGGTTTTGTAAAATCATCTAAAATTTAAATATGACTTTTGTCGGAGACGATTCCTCTGCTCAAATAATTTTATAATAAACTTTACAGTGATTGTTATTGGGAATTGGATGATTTTGTCAGTGATGATATCAAATTTTTATGAGAAGAAAGTGGAATAAAGTCCAACTAGGCCTTACACTGATCCAAATACTTGCACACAAGCTGCACAGAGAAAAAAGCTTATGTTAAATTAACAAAAAACCTAGTATAATTTATAAGCTGGCTTTGTCAGTTTTCAGCCTCCCAAGATCTTCATTAAAACGCCTAAGTTGTACATGTTAACTTGCCAATTTTTATTTGGGCGATAAATTAACCAAATATTTGGTAATTTATACATTATTTAAATAAAAAAATAAGTTACAAACATATAACTTTTCCGGGTTTTGTTTTTTTTTTTAATTTTTTTTTTTTTTTTTTTTTGAGCGAAGCTTTTTATTATTATGCCTCGTTCTGTGATTTGCTTGACTGAAATCGACACTATAAACTTTTCTTTTTTGACAGCGTTTTTGGCTTCTTTGTTGCTTGCGTTTATTATATTCGTTTATTCGAGCCAATTCTAGTTTTTTTATAATTTTGTATTTTTGGATTTTGGGCTTAGGTGAATCAAATATTTTTTTTGGCAGCATATCGAAATATGTGCTTTCAAAGCAATATATTAAACAATAAATTGCTTGGGTGAATAAGCATAAGTTTATAATTCCCATACAATTCTCTTTACCCAAGCCAACTTAGGTGATTTAACTATTGCTTTTTTTCTTGGTGTAAGCATCAATAGAAGCCGAAGATACCAAAAAAAGAAACCGACTCTACCATATAGACTATAATTTTTTGGTTCTCTCGTTTATGTGAAATGCCCCATAAAAGTTGTGAATGATGCTTTATAACAAAACTTAGTAACTTAGTAACAAGAAGTTTGAATTATTCATTGCTAATTTTAATTTTGATATTTATAAACTGCAAGAAATCTTTTTATGTTACCTTTAAAACTTAGGTTGTTGTATTAGTGAAATTTTTTAATATAAATTGTACGTCTATGTTTATTATATAAATTGTATAAATTGTAATAATGTTGTTGTTTTATTTTTGAAAACAGGCTGTAGTCCTCTTTGTATAGCACCATCGTTTTGTTTCCTTCGCCCGCTTGTGTTATTTTTATTTTATACTTGTTTTCATAGATTATTTCTTTTTTTTGTATTTTCATAAATTTGTAAAATGAATTTCCCTTTCGTTGCATTTTTTAATTTTTCTTCTGTGGGTCAATATCCTATTTGCAGTCTTAAATCTGGCATTTTCCTTGCCTTTATCTTCTGTCATTGTCCGTACACATTGTTTTATGTCTGCAATTAAGTGTCTTGGAGATAAAGTTTTGTTGTTTATGGGAAGTACGAATTTTTCCCTAAAGAGAAAAGCCATTTACTTTCCTGGGAAATATCCATTTTTGTTTTTTTATAACCCATTCTTCATTCAAAACCAGTCCTTATTTTGGAATTTTTTTTTTTCTTCAATTTCTCTATTTTTGACGATTTTGTACATTTATCTGCTTTCCATTTATATTCAAATTCTTACTATGAGTAGCCATTAATTACCTGTTGAACTTTGCTTAATGGCACGCTAAAACAATGAACAATGATATTTAAATTTATTCGATTCAGATTAATGAAAGCAATAAAATTGATAAAACCAAACGAACAAGTAACACAAAAGACAAAACAATTTTATTGCCACCTATTCTTGAAATCAGCGTATATTCTCAGTGGCAGAAAAAAAAAAACTCCAAACAATATATAATAATTTTTCATTCTACGCTTTTCTATTACATTCACAGCAATCATTCAGACAATTTTAAACCATTTTGCAGGTCATACCGCGCTGATTTAAAAAAATTCAATATCATGCAAAGCAATGAAAATAATTCAATATCTGACTTAAAATAAAAATTGCAGCATTTCGTCGAACTATCTAGCTATCTATCTATCTGTCTATGCAGCAGTTGTTGGCCAGGAGTCCAGGAATTGTGCACCGTGTCGAAATAATTCATAAGCTTTGTTCAAGCATAAATTGTTATAACGGATATCCGTAAAACAATCCATAAATATTCTATGTTTGTGAGCAGCAGTTGACTGTGAAATCAAAATTATATGAAAAAGTGTATGTGTGTGTGTGTGCTTTGTTCCACACTAACACCATTTATAGACAATCAGAAAATACAGACACAATTTCATGCACACTGTTTTGGCTATGTTAACAAATGCTGTTGTTGTTGTTGTTGTTTTTGCACATGGCTATGAATTGTGCCTTAGCAACTTTGTTGCTGTCATTGTTGACAGCTGTAGTGGTTTTGTGTATGTGTTTGTTTTAGTGGGTGTTTACTTGCGTTTTTGTTCAAAAACATTTTGCTTGTTTAATTATTAATTTGTCGTTCGAGTTCGAGTTGTTGCGCAAATATTTGTCGATGACAATTTTGCGCAGCTTGAAGTTTTTTTTTTATTATAACAAAAAGCGTCATCGAAAGTGGCTTTATGTGGGGGCAGATTCAGATATTTCGTCTATCAACTAATTGTTGGCAGCTGCTGATAAAAGGTATTTTTTAGAATATTTTTTTTTTTTGTCTGTGGCTGAGGTTAACCTAACATTTTTTTTGTTAGCAAACGTTAACTTAATTTTGATGAAAAATTGACAAAATAAATAGTTTATCATGTCGGATGTTGACTTTGTTTTTTAAATACTTCAATGTGCCTAAGATGTTTTAAGCGAGTGTGTGTAATTTTTAGTTGATTGATTAAACTTTTTGAAATTTTTGAACAAAAATTTATAGCTCATAGATTTCTAATTTTTTTTTTTTTTTTTTTTTGTTATGTTTATTTATCATATTTTCATATTTTGTTTACCAAATAAAACCGATAAATTTTGTTTTAGTTGCTTTTCTTTGAAAACTTCTGAGAACTTTCGTTAAAGACTCAACACATTTAAACCTTTCGATGTACTTAATTTCTTAACAATTTATTAATAGATTTCATTTGATGTTAGCAGCAGACACCATCTTGCTTAATTTGGTATTATTTCAAGGTTATCCTCAATATTTGCGTTAATCTAAAAAGCAAAGTTTACTGTTTGAGTTTTTGCTGCGTTATAATTCTTATAATTACAGTGAATAGAGACTTCACACTGAAATTTTCTTTTACAAAAATAAATATTAGCTCTTCTTCTCGTCATTACTTAGCATAAATTTATTTTCAACTTAATAATTCACGTTGTGCTTTAGTTGATCTAATAAACACCTCTACTCTAACTGCTTCTTGCAAAATCCTTTCTCCGGTTTTGTTTTGAATACCACAAAGAGATTTTGTAGCGCTTCATTAAGTCAATATATGAAAGTTTCTATAATAGTCTAAATTTTAAACCTAAGCATCTTATTAGATTTTATCTTTCGTAGCTATCAAAAGGTACTAGAATCTTGGCATATTTTTTAATAAATTTTGTTCGTTCAATTAAGATTTAAGCACCTTAAAAGGTTATTAAGAGCAACAAAAACTATAGTAACATTAACACTCAAAAAAAAATAATCACAATAGTCCCACTATAACTGAACACCACTTTTATACCCAATAAATATTGAGTATAAAGCAGAAACTAAAATCAGTGAATAATTTAAAAAATAATGTAAAAGAAAAAATTTTTTAAAAAAATAGCCTTAATTGACTATTTATTAAATGCTGTCAACACCCAGAAAAATTTATGGTGGTGAATATGAGAAAAAAAGGATGTTTATTTGATGAAATGGTAATAAATATACGCTCAACACCTCCTTGGTGTTGAAACAACAAACTTTTTGTTAACTTTAATAAATTTTATAATATTGACGAAATTTCATTGCGACAATATTTTTTTAAAATTTTCTTGTACTGAATAAATTTCTTCAAACTTACCAATCCAAAATATCCAATTTACAAAATATCTTCAATTCAACGAAACAGATTTTTGAAATTAACAAAATTTCTTTAATATGACTAAATTTATACCTCATTTAAACGAAATTTTCTTCAATATGACTAAATTTTTTCTTCATATTAACAAAATATTTCTCAATATGACTAAAATTATGCTACATATTGCTAAAATGTTATTCAATATGATTGAATTCGTTATTCAAATTGACAAAATATTTTTCAATATGACTTATGTTAGTCTACATATTAACAAAACATTATTCTATAAGATGCATTTTACTTACCGCATAGATGAAATATTTCGTCATTCAATGCAGCATTAACTTCCCCTCAGAGCAAAGGAAATCTGAGACTTACTATGTATCATATATATATTTAAAATTCGATGTATGTCTGCACAAATCTAAGACTTATGTTATAAGCTTGCATAGCACTTGTGTAAACAGATGATATCGTAATAAAATTTTAACTGAAGCAACCTATTACTTAACAAAGCAAAATTAATCCTTTCCTATATATTTTGTGCTACGTTATATTTAAAAGAAATAATAATACCAAGTTTGCTTTATTTTATTTATTAAAAAAAAAAAAATTATATAAATAAAGAAATTTAAAGTGCGTTATATACAAAAATTTTTTATTGAAAAAGCAATAATATTGCAAAAAAATATTTTTTGAAACAAAACACAAGTACATACATTTTTAACGTAAATATGATTTAAGTAGATAAATTAAGTACAAGTACAAGAATTTTAAAATAAAAAATTGGGCTTTTAATTATTTAATTTGGATAAAAAAGTTCTCATTTTTTGACTATCTATGCCAAAATCAGTTTCAAAATTATAAAAAAATTGTTTAATAAGATCCAATCCAAACCAAAGTCAATGGAATTGGATAAGCGAGATTAAAAAGATTTAATAATTTTAAAGCATAAATCTATTGCTGATAAAACAGAAATTTGTTTGAATTTTATGCCATAAAAATAGCCCACAATTTTATTTAAATGCAAAATTTAAAAAGTTTTCAATATTATAGACCAGTGGTGTCCAACCGGTAGTTTGCGGGCGCCTGGTAGCTCGCATGATGCTCAAAATAATACTAATAATCGGCGATTCATGCTTGTAACATGTTCAAATCGACTTAGCTTAACATGTTAAACAACAAAAAAGCTTTTCATTTAATACGGTCGTTCACACTGCCTGAACTAGTTTCAAATTGACAGCAACAGCAGTTTTGTAGCTGCAGAGCTATTTTTTTGCAGACGCATCCATTTTTTTCTGTGCCACTCATGCCGTCAATAAATTTTTCAGATACTTTTTTGCAGACGCTTCCATTTTTTTCTGTGCCACTCATGCCGTCAATAAATTTTTCAGATACTTGCACAATTGTGCACTGATATGGAAGAGACCAGAACATCTTACATTTTTATTTTTCATAGTTATTGACTTTTTATTTTGCTTCAAAATGTAAATATTTCAAAAATTCATTTAACTGCATTAAAAGTGTTAAATTTTAAAACTCTCTTTAGATTTAAGAAGCAAACAGTAAAGCTTTTCTGACGTTAGTAATGTCGAATTTAGAAACTTTTTCAGATTTTATGCCATAAAAATAAACTACAATTTTATATGGATCCAAAATTTAACCAGTTTTCAATATTAAAGACCAGTGGTGTCCAACCGGTAGCTCGCGACTGTTTTTGTAGGCGCCCGCAAACAAAATTATGCACAAAATAATACTTAGAATCGGCGATTTGTACAAGCATGCTTGTAACATGTTCAAATCCACTTAGTTTAACATGTTAAACAACAAAAAAGCTTTTCATTTAATACGGTCGTTCGCACTGCCTGAACTAGTTTCAAATTGACAGCGACAGCAGTTTTGTAGCTGCAGAGCTATTTTTTTGCAGACGCTTCCATTTTTTTCTGTGCCACTCATGCCGTCAATAAATTTTTCAGATACTTGCACAATTGTGTACTGATATGGAAGAGACCATAACATCTAACTTTTTTATTTTTCATAGTGTATGACTTTTTATTTTGCTTCAAAATCTAAATGTTTGAAAAATTCATTTAACTGCATTAAAAGTGCTAAATTTTAAAACTCTCTTCAGATTTAAGAAGCAAACAGAAAAACTTTTCTGACGTTAGTAATGTCAAATTTAGAAACTTTTTCAGATTTTGGCGTGTTTAATAAAAAAAAAAAAACAAACAAAAATATTTTTACAAAGATCGGTGACCGCGAAGCATGGTCATGGTTTCAAAGTAGCTGTCAGTACAAATTCGGCTGGACACCACTGTTATAGACTGAATGCTTTCCTTATATTTCTGTCTCCTGATTTGATCTTCAAACAAACAAAAAAAAAAGCTTACTTGAGAGTCTCTTACTCAAATTCGGGAAGAAAAGGTTCATCTTTCTGTCATTTGTGCTGCTAAAAACTTTTGCTGTCGTGGGAAGAACACTACGGATTAGGTAGAATATTCCAGAGCAACGACCATTTGGTAATAAAAGATAAATGCTTTTAATTTTTTATAGTCATAAGTAGGATTTTTTCGCAAATCATGTAATCGAGAGTATTTTGAGAAAGATTTTTATCCAGAACTATGCTGTTTCAATTTGATAAAATTTTTAAAACTTATGATTTACAAAAAATTTTAAAATATTTGCTCTCAAAAATCTCCTTTTTTCAAAATGGATCGCGATTTCATATTAATACATGTAATAATATAGATGAATTTTTGTCTTACATCTCCTTAGTTGAAAAGAGTTATAATAATTATGTATAACAAACATATGATCTATGCAAAAATAAAGCAAAAAAAAAAATTTTTTTTTTTAAACTAGTTTCTAAGATAAGTGTACACGCAATACTAGCCTCTGCTGTCTTGAAAAAATTTCTTAAATTTGAATAAATTTCGTTAAATTGAATAAATTCTTTAATTAAGAATTCGAAATTATTTAAATTGAAGAAATGTTTTATTCAAATTGAAGAAATTTCTTCAATGATGTGGAATTTAAAACAAAATTTATTCAAAATGAAGAAATTTCTTTAATGTCACAAAGCTGAAGAAATTTAAACAAATTGAAGAAACTTCTTCAAAACGACTGCGTCATATTTAACGAAAATATTTTTAATCAAAAAAATTACATAAATTAAAGAAAAAAAATTCTTCAAGCTGAAGATATTTTGTTAATCTTACAATACTGATGAGAGCCTTTATTCAAATTGGAGAAACTTCTTCAATATCAAATCAACAAATTTTTTTGTAAATTTAATAAGTTCAATTTTCTGATATTTTTTTTAATTTAAAACTGTTTGTATTTGAAGATATTTTGTTAATTTAACAAATTGTTCTTCAATATGAATATAAATTTGATGATATTTTTCAATCTGAAGAAAATATTCGTCAAACAATAGCAAAATATTTTCGTTCAATTCACCTACCAGACTTTTGTGAATACTAAGATGTTTTGTTAATATAACAAACCTTTATTTAATACAAATGAAAAATTGTTGAAATTTTGAACAATTGTATAATCGTTTTGTTAACAAGTAACAAAATATTTTTTTGTCAAATTCACCTACCAGAATTTTGTTGGCTGAAATAAATTCAAAAAATTACTAAAAACTATTTACAATTTTTCCATTCTTGCTGAAAGTTTAAAGGACACACACTCAAACAAAAATACACACAAGCACACAGATACCCAAATACACACGCACAAATAGTATAAAGTTAACTTAAGCATTTGAAGGACACTTAAGCAGTGTGACCACAATAAGTTTAAGCCACAATTTCAATTTCCCTAGCATTTGACTAACAAGGTCAACGAAGAAATATTATCACCACACATAGTATTTTATAATTATAAAAGGAAGATGCTGATGCCATAGTGTGGGCGAAGAAGCATGACATCAGCGCTACGAATGTGGATATAAAATATTACCTTGCATAATTTTGTTGGACTTGGAAATGGAAATTTTATATTTTGCTTAAAAAACACACAATGCAAACAGCAACTAGCAAGGCAATAACAACCACAATAACAACAAACAAAACAACAACATTAGTTGGCAATGAAAAATTGACACGTAAAATATTAGAAAAATATATGTATGTAGCGCACTCGCATACAGCTAAGCAAAACCGTAAAACCGCAAAACAACTTAAGGCCATTATGGCTCTGAAGAAGATACGCAAGAGCAGCCTCTTCTTCTGCGTTGAACCAGGCCAAACAGCTAAACGCAGACAACTAGAGGCTATCAGAGCACAATATTTATGATGACGCTACGCATTGCGGTTGCATGAATTTAGCTGCATTTGAAATATGAAAGTTCAGCTGGCAAATGAAAGCGCCAAAGGAAACGGAAGTGAAATTTCCATGTGCATGTGTTGGTATGAGTAAGTATCTCGAGGATACTTCTAACAAGAGCCACAGTCTGCATGTGTTTGCATGCTTGAATAGCTTAAAATGGTTTGGAATTCGATTTGAAGGTCATCTTTAACATTGTTGTAACAAATAAATACAATAACAATTTATTTAGACAGATTTATTAATATTTCACTTAAAACTTTCTATATTGAAAATTGAAATTCCAAGAGAAGATTTTCCCTCCAACCCCCCCCCCCCCCCCAAATATATCTGAAAAATTTCATCATTTTACTTTCACCTTACCTGGAGAGCGTCTAGAGCAGGCACCTACAGCAGTAAACCACCGCTTTAGCAGCATCCCACTAAGCCATCGCCACACACACACACACAGCTCAGAATTTTTGGCAAAATTTCTTGTGAGCTGGTATGCCGTAAATGTTGCCAGTAGCTAACGGCAAAATTTTTGAAATTTTTCAAACAACTACAGCGACATTGAAGCGCCAACAAAGGACAACCCGCTGTTGGTAGTGAAGCAACACACAGCGCGTGGCTTGTAGTGAACATTTGGGTTCTAGTCTCAGTTTGTGGTAAAATTCTTGATTTTATGAAAATCTTAAGTATGTATTTATTGTATGTTTTTTATCATTCCAAATATTCGATTGCAACTTAATATCTTATTGTCACCGAGGCAACCAATAATAACAGTCAGTAAATAATCAATTCTGCAAATACTTTTGGGAGGAACGTGTGGTTTTTTGGATGGAAATTGGCCAATTTACGTTGTTTTATTTTTTGAAAAGAATCTATGATATAAGATTTCGTGCTTTTGAAAAGATATATTATACAAAAAAATATGTGTTGACAAATCAAGTGTTTATATGAAATGATGCAGTTGAGGCTTTTATAAAGTTTTACTTAAAAAAATTAAAAAAAAATAGTACTTTAATTTCAACGTTTATATTTACTTTAAATTTTTAGTTTATGTGGCTCTGCTTGAATCTGCCCATAGCAAGGATTTTTCATGGGGTAGAGCGGTTTTGATTGCCAAAATATATGGTTACATATACAGGTTGTCCCGCAATTGAGTGCAACTATTTACGGAGCTGAAAGGTTACGTCGAACTGAGCAAATATCGTATGGGAACAGGGGTCTATTTTCACATTCTTAGGAGCTACAGGGATAATTAATATTTCACGACCTTGGCTTACGTTATTGTTTCTAGCAGAAAAACTAATTAACATAAAACTTATTTTGATAGCTCATTATAAAGGCAATAAAATCAGCTTTCTAACGGCATATCAACAAACCCCATCGGAATTATTTATAAAAAAAAAATTTTTTTGATATTTTTACAACTAACCAAATTCACATCTTAATATAATTTTAGAAATAAATGTAACTCAAAACCCCCTGTCCCCCCCCTTAAAGTTTATATTTTTATTATTTTTTTACCATTTTCTAATTAAAAAAAAAAAATTGTTAGTTCTAGTAGCAAAATTTTTCTAGCTACGGCCCTGAAATGGCGGCTCTACAGTGTATCTCTTCAGGCGTCTGCTGCGAAGCATCTAAAGTGCTGCAACTGCGAAAATTTTTCCACTTATCTGAAACAAAAGAGATATTTCCTTCGATTACTGGTATGTTGAAGGGAAGGATAAGCCTGTAAAATAATAAAAAAGTAAAAACTAAAATTTATATCGACTGTTTAAATTGAAGGTCCAGATTTTCGACTGTTTTTTATAAATAAGTATATTTCTAACACGCATCCATACGAAATATGAAAAAAATAAAATTTTTGCATTTTTCCAAAATTATAAAAGTATCTCCCCCCTTAACCCCTTATAACCCATGATCATAAAATTAAAAAAAAAACATTTATAAACTTGTTTTTAACTTTAATAAAACACTTATTTTTTAGAAAATCCATATTTTTATTATATGCTATATCTAATTATTACAGAATAAAAGAAGATTGACAGGTCTCTGACATTGAGCTAATATTATATTTTTTCTATGTTGTGTGTGGAAATCTAATATTTATTTTAGGTACTTACCCAGTAGTGTAACAGAAAACCGTGTCAATTTAGGAGAACTAATAATTTTTTCACGAATTTCCCATTTTTTGCATACACTGACTTGTCGTGGTATTCGAACTTTCAAGAAAAACGTTCAATAACATACTAGTAGCGCCATCTCTGGGTGCGATGTTGTATAATTTCGTTAGTACGGTATGTAGCAGTGATTCAACAATGAGTTAAAAGGGAATCAGTACGGAACATATGGATTTTGTAGGATATTTTTAAGTTTGTTAAAGGAGTTATAAGGGGTTAAAGATTTAAGCAAACTTACAGGCAATCAAAATCAACGTTACAGCCGTAACTAAAATAGCTATAAAACCGTAAATAATTGAAAATTTTAAAAATTCCTTTGAGGACTACACCTTAAAGGTCTTCAAATTTTCAAAAGAAAAATTTTAAAACTCTACACTAGAATATTGCCTAAAGTAACAACATCGGACATTTTACCTCAAAATTTATTACGTTTGAAATTTTTCTTAAATGCGCTTTTTTTTTATAATAAAGTCAATATGGCCAATGAAATTCTTTTAAATAAATCTTTATATAAATCTTTCAAATAAATTTTCTGTAGTACTGTACTGTAGTACAAATCCATCAAATAAACTACCAAAAAATTGCTTGAATTAATTACTTGCAAATGGTACGTTTTTGTTTATTGCAAAAAAAAAAAAATACTATTTGCAAAAACTCATACTGATCGCATAAAAATCACGGGACAAATTTTATCCTTGCAATACCAATATCAATATATACGTAACCCATATGTACCAAAATATGCACGCAGAGAAAAAGTATTTTTATATATGTTTGGTTTCAAAAACAAAATATTCAGAGGCAAACACCTAATAATTAAGAACTTACCTTCAATAGCATTATTTTTCGATATATGTAAGAAGATATTAGTTGTGTCCAACATTAATATAATTGCCTTCGCTAAAAAACTAACGTCTGCATTAATATGCTTGTGACAAAATAGAATTGTATGTTTCTACCCAATAAAAATATATTTGCATCACTGTTAAACTCAAAAAGAACAGAACTCTGCAAATTTAAAACAAACAGAACTCCTTTCTTTTATGTGTTTCGTCTAGACATGCATATATCTCTTTCTTTTGCACTTAATCGAAAAATAGCGGAAAATAGCGGTGTTGCTTTATGCGCTTGCTTTTAACAGTTGCGAGGTCTTGGCGTCATTTTAAGTTTCAAGCAGTCTCACCAAATGTGTTGAAAAGTTTAGCTCTTGTGAAAAGTGTTTCTGAAAATGTTTGTTTAAATTAAAAGTATTTTTGTGTTTTCAAATTAATAAAATAAAAAACAAAATAAAAGAAAAATAAGGTGGTTCAGCAGTAAAAATATGTAAGTTTTAAAGCAACTTTGTTGATAAAGCTGGTGCTTCGCTGGTATATAGTATATGTGGATCCAACCATATTATGTTTCCTCCAACTAGAAAATGTGTGCTTATAAAAATTATTGTAATGTCGGATAAACATAATATGGTTACTTCTCAACATAATTAAATCCGAGAAAAACTTATTTACTGTTTTCTAAATATATTTTATACATCAAAGCAAATATTTTGTAATCACAGTGAAAAACTTTTGGCATTTCCTTTGCTAAAATATATTTCCAAGTAAATATAGTGTAACCATTGGTAAATATATTATGTTGTTCCTTATTATCGTTTTGAAAATAATTGCTTGACTGCAATTAAATTATGTATTCTCCAATTAATATATATTTGTCCGTGAATATTTAATGTTATTCTTGACTAAATTATATTTCCAAGCAAACAAATTGTAATAAACTAAAAGTGTTCTCAGTCCATTTATAATTACAATATAATTATATGAAAACATATTTTCTTTAAAACAAATTATATTGTTTTTAAATTCAAACAACAAGTGCTAAGGTACAATTAAATAATGTTAAGATGCAAATATATATATATATAAAGAAAAAGGGCATTAATTAATCATAACATATGTTTTGTTTGCACTATTTTTTAAGCCTTCACACCCTAAAATTGAAATCGAAATTTTACCTCATATCGCTATAAATAAATACTTTTCATTTATAAATGCGAAATGTTGGTATGGAATTCACGCCATATCAAGAATGTCTGTCTATTCACTCTTGCTATTCTCAGTCGATAAAATTTTTCTTTACTACACCACTTTGACACTTTGATGCGATTTTAATTTTAAGTTGTTGGAAATTTTTCTTTTTTTTTTTTTTTTTGTCTTTCTGGCCACCATTACTCTTTGATGTGATTTTCATTTTAAGTTGCTCGTTAATAAATATGTGTCTGATACTTTTTTTTTTTTTCTCTCTGTGCACATTTCATTTTTTTGTCATAACGATGTCGTAATTTCAAAATTAATTTTTGTTCTTCTTCAATATAAGCAGATTGCAATCATGCTTTATTGTGTGTCGTTGCTGTATTCGATAGTTTTTTTCAATACGTTTGTTCGACGTTTTGCGCTCACAACGAAAAAGATTGAATCAGCTGCATTCCAACAATTATATAAATATATTTATTGGCACTATGTGTGAGTGTGTTATTGTGTATGTATTTAAAGTTATGCATTTATGTGTCAGCTAGTCAAAATATATTTATTTTATTTAATTTTTCATGCAACTTTCATTTTATTGAAATTAAACACAACTCTGAGGTTAACTTTATTAGGTTGAACTGTACTCAATGGAATTGCAATTAAGGAAATTGATTACATAAAATTGGCAAATTAAAAAAAAATATTTACTATGTAACAGTCAGCAACAGACTCGGCGGCAGCCGGTAACAGGGTGAGAGGATGCGCTAGAAATGAGCAGGCAAAGCACTCTATCAAAATACTAAAAAAATCCTACCTATTTTTTTACACAAGCAATCAATAAAAATATTTTATATTTTAAATTTATTACATGTTAATATTTATAAATAGTATTTAAATAATATGCTATCAGTTAAAAGGCAAGATTAGTTTTATTAACGCTAAAGCAAAGTTAATACAACAAAAAAATTGTAAAATACTTCTTTCTACACTGAACCAAATATTATTCTTAAAATCAATGAAATCCATTCACTAAACGAAATTCATCGATGAACAATTAATTCATTGTCTCAAAGAGGAAATTCTTTCACTCAAAGGATAAATGTATTTGTTTACAATGCATTGTACATTGTTTGCAAGAATCTTACTACCAAATAACGAAAAAAAAAAAAACGAAATGGCCATTTCTGCCCTTGAACGGACTTTGACCGAGCTTCATATGATCAACTGTGTAGTGTGTGTTGTGAAATGTTTGAACACAAATGATCAAGAACTGCATCTACCGAACGGCTTATGTTCTCAAGAAGATTTTCATGACAGTTTTTACTCTCTGAGGTTTGCCATTGTCTGCAGAGAGGTGACGCCCATTGTGTCAAGTGGAATTCAAACCAGGGCTCTCTGGCGTGGTCCTTATTTTTCGACTTTTGAAATATCATAGCGGCATGCCATTATTCGATTATATGCATCTAAATACGAGTATGAAAGAGATATTTTTGTTTTAATTTTTTTATATGATATAGAGGACGACGATACCAGTTGTCAAAGCTTAGCCCCCTGTCACAAGAAAACGTCTCTTGGTGTCATTCGCCGATTTGAATGAGCCTCGGATATGTGATAGGTGCTGAAACTTTAGGTTTAAGGTTCAAAATGGCGTCCGAAAATTTCACATAAGTAGGTAATTTCACATAAATATCATATTGGCGCAGCCATTTTGAATTTTTAATTTTTGACTCCAGATTAATGTTTATCGATCCCAAAAACCAATATGTACCTGATTTCATGTCGATACAACGCCGTCTTCTAGTTTTGGCCACTTTTTCCTGCCATTTGTAACATTGTGCCTTTGTAGCGACCTCTAAATGTCATTTAAAAATAAAAAAAAAATTTCTAGTTTCTTATGGTATCTATTCAAATAATGTGTTGCCCCGTGAAATCAAAAGAAAAAAGTTATTTTTCTTAGGAACAAGGACCACCCTAATACATACTATGTATAATAAAAAAAACATGCAAATAAAACAAACAAAGCTGCTCTGAAATCTTGCTTTCTTACTTCAAAGGACAACTGCTTATCTGCAGCTTATCTGCAGCTAATCACTTCAAAATGGCCTAAAAGCCAGCACATTTAATTAACCCGCAGCTGCTGGTTGAAATTACACAATCAAATCACTTTATGTCAAATGCATTACTTCAAAGTAGTTGAGAAAACAAATAAGAATCTATTGAAAAACCATACCATTGGAAATGCAATTATTATCGATTACATTGTGAGCAGAAGAAGAAAAGAATTGCAATGCTGGCAGATTAGCAGCAAGAAATTGAAATATCAGCGGCAGAACCAAACGAACAAAAGATGAACCCGGCGAAATAATAAATCGCAATTTAAGGATAAAATCGTTTTAGCACACAAAAAAAAAACTAACACAATCAGAAAAAACCAAAAAATACACTCAGCACAAATAGCGCCAGGCTGAAGAAGGTGAAAAAATTCAATTTGATATCGAATCTAGCTCTGAGTGAAGCAAGGCAAAGATTCACAAAATGGGTGCAAATCGAAACCACTCAGAAAAAAACTAGCTGGTTAAGCAGAGGCGCAACGTAAGAAAGGCGTCAAATTGAGGTGAACTGCAGCAGAGGCAGCAGCAGCGAAGCAAAATTAAAACGTTCTTTTTTGCTTTTGTTTTTGTACTTGTTGGCAGCTATAGCTTAATGCGCACCGTCATTGCTGCAGTCATAGTTTTCATTTTCAGTTTCAATTTACTTCCTTTCATAACAACCCGATTTTTTTTTTTTTTTTTTTATTCAGTAAAAACGCTGGAAAACTGCTTGCATTACTTTATTCAGCTTGTTTATTTTACGTTCTTGTGCCAGCAGTAATGTTTTCTCTCATTTGTTTTTTTTTTTTTTCTTATTGTTCCATAAAGTATTTTTATAATGAGCAAGAAAAATATTATGAGCTTGAGGATTACCGTGGAACAAATGGTGAAATATAGAACAATACCACATGACAGCGTTAACAATCGATATGTGGAGCATGGTTCATGGTTACTGCTTCAAAATATAACAATTTGGACACAATGAGTACAGAATGTAGTGGTATATATATATTAAAAGAAGAAGAATGAGAGCAATATTATATAATATTGATCAATTTGTAATTTAATTTTCAAAAAAATTAATGGAGGCATTTTATATTCGTGTGTCAATATAAGAAAATTAACTTTAAATTATATCGATAATTTATCGATAATTTAAACAATAAAATTTACAAGAAATTATCCTAAACAATTAAAATTACGATGACGGTATCGTTATCGATAATTTCTTGATAATAAAATTATCAAATTTCCATAACGATAATTATCGATAGTTGAAACGGTATAATTATGTGAAATTATCGATAAATGATCGCTAACGATATCGTTCTCGATAGTTCATTCTTAACAATATTATAAAATAACGGTAACGATAATTTATCGATAACTGAAACTATAAAATTCTCGTGACATTATCGATAATATATCGTTCACGTTACTGTTCTCGATAATTAAAACCAATAAAAGTTTTAACTCTCTGCCTCTCAAAAACCGCTACACATACGGTTCCTTTAGAGTAGCTTACGCTACGGAATGATGTTTGTGTTTATTTTTATGCTATTTTAGAGTATTGTTTATATTTACATTTAAGTACACAAACTTTAACGCTATAGAATAAACAGTGAAGTCATCTACAATACACAACGTTAATATGCTGTTCTCTCAAATCTACGCAACAAGTACCTGAACATACTCTACGCTAGTGTTTATTTTCATATACTGCTTATAACTGTACTAATCTTCTGGAAAAAAATTGTTTTATCAAATAAGCTTCTCAATAATAAGTACTTGCGCGGGAAAAGATCTTTTAGAACAGAAACTTTTCATTGGATTTTTTTTCAAAAAATTAATTTCAACTGATTTTCAAATGATGCTTATCAGTTAGTTTTAATGCATGACACGACAAATTTAACCACTGTTGCATCAATACCATAATTGCCGCTTGTTTTATTGAACTATTTATTAAGTCATTTGTGGCACACGTTGATGTTAATTGCAAGCATTTGTGCCGTTATTTTCAATTTAAAAATATCTAATTGCTTTCTTCAAATGATATGTATATAAATTGTCACACATAAAAGTAAGTGAAAAACAATAGAAATTAAAAAATCACTAAAGAAAAGAGGACTGATGAAACGCACAGTCTTAAAAGAAACGACTAGATTTTCTTTGAGTTTTAGAAAAATTTACAAATAGAAAAATTAATTTAATTTTAATTAAATTAAAAAATTGTAATGTAGTCATGAGTGGGACATCGCCATGAATGGTACAGTAAGGTCTAGCATTGGTTTAACGTTAACACCTGACTTGTCGTCTTAAATCGCCTTCAAGAAATTGCCACCTAACATATGAAACCTTCTGAAGGCTACACCAGCTCCATTCTAGGAACTCTCTCAGGTTCGAATCCTTATCTGGCACAGAAAGTTTTTTCAATTGAATTAATTTTTCTGTTCGGTCGTCACCTCTCTGCAGGCAATGGCAAAACTCAGAGAGTAAAAACTGCCATGAAAAACTTCTTGAGAACATAAGCCGTTTGGAGTCGGTAAAAGCTGGTAGATCCAGTTCTCGATCATTTGTGTTCAAACATTTCACAACACACACAACACAATTGATCATAAGAAGCTCGGTCAAAGTCCTTTTAAAAGCTGAAATGACCATTTCGTTTTTTTTTTTTAACACATGCCAGGGATAGGTTCCAGTATTGGAACTCATTGTAGCAGTTTCGTGAATGGATAAATTAATCACAATACATACTAACTGGGGCCTTACTCTGTATTGCGATGCGCCAATCAATGCGATGCGAAAATGAAATGGATGCGTACGCTAATCCGTATAATCAAATCAATTTTGCGAATTTTTCTTGTCGCATCGCAATAGAGAGTAGGGCCGGCTCCTGGTAAAATTATCGAAACCTATAAAACATTTCTGACAAATAAAGGGAATTGCCACCTGTTGTATTATTGCGCAAATAAATTCCGATCAGGCCTGATCTGCTCGCGGCATTGAGCTACCATAGCCAGCACGAAACTCCCCGAAGAGGGCCAGCTTACAATAGTCAACACCACTGAAACCAAACTTCATCGCACATGTCCGATGACCACTAATTTCGCTATTTCAATGCTACCTTTTCAATTCTGTACTAGATCAGCTAACGAACAACACATCAATCAACACAACTTCACTTTTTAACACGCTTACTCTTCGTACCCTGGTCGTTCGATCCGTCCAATAAAAATGTTCTACACCAACATAAATCGTCACTCATTTTTCAAAAGTTTTAATCGCCCAATCAACATGTTAAAGTGTTAGTGGTGAAGTGTTCACATTAATCTTGGCTACGACTATCCAAGTACTCGTACTACCAAATTTTATTGGATTATTGATACTCCTTCGAAGACATAAGGCTGATTGTTATACTCAGTATAAGACAAGATTCAATTCCCGAAAACATCTTCCTTTATCCTGGCTGTAAACAGGCAGATCTGTAAAGACCTGACGGAGTTGCTATGAATGGCACAGTGCAAAAAATATATTTCTTACACTAGCAATACTGAAATTTCGGCTGTCATGTTACTTCACTTTTTAGTAGCGTTTGAAAAGACAAACGTACCAACTATACTTAAAATAATTACGGTTAAACATTTTTGTGTAGAATTAAAGTGGATATTTTTTAAATTAATTTCTTTGTCATTGAAAATAAAAGCTTAATGCTTACAGAACATGTACAAATGGTTGTATTTTAAGCATACGCAAGCCAAAAAAAATGGTGCCCGTGTGTCATGAATGGGACACTTTTCGGTATGAATTGGATACTTATCAAAATTAATTTTTTTTTTTGTGGACGTAATTTTCAGCGTATAATAGCATACTTCGTATATATTTTTTGTGGTTACTTGTTAACCCTTGATTACCATATGGGGTAGTTGATTAACCCAGCCTTAATTCGTTAACAGTCTTAATTCAATTTATTGGAGTTTATATTCGATTATTATTTTGTGGGGATTAGTAGACCATCTGAACTTAAAATTTCGTCTGTTATCAAATAGTCTCGTTGCTAACTTACTTTTGAGTTGCTTTTGGAGAGACAAAAACATACCAAACATACTTAAAATTATTGCATTTTTTTTTTTCTTGTGTAGAATTAAAGTGAATATTTTTGAGGCTAAAGAAATTAAATTTTTTTCATTGAAAATAGAAGGATATTGTATGCAGAACAATCAGAATTGGTTGTATTTTAGATATATAAGATGGATTTTAAGATAAATGCGATTAAAAAATATGTTAGCCGAAAAATTGCATCATTTTGTCATGAATGGGACAGTTGTCGTCATGAATGGGACACTTTTCAAAGTTGATTTTTTTCGTGTGGACATCTTTTTAGCGTATCTTAACATGTTTTGTGTGTATTTTCTGTGGGTTTATGTTAACCCTTGATTGCCACATGGGGTAGTTTGTTAACCAAGACTTTTCTATAAATTCAACTTTTTGAATTTTTAGGCTTTTGTTTTTTCTTTTTAAAAAAAAAGATACTTTTTACTTTTAGGAGTACATATTCTCAAATTTCGGCTAACATCGCACAGTCTCGTTGCTAACTTACTTTTATATACATGCAATAACAATAGAGTTCAGCTACTACAGCTATATCGCACTTCCTCAGCATTAACCCATCTAAAGCCACTACCCAGTAATCATTGAAAATATCAATGTTATGGATACCCGTGACCACAAACAAGTTAATGTGGGAAAAATTTACCCACCAATAAATGGGTTGGGCTCAGGGACAACACAAGACGTAACAACTAACCATGCGTATATATAGATCTAATTACACAACTAATTTTAATCTACTTTTGAGTTGACCTTTTGACAAATTAACATCAAAAACGCTACAATTGTTAACAAAGGAACTCATGCGACTTAAAGGAGCAGTAGCCATATAATTTGTTCTACTAAATGGCAAATAAATTAAGTTGTTAGCGTTTCTACTGCTTCTACGGTTAGTGTTAAAATTTATGTGAGAAAGAAGTTCTGGAGAATCGAATACACCTGTTATGAGCTGGTGTAAATATACGATATCTGCCGATTTCCTTCGATCACCTAAAGACTGCATTTTTAATAGTTTTAAGCGATCCTCATAAGGAGGAAGGTCTAATATGTCAGTTCCACTTAAGCCCCTAAGAGCAAACTGAACAAAACGTCACGATTGCATAATACAACGTTGTAGTTGTAATCATGCTATTAAATTCTTTGGCCCAGCGTTTTACAAAACCAAGCATTGAAGATGCTTTTTTACAAATATTATCAATATGAATGTTAAACGACAGCTTAGAATCCATGCATATACCTAGGTCTTTGACGGTGTCTACACGACTCAAGGCAGTATCTTTAATCTTATAATCAAATATAAAATTATTCCTTTTTCGCGAAAAGGTCATAGTTTGGCATTTATCTGAATTTAAAAACATATTATTTTTAGAACACCAAACTTCAAAGGATTTTAGATCAGACTGGATTTAGATCTCTAGAACTAATCGTTCTGTATATTTTCATATCATCGGCATAAATAAGCAGATGAGAGTGTTCAATGACATGAGTTACATCATTGATAGCTAAAAAAACAGAAGAGAACCAAGGTGACTACCCTGAGGAACACCTGATCCAGCAATAAATTCAGAAGACAATGCGCCTCGAAAACGTATTTGATAAGATCGCTCTACCAAATACGATTTAATCCAGTTCACAAAATATTGTGGAAATCCCATTAACTCAAGTTTAAATAAGATTAGATTGTGTGGTAGCTTATCAAATGCCTTACTAAAGTCAGTGTAAACACAATCGACCTGGTTACCAGAATCAATAGAATTTAAGCAGAATGTTGTAAAATCGAGAAGATTAGACACAGTGGATCTGCCATTCACAAAACCATGCTGACGAGTTGTTATGACTTCCCCACAGTGAATTTTCACGCGATCATACACCATCCGCTCAAAAAGTTTTGGAATCGATGAGAGCTTAGCGATAGGCCTATAGTTACTGACATCGTTCCTGCAACCCTTTTTAAAAATAGGACTTATAAATGATTTTTTCCAAAAAAGTTGCAAAATTGAGCAGCCTTTGGAGAGATAAAACATACCAAATATACTTAAAGTAATTGCGATTTAGTTTTTTTGTGTAGAATTAAAGTGGATATTTTTGATGCAAAAAAATTAGACTTTTTTTCTTAGAAAATAGAAGGTAAATGTAAGAAGTACCATTAAAATTGATTGTATTTTTAACATATAACATGATTTTCAAAATAAATGCGATTACAAAATACGTAAGCCGAAAAAATTGTATCATCTTGCCATGAATGGGACAGTTTTCTTCATGAATGGGACACTTTTGGAAGTTGCTTATTTCATGTGGACATACTTTTTAGCGTATCATAACATGTTTTATTTTTTTTGTGGTTACATGTTAACCCTTACCTACCACACAGTATAATTCGTTACCCAGTCAATCAATCCAACTTTTTGAAATTTTTGGGCTTTTTTGTTTCCTGTTTTTGAGACAAATAATTAATATTTTTTTTTTTTTTTCCTTTTCTTAAGGGGATTAATAGACCCTCGGAACTCCAAAAGCATATATTAACAACGTTCATAAACCTTTTTTGGTAAGTCAAAATATCTTAACCTCATGTTTTGATAGTGAATGGCAAATGTACATTACAATTGCTGTAATGAAATTGACAATTTTTTTTTTTAAATTCCATTCCTGAGGAATTGATATAACCAATTTCTAATTCCAAGGAATTGGAAATGAGGCGGAATTAATTCCAAAAGGAATCATTACAGCCCAGCTCTGCATGTATACAATAATTAAAGCAGTATTGTGATGACGAGTTAAAATATTTAAAATATTTTGTTCGAATGTCATTCGAGCTCTTCCAGCTACATGTAGCTGAATATATTAAAAATAAACAAAAACGTTTTCTAAAATCTAAAAATCTTGTTTCTTATTTTTTTTTTTTTTTTTAATAAAATTTATAATTTCTAGTTACCTTCGAGTAAACTTAGTTTATTTGCTGAAGAAGTTTTCTCATTCATCTTACGCAAAACTCTTATTTTGAAAAATAAATATAAATAATCTAATTTGTTCTACTGTTTATATTATTGTTGCTTCGCCCATTGCAATGTTGACAATGTTGATGATTATTTGTACGAATTCAAATTTTGTTCAGCCCTAAATTTTTACTCATCCAACAATAACAAATTTTCCAAGCGCCGCAAACTATGCAGTATTTATGTTTGCATTCTTAAAGCCAGCAGCAGAGTATGATTTTAACGAATGATATGTTTTCACTCTCTTCTGACCGTCATGATGTTCATACTTATTTTCTTTTTGCATACTTCCTGCCTTGTCTCTTTCTCACGCTGCTGCAATGTTTCCTGCCAACATCCGCAGGCTCTGGAATGGAAACTTAGAGTATATCCGGTTTTATCCTTGAATATCCTTTTTCCTGTATTTTAAACACACACACAAACACATTGAAAACTACTGTTGCATATTTTATTGCAACTCGTTTGTTTTTATTTACTTTTTGTTAGTTCATTTTTACTTGTTTTAACCTATTTAACAAAAACAAACAAAAAAAAAATGCAGCAATAAAAAACAATTTGAAGAGTTGTCAACATTTAATGCGACATTTCTGTGCTATTGACAGTAATGGCGCATGAAGCGCAAGGGAGAGAGTGTGAAAAAGAAAGAGAAAGAGGAAGAGAAAGAGTTGATAAAGCAAGCGAGTTAACCGAAGCGCGGTTGCAATGTAAAGCATTTTATATTAATGCGCAAATATATTGCATATTTTATGACTTGCAAACGACCTTGTTGCAGCACAAAAGTAGGCAACATTATTTTGATCTTTACTGCTGCTGCCGCTCGTCGACATTCATCTTCAACTAAGCTGCATAGTTTTAGTGCTGCGCCTTTGACTTTATATGCCTATTCTTCAATTATGCCAACATTAAATATTTTAGCCACAAAACCACACACTCGCATTCGCCTTTCAGCTGTGTAGAGTTGCCAAAAGTTTGGAAAAGAAAAAAAACAAACTCTTTATGCAACCAATATTCGTCAGTTTATCAAAGCAGTAAAGCGCTCAAGAAAGTTCATCAAAAACTAATTTAATTCAACTAATGGTGCAACAAATTATAAGCAGAGATTTACAACAACAACAACAACAACAACAACAACAACAACAACAATAACAATGAAAGCAACAACTATAACAAACATTCAATATAGTCAAAATTTTCGCATCGAATATTTATGGGCCAATGTGATGGCGTGCAGATTAAATCCATTTTTGTGTTTAATCAAGTGCAATAATTCGCTAAGTCTGCACTAGAGCCGATACAACAACAACAACATATTTCTCAACAACAACCATAAATACTTTTCGTACAAGAACAACAACAACAATACCAACTATCGCACACACACCACAAGCTTGCATTAAAATAACTCAACTTCAAAGTTTTCTCATCAGAGCAAAAACTTTGCTCTACGCTGTAATATACAGCTCATAGACACATACACATACTTATACATTTCGGGACTTTTTCCTTTTGCTAAACACTGCTTTTTCGTCCCTAATACATGCCATGGCTTGCCAAATTCGCTTACGAAAAATTCGCTATCGACAGCACTGAATGATTTTGATAAACTTCGGCATTGTTTTCGTGCGCGACATTTGATGGTTCTGGGCGGAACTGGGTAGTCCTGGATGGTTCTGATAGAGTGGGTGAGACCTGCATGGATTTTCTAGAAGTCTGAGCATAAAGACTGTGACTTGCTTTTGAAACATTTATAGCTCTTAACGCATAATTTTTAATAAAACTTTTGATTGTAAATTATTTTCACGAACTCAAACATGCTCTTTTTTCGCTTAATTAAAAAAAATATTTGACTGAGTCTTAGTTGTGTTTCGTATTTTTACTTTATGAAGCTAAAAACTTTTTTAATATTTCTATATTATATTTCTTTAAATATTTCTATATTTTGCATTGTTCTTTTTTTTCTTTTTGTTTTCTTAGTGATACTGAAAAAGTTGTATTTCTTTATTAGTTATATCGATGGTTATGCACACAAATGTAATAAGTGAAATCAGTTTACTTTATTTCCCGAAGCATCAACATATTACACAGTACAACACCTTAAAAAAACTTGGACTTCTATTAACGGATTCTAGTAGCGGAGACAAAAAGGATTACATTAATATCGATGTTTTAAAAGTTTACGTCTGAATTATATTTACTTATATATGAGGCTTAACCCTTTCAAGCCGAACAAAAACCGCTGGACTTACGACATTTTAACTTGGTGGAACTTAAGCATTTGAATAAATTTAAACTTTTAACTATCCTGGAACCTTATATAAGGTTCTCTCAAGCGTTCTGTGTGAAAGATTAAAGCCGATTACAAAAACACTGATTGGACCTTATCAGTGTGGCTTTCGACCTGGTAAGTCCACCATAGACCAGATTTTCACGCTACGACAAATCCTGGAGAAAACCCACGAAAATCAAATTGACACACAGCATCTCTTTGTCGATTTTAAAGCTGCGTTCTATAGCCCAAGAAGGGAGTGCCTATACGCAACAATGTCTGAGTTCGGTATACCTGCAAAGTTGATTATACTTTGCAGAATGACGTTGAGCAACACACGCAGCTCCGTCAAGGTAGGAAATGACCTCTCCGAAACATTCAATACCGAAAGAGGTTTCAGGCAAGGCGATCCACTGTCTTGCGATCTCTTTAACATCATCATGGAGGGGATCGTACAAAAGGCCGGTGTGCATCGTAATGGTACCATTTTCTACAAAGGTGTCCAGCTCCTTGCGTACGCTGATGATATTGATATTGTCGGCAGAACCAAGAGAGATGTTACCGCTGCTTTCGCCGCTATCGAAAAGGAATCAGCCAAAGTGGGTTTGACGATAAATGAGGGTAAAACAAAGTATATGCTGTCTACAAACAAGGGAGCGTTGCGTTTAGACTCCCACGTTTCATCCGGCAGCTATAACTTTCAAGTAGTCAAGGAGTTCGTTTACCTTGGCACCGCCATTAACACTAACAACGAAATCAGCCTGGAGATAAAGCGAAGAACAATAATTGCTAATAGGTGCTACTACGGGCTCAGTAAGCAACTAAGTTCCAGAGCCCTCTCTCGATCGACAAAACTAACACTCTACAAGACGCTCGTTCTACCTGTGCTGCTTTATGGCGCTGAGGCATGGGTAGTTTCGCAAACTGACGCAGCCGCTCTGGGGGTGTTCGAGAGAAAAGTTCTTCGCAAAATCTTCGGTCCTGTTCGAGTCGGCGATGACTTTCGCATCCGAATGAACCACGAGCTGTATGAGCTCTACGGAGACATTGACGTAGTTCGGCGTATAACTGTGCAGCGACTACGCTGGCTGGGTCATGTCCATCGTATGGACGACGAAGCTCTAGCGAAAAAGGTGCTCGAGGCGAGGGTCGCTGGTCAACGACGACGAGGGAGACCATGCCTCCGATGGATGGACCAGGCTGAGGAAGCCCTAACCGCACTTGGTGTATCCGATTGGAGAAGGCGCGCGCAAAGCAGAGGCGCCTGGCGAGAGCTGATGAGGTCGGCCGAAACCCGGACACGGGTTGTTACGACCACCTAAGTAAGTAAGTAACTATCCTGGAATTTGTTAACCCAAAATGAATATACATTTTTGGGATGTATTGGTTCAATCGGATCGAAAGGAGGGTAAAATTAACACTAAATTTAGCACTCCAACAGGAATAATTTACTTTTTTCACATTTTGACAGTACTTAATTGAAATGTAGGTATTTGTATGCATTTTTACTGGTATAGAAAAGTTTTTTTAAGGATGTCCCAAAAGTCACTGATTCTTGATATTTTCTACGGGCCCTTCTTTTTTTTTGACAACTGTAGAGTTGGTCAGCGGTACCTCAATATTCCGCTGTCAACCGAAATAGAGGTTTCCAGAATAACATCTCTATTGACGGGATTGTTGTGAGCATCGCTATTCAGAACACTAGAGATGTGTTCCACTTCATAATACTTTAAAGTACATTGACTTTTGATATTTGTCCCTAGATTCCCATTTCAATCCACTATTCTTTTCAAAAAATGTTCGGGCCTCATTCTTGGCGCCATACATCTGAATCTTCTCGCTTTCGCGCCTTACTGTCTCTCTTTTTACCCGCCTAAAAAACGTCTCTCGTCCCTCCTCCTCTCTCTATAACACTCCTTAACAGCACGCGTATAGTAGCAACCGACTGCAGGGTGCCTTTGTAGGCGGCGTCTTTCTTTGCAGCGACGTAGTTACACTCCTGGTCATGCTACTGGCTTCAACAAGTTTTTATTTTTTAATTCTTGTTATAATTTTCCGAAAATATTGATAAATTGGACAAAATATCTTCTGTATGAGATAATAGAGAACATACACCGATTTTCTTTTATATTTTTTACGTATTTTACACTAATCGTAAACCGATTAAAAGCTGGTGTACCATATTTGTGACACAAAGCACAGTGTTTTCTAGTCGTAGCATTTGAGCTAGTGGAGCATTATTTTGGAGCAGAATAACGTCTTGCAACGCAGATTTTATGGGGGCTCTTTTCCGCGAATTTCTTCAAGTACATACAACAATTTTGTTCACTTTTTGGAGTATACCTACAGCCAGAGCCTTACACGAACATAATATTTTCATTTGTTCGTTGAACTCCTAGAGGGGTCAAATATATGAGCTGGTCCTATTATTTTTTGCCTCTTAACATTTCTTCCGAACACACCTACCCTCTATCTGCCACCCTTCTTTGGGTCTCCATACAAACAACACAACAACCATCGGAAATAGTTTATATCGGCCGTAGCTGAACTCCTAGAGGGATCAAATATACAAGTCCTATTATTTTTAGCCCCTCATCATTTCTTTCACACACAGCTACCCTTTATTTGCTACCCTTTTTTGGGTCCCCATACAAACAAAACAAAAACTGTAGAAAATAGTTTATATCAGCCGTAGCTGAACTCCTAGAAGGGTCAAATATATGAACTGGTCCTATTATCTTTTGCCTCTTAACATTTCTTCCAAACACACCTACCCTCTATCTGCCACCCTTCTTTGGGTCCCCATACAAACAACACAAAAACTGTCGAAAATAGTTTATATCAGCCGTAGCTGAACTCCTAGAAGGGTCAAATATGTGAACTAGTCCTATTATTTTTAGCTCCTCAACATTTCTTTCAAACACAGCTACCCTCTATCTGATACCCTTTTTTTGGTGCCCATACAAAAAACACAAAAGCTGTCGAAAATAGTTTATATCAGCAGTAGCTGAACTCCTAGAGGGGTCAAATATATCAGCTGGTCCTATTACTTTTTACCCCTCAACATTTCTTCGCAACACAACCACCCCCTATCTACTACCCTTCTTTGAATCCCCATACAAAAAACATCTCTTTTCTACGAACAAACGAACGAACATGCATTTTTTCATCTATTTTCTACGGCCGAACGAACAAACATCTATTTTTTATGAACGAACGAACGAACAAAGTATTTCTTTTATTTCTCTACGAACGAACGAACGAAATATTTTTATTTTTTTCTACGAACAAACGAACGAGCGTTCGTGCAAGGCTCTGCCTACAGCCCTAAATATTCATCGTATAAAGATAAAATAAATGCCAAAATATTAGATATATGGTGGAAAAAATTAATATTGGATTGGATTCATAAAAAAGCAAAAACTAAGAAGAAAATTCACATTATCGTATGAGAAAAATCCCACATAAAATGCTTCCATACCTGATTATATTTTTTGGTTTGGTTTTTACTAAAATCACGAAAGCAACATCATGTCGTTTGTTAAAACGAATCGTTTTACGAATATTTGTCAGTAACTGCTTGCGTTGTTATAAAATATATATGTTGTAAAATTTGCCTATATATGTATGTATATATGTATATATATGCATATCAGTTGCATTCGTTTTTTTCCTTTGCTATTGTGTTTTATTACTCTTCAATAATAATAATACAATAAATAACACAGATGCTACATAGCCAGTTAGTAGCTAAAAAAAATGTATTACTACTACGCAGGTTTACATATGCAGATGCTGGTTGTTTTGTTATAAAAACTCTATTCATTATTTAAATATCATAATAAATTTAAAATATTTATTACTAGCAGGCCACAGTGGTCCGCGGCTTCGCCACGGACGTTTTTTTTTTATAAATAAAGTGCGTTAACACGTTTTTGTTACTCTTTGAATGAGTGTTGAGAGCGACAGAGCGCAAAAACTTTATTTAAAAAAATCCTAAACACGCTAAAGTTATTCAAGTCAATCGCCTTGCGTTCAGAAATGAACAAATTTTGATTGCTCTACAATGTGCTTATCCGCTCCCACTCTCACTATTTTCGGCAGTTTCTATTGAAAGTAACAAGAAAAACTTTTGTATGCCGTTCAAACGATCACCGTGTGACATCAGCCCTTAAGACAATGCATATCAAACGAAATAAAAAATATTTTTTTCAAATTCATCACCAAATATATCAAGCAGGAAATTCTACGCCAACACTTATGATACTAACGTAACAGTGAATTTTTTTTTTTGTACCCAGTTCAGGGCCTATTTTCCACTCTTTTTTAAGTTTGATATTTTTTATAATGATTTGCGCTCTTGAATACAACCAATTCAAAACTTTGCCTACATCTAAGAAATAAAATTTCAGTACTGAAATGTCTGCAACAATGCTTTGATTTATTACGAAATAAAGTTTGTAGGGTGTATTTAAACTTTTGTCCCTCACTGTAAGTCTTCACAAAACTAACTCGACTCATAGTCTTTGACTCGATGCTGCTTAGCTCAACAACAAGCACCACAAAAATTTTCCTCAAATTTATTTGCCAAAAAAGTAAAAATTAACCTTGATATGAAAATAAAACGAAAATAAGTTTTACATATAAAATTAAATTGATTTATTCACTCTTAAAAGCATTCAGCTCTGGAATGTAGTGAAATAAGTTTTATACTTCATACATCTTCCTACTTAAGGGAGGAACCACTTGAAAAAAATCTATACCGCCCGTTCAGTATGCAGTCAAGCGATAAAATTCATTCAGGCGTCAGCACACTTCCGCTTGGCTTTTCCCATGGACGGCGGAAGTTAAGACAATTGCCATTAATCGTTTCTTCGAACTAAGCGTTCGTTGGCATGTCTGTTTTCAACACAAAATTCCGACTGAGTTTATTATTCTGACTAAACGCTTCATGGGGAATTTTATACTTGCAAGCACGAGCGAGTGAATGAAACGAAAAAATCAAATATATGGCAACGCGATGCTGATCGACAGGGTGCAGCAGCTCCAGAAATAATGACTAAAGTTCAACATCGAACTTTGTCAAGATGTAGGATTAAATTCAATATTAATTTAAATGGAATCAGAAGAACTTAATACATAAAAGCTCAAAACAATAGCATGAAGTAAAATTTCTGAAAACACATTATCAACTTAAATGCTTAAGTGGAAAACCTTCTACATATTCCGTTAAGTCAATTCTGAAACGTTAAATCTAACAGTTTCTTGGAAAACTGTTGGCCCAGCGGAACATAAAACATGCTTCATAGTAGAGAACTTTTTAATTACAAATTAATCGAAATACTTCTGGAACAAAAAGTTTATTCAACCATTCCACTCTCTTACTAAGCGTGTCTCAAACTCTCCAAGTCGGATTAACCAAACAGATTTGTCAAGCTGAAGAAATATGCCGCAAAATACTTAAATGCTGCATACTTTTTGGCTATCAAAATAACAAACAAGTTATTCATTTGCAAAGTTATTTATGGAAATTATTGCGTTTACGAATATAAACATTATTTAATGTTTAACTTATTGCTTTTCAAAATTCAAATAAATTAAGAAACTTTTAATGTATTGTTAAATAAAAAAAATATCTTTTGAAATAAAGCATAAAAGCATGAAAATATTTGCTGTGCAGCTAGCTACTACCGCAAAGTCAAAGAAAACCTTGCTAATGTTAACAAAATATATATATATTATTCAAAAACTTGCTGCCAAGGAGGGAAAACGTAAAAGGCAACGCATTGCAAGGCTGTGGTTTTTGCACTCACTTAAATAAACTTTAATTATAATAAAAAATAGGTTTAATTATCTGAAAATGTTGTTGCATGGCACAGAAATGTAGGAGAATAAAACGTATTAGTTATCTAGTTGCTGGTTAGTTAGAGCTGCTTGTTCTATATATTAAAATTACAACAGTGTTTAATAACCTTGAGCATCAACCTACCTTGACATGCTGCAATGCAGTTTGAATATAAAAGAATTTCAAACGAATTCCTATTTAAACACAACAGACGGGTGCAAATATGCTGCATTCAGCACATTTTTCTGTGCAAATATTTGGTTAATTAAATCATCATCATTATCATTAGCATCATTATCATCACTATTGTCATTCTCATGATGTACTGGACAAAATCTTTTTTTTATATAAATGTGTTTAAAATGGAATACTTATTAAAGCAGTTTAATAAGCTGCAAATATTTAATTATTTTATATGTACTAGAAAATCGAAATTTTTTTGCTCCAAAACTTAAAATAGGTTGTCCGAGGTTGTCCCAAAAAAGTTCAAGTTGCTTTTATTTATGTGGTAGCCTCTTAATTTTCTCGTAGGATGTTAAAATAAATGTAAATAAAATTTGGTGTACTTAGAACCACAGGAACCCTAGGTTTGTTTCCAGGTAAAGTCTAAAAAAACTGGATCGACTTTTATGAAACAGGTTCAGAAATGTCGCATTTTTGCTACAGCATAGTATAAGGCAATTTTAATTTCGAAATTTTAGAAATAATTATGTTTAATTAAAGTGTTAAGTTTTTTAAGAAATCATCTCCGGTATCACAAATTGCTTGACCGTTCTCTTTCATGCGTTTGTGTTGCGAGAGAGAGACCCTCATGAAAGTCGAAAAATGAGATACATATAAATGCAGTCCTGAGCTGCAAAGCAGAACAAAACAAAAAGAACATTTTTGTTATGCATTGCGTCAAGGGCTGAGCTCACACGACAATCGCTTGAACGACATTCAAAAGTATTTGTTCTTGCTTTTAATGGTAACTGGTAAAAAACAGTAAGAGTGAGACATTGTAGTGCGATCAAACTTTGTTTATTTTTGAACGCAAGGCTTGATTGACTTGACCGGTTTTTCCAATCCGTTTTTTTTTTTAGGTTGGATTTAGATATTTTCGATTAGATAAGTCGACAAATGCTGTTATTTTCAAAACTTGCACTAGTGTTTTTGTAATCGCCTTTAACCTTTCACACAGTACGCTTCAGAGAAAATTATATACGATGGAAATACTCAGAAGATTGATACCTCGATAGTTGTCGCAGATTATTGGGTTTCCTTTCTTAAGTATTAAGCAAAGTACACTGAGAATCCAATCGTCGCGCATGCTTTCCGCTAGCCATATTTTGCTGATGAGCTGATGCATGCGCCTTATCAATTCATGGCCGCCGGTTTTTAACAATTCCGTCAGCACCCGCTGCTTTATTGTTTTTGAGTCGTTGAAGAGCAACTCGAACCTCTTCATGGCTACGTGGTGTTACTTCCACTCTGTCATCGTTGATTGGTGGTGCTGGCTGGACGTCACCAGTAAGTAGATTAGAGAAGTGTTGTCTATACAATCTCTGCGTATCTGCACACTGCGTATCTGTAACATGATCTCAATTTTCATCGCTACAAGTGAACGCTCCGGGCTTGAAACCTTCGGTTAGACGCTTAACCTGTTGATAGAACTTCCGTGCATCCTTCTTGCCCTGGTATACCTCAAGTTCTTCACGCTCACGCTTTTCCTGCTCTCTTTTCTTGCGTCTGAAAAGGCGCCTCTCTTCCTTCCTTTTTTTCGCGTTAGGTTTCTCGCACGGCTCGCGTTGCAGCTGACTGCAGCGTTTTTCTATATGCGGCGTTTTTTACTGCTGTCACGATGCGGCACTCCTGATCGTACCATGCGGCACTCCTGATCCGAGGTTGCGGCCGCCGGAAACCAATGACTTCTTCAGCGGCAGCGCGCATGGAGTGGGATATATGCGGCCAAAGTCCACCGGCGTCGTCGGGTCCAGAGGTTGGTTGGTTGAGCTTAACCGAGAGTTGAGCGGAGTAGGCCTCGGCAGTCCGTTGTAATTGCAGCTTAGCGACATATAGCTTTCGTTGGATTCCTGTGCGTATGTTCTTTGCATTGCATAATCGCATGCGAATCTTGGCTGCCAAAAGATAGTGGTCGGAGTCAATGTGTCAATGGAGTCAATGACATGTACGCACATTTAAAACACTAGAGGCATGCCTTCCGTCGATTACAACATGATCAATTTGGTTTCGCGTTTTTTGATCTGGGGACACCAGGTAGCCTTGTATATGTCGAGGTGCTTAAATCTGGTGCTACTAACGACCATGTTTCGTATCACGGTGAAGTTGATCAGTCTTAGACCGTTATTCGTGGAGGTCTCATGAGGAATGAACTGACCGACAGTGGGGCCAAAGATGCCTTCCCTTCCGACTTTCGCATTAAAATCGCCGAGAACAATTTTCACGTCAAGGAACGGAAGGTGGTCGTATACGTCCTCAAGACTTGCGTAGAAAGCGTCCTTGACGGCCTTTTCCTTCGTCGGGGCGTGCGCGCTAATAAGGATAATGAAGAAAAATTTTGCCTTGATGCGGATCGTTACCAATCTTTCGTTCACATGTGGAACCGGGAAACAAGGTGGCGAAGTTTCTGGCGTACGACGAATCCACATCCGAATTCCCGCTTCTACACATTCCAGCTATAGTAGATATCGCAGTCTGATGATTTAGAGCAGCCTTGCCCTTTCCATCGCATTTCCTGGATGGCGGTGATGTTTGCCTTTATTGTTTTGAGGGCTTCCGCCAGTTGGATACTGGCACCCTCCCTATAAAGGGCCCGGACATTCCAGGTGCATATCCGTAAATCATTGTCCGGTTTATCGTTTGCGGTGGCCGTCAACGTAATCCGAGGCTGGTTTGGTTTTCATTGGGCAGTAGTAATGTGGCGGGACCCAAACCTTGCGCACATTCCATGTTTAAGGTCCACGGAGCGACCCCTCAATTTTAACGGCAAGAGGAAGATTAGGGAGTTTTGGACAAAGGTGCTTTTTAGGCGGCACCAACTTGCCTTGACAGTGTCAGGTTATCGGTATATGTGGATTTATCAATCAAGACACAGCGGTTGTGCAAAGCTGTGCCTTTCCACTGCCTTGCTGGTCACTCGCTGTATTGTTTGCGATCGTTTATTTGTCAAACTTATTCGCGGCTTACCTTCATATCTGGAGGCCGTCCACCATCCGTATCCTGCGACCCGTCTATTATTCCACGGAACATGGAAGGAATAAACATCAATAAATAAAATTGGTTGTTTAACCAATCGAACCGGTACAAAAAACCCGATATCAATTTTGAAGCCAGCGTACCATTATACTTTTAGTATTACAGGTTTATCAAATTCCAACAACTTCTTCTATTTTTTTTTTTTTTTCAACAAATGTATGGAGCCATCTTACCGTGGGGCACCACAGAACTTAAAACGTAAATTCAGACGTGTACATGAAAAACGACGATACACGTGAATTTTTTTATTTTTTTCCCCTTTCCGAAAAAGATTATTTGGATCATGGGACCGAATATGTGTAACGCAGTGTAATGAGCCAACATCCACCGATATCGCTTCCCATCGACTGTTTCGCCTTCTCTGAAGAAAAATGGCCCAATGATGATTTTAGCGCAAACTTCGCACAGTGGCTTATGTACGGAAAAAAATCTGTTTTTAAAGATAACATTGCTCAAAATATAAACATGCTTATCTTGAGTAAAATGTCTCAATATGAATTCCCCATTCACAGATTTATATTTTAAACTTTGTTTTTTTTTATAAAATTCACGAATGTCAGGTAAAATAAAATTGAACAAAGACTTTTCTGAACATTTTGATCTTTTAAAGTTTATTTTGTTACGTTCATTTAATGTGCAATTTGTTATTCATTTTTTAAAGCAAACTCTTACTTCAAAGATAAATATCTTTGTCTGTTCAAGTTTAGCCATGGCCCAAATGGTATCATCGTAAATGACAGAATGTCTTCTTTGCATTTATGTGAAATTTTGCTGCGAACACTTGCGACCTCGATATATATATGCAGTTTTTTTATACAAGTCCTGAAAAAATGTTGCGTTTTGAGCATTTGTGATAAAATATTAGGCTTGCCTAAAAGTATGCTCCTAAAAATTTTAATTTCTTTGTAATGCATTTAGATGGAAAAGCTACTGCACTACACAACATCTTCGGTTCTATTTGTCTTCATATTCTAAAACAATAAAATATCAATAAGCATGATAAATGTCAGCAAATTTGTTTTTAGTGCTGAAAATAGCAGCAGCAGAGTTTATGTTTTTGTCTAGCAATTTTTTTAAAACTAAAGAATTTCGAATTTCTTACAAAGGGCTTAGTGAAGAGTTATTAAAAAATAGCTACGATTTTTTGAAAAAAGAAAATTATAAGTCGTTGAATAATCATGATATTGAAAATCCCCTTTTACACTCGTCAAGAGTTGACAATCAAGTCTTGCATTTGTAGATGAAAGACGCGGACATCAAGGTGAGAGAAAGTAAATTTAATAGGAAATAGCAAAGAATTGACGTCAATTCTTGACCAGTGTAAAGGTAACTAATAGTCATAAATAATGTAAAATTTTTACTTAAAATAAATGATTCAAACAAGAACATAAAACGTTTTTTTATAAAAAAAGAAGAATGGCTAAGTTAATGGATAAGTTATGCCCAAATATATATAAAAATTTGTTTTTTTTATAAAAAAAAAATATTTAATAACAAAAATAACATGCAGTACTTTTCACTTTAAACGAAGTTCGCTTTAAATGATGACTTGCACAAAACAATTTATGTATGTGCACATGCATGTATTAACTCCTTCGTTATTGCTATTTACGTTTCGTTAAATATTAATTTACAATAAATTGTTCGAGAATTCGGATTAGTTTCGAATTCAAAACGAACTCGTTTGGTTTATTGGGATGCTAAAATTAGTTTATAGCCAACACAATGCCAACATTCTAACATCCTTGTTGTAAGGAACATTCTTCATTCTGTCTTACATATCGTTGTGTGCTTAATTAAATTTGCACTAAACTTAAACTAACATACACTTATCAAAGCAGCATACACACACACACACACACATACGCACTCAAATACCACTTGAATGTGAAGTGCCTAAGTGTATCTTTGTTTTGTTAATATTTATTTGCTAAATTTTATTGTTCAAAATTTTTCCCTTTATGTGCAATATTAAACTCTCTCGCTCTCTGTAGTAAAGGACGTAAAAAGATCTTTGAATGAAAATAATTTCAATTAAATAAGTTTTGCACTCATAAAAGAGACGTTCTAAGACAAATAAACGATTTAAAATATTTCAATTTACATTGTATTGCATTGCAAAAGTTTTGAAACAAAACAAAAATGTTTGTTACTTTTCTTTTTGGGAAGAGAAAGATTACGAAGCTCAACAAGGATTAAAGTGAATATAGCATGTTTTACTTACAGGACAAATTTCTGTAGAATTTGTTATTGCTATGCTATGCACTCGCCCCTTCCACCCCTCTCTCTCTCTCACTGTACTAGCAACAATGAAAAACTTTAGCAATAATAAACTTACGATATAGCAAACGACGAACGACAAACGCCTACTTTAAGCAGATTTTTAAGTTAATGTTTTTGTTTTTACTTTTAGCTGGATCTGCAGCTGCAAGATGAGGCCGGTGGTGACATCTCCAGTTTTATAACCAACGGCGAGTGGGACTTGCTAGGTAAGCGTAAAGCTGCCAACAAATAAAAGCATGCAATAAAATTTAACAACGTAGAATGAATTTTTACCAATATTTTTATTCTACGATAGTCAAACAAAGTGAAATAATGAAATTACTAAGAAAGCTTTAAGCTGCTGCTGCTATAAGCTTGCATTTTAAACAGGTTGCAACAACAAAAGTGTGCAGTAAAGTTATACAAAGGAAGAGAATACATTTTCCATAATTTTAATTCAGTTATTTAGACTTGCACACCTTTGTGAGAGTATCATCTGTTATTTTTGAATATTTTTAGCTTTACAAGATTTTAACTTTGACTACTACTATCCTTTTAATAGAAATAAACTAATGCATGTTCTTGCATGTCTTGCTCTGGAAGTAGCTGGTTTAAAGTGTTTTTTTTTTCTCTTCTTAACAAAAATAATAATAATATCATAAATATTTCTCTTTTTTGCTCTCTTTTTTCATTTTCGATAATACAAAAAAAAAAAAAACCAATTGTACAACAATTAATATGTGCTACTTGTTAACACATCGCGTAGGTGTACCCGGCAAACGAAATGAAATCTACTATAATTGCTGCCCAGAACCTTACATTGACATAACATTCGCCATTTTGATACGACGCAAAACTTTGTACTATTTTTTCAATTTAATCGTGCCGTGCGTCTTAATTGCCTCCATGGCTTTGCTAGGTTTTACACTGCCACCAGACTCTGGTGAGAAGCTCTCGCTCGGTAAGTTTGCAACAATCACCCAACCAGTTTGATTTGTTAAAAAAATCTGCATTCCCCGGAGACTGTTTTTAAAGTGCATGAGCATGCATGCATCATGACTTTCTTGAAACTAGACTTAAGATAAAAATTCGACAATATAATTAAAAACTATTCCAGCATTATGGCTGATTAAGTGCATCAACTATTTCAAATAATTCAACATAGCTCACAGAAATGAGCTGCTGTAGTGGGTTTTGGTACTGTAGCCTTAAAGTATTCGATAGAATAAAAATAAGGTATGCGAGACTATCATTATAGCAGACCAGTAGCAGGATTCCCAAAGAGTTCAAGATAATAATCGTGGTCGTTATCGGTCATGGCAATTTTCGCTAGATAATGATAACTGTATTCATCATTACGGCGTTTGGAAATTGCAATACAGGTCAGTGGCGGCGTAACATGAGTTCGCACCCAGGGCGGTTTTCTATTGAGCACCTCTAAAATAAAACAGCAAATACTAAACGTGACTTAATTTTGCTAAAATATTCGATCACATTATCAAATTTACATAATATTGTATGCTTTTCAACAGGATACGGAAAAGTTCCGCTCGCGTACCCTTTATGAGCGTACCATTAAAAAAGGTACATAAGAAATCGTACGCGCTCACGGACGTGTACCCTAGAAAATATTTTATCGCTGTCGTCCACGAGCGCGTACGTTTTGGTGAGACTTTAAAATGAGGTCTCATTACGTGTTCCTACCAAAACGTACGCGCTCGCGGACGAGAATGAGACAGCTCGTGAGCTGCTCACGGAAATGAAAGAGAGGAATGAAATCTGAGCAGTTTAGAGACAATTTAGCTCCTAGTAGAATCCATTGCAACTTTTATGATTTCTGTAGACTGTGGACAAAGACATAGGTTCCACATGGATTATATATGGTACTAGTTGGGCCGTTGGAACCATTTAGAGAAATAGGTTCCAATTGCAGTATTTTTGGAATTTGTTAGGTCTCTTGAACTTTTTGGGCTTAGTGGACTGCTTGAATAAAATTGTATCGACAAATAGGTTAACTCGGGTCATTGGAACTATGTTGGATTAAATGGACTCATTGGACCACAATCTGGAATTTTTTTGTCAAACACGTACCACTTGGACAGATAGGTTCCAATTGCAACATTTTTGAAACCAGCTGGGTCATTGGAAATTTTTAGGTTGGAGTCTTCGAATAAGCTTTTTCTTGGCATATAGATTCCACTTAAAACTGAATTCCACTTTTTATAATTTTGGAATTATATTGGGTCATTTGAACTTTTTTGTGCTTAGTGGACTCTTTGGACAATAATTTTTTATGAAATAACATCGGATCCACTTTGGCGAATAGGTTCCACGTACACTATTTTTGGGACTAGTTGAGTAATTGGAACTTTTTTGGTGTAAGTGGACTACTGGAACACAAATATTGAATTTTAGACAAATAAGTTCCACTTCCAATATTTTTGGAAATAATTGGGACATTCTAATTTTAATGAGATTAGTGAACTTCTTGGAAAAAATCATAAATTTTTTGATTTATTACCCAACTTGTTAGTAGAAGTAGATCCTATTTGCCCAAGTGGAACCTATTTGCCAAAAAATCCAAGATTTGTGTCCAATAAGTCCACAAAACCTAAAAAGTTACAAAATTCCCAAAAGTAACATACTTAATCCAAGTGGAACCTAGAGGCCATAGAACCATATTTTTTTGTCCAATGAGTCAAACCCAAAAAAGTTTAAATGGCCCAACTAGTTCCAAAAATACTGAAACTGGAACCTATTTGTCCAAGCGGAAACATTTGTCGAAAAATATTTGTGGATATAAGGAGTCTACAATGCTCAAAAAAGTTCCAATGGCCCAAGTAGTTAAAAGTCTAATCCAATTGGAACCTATATGTGCAAGTGGAACCTATTTGTCCAAAAATCTAAGACCCACCAGTTCCAAAAATATTTAAAATGGAAACTATTTGTCCAAAAATGTTTGTCCAAGGAGTATTCAAAACCCAAAAAAGTTCCAATTGAACCCAATTGCCGAAACTACATCGACTTTTATCTAAGGAGTCCATAGACTCAATAAAAATCCCTTTTATCTACCTAGGAGCTCCACTATGCTCTTTTTCAATCATTGCCACATACGGCTCATGAAACGTCCCATGAGAATTAATCGTCTCATTTGCTTACACGCTCATGGACGGGTACGCCAAATATTTTTTGTCGTTCAAGTACATGAGCAAAATGAGCTGTGTACTAGCTCGTGTGCGTACACGAGCGGACCTTTCCGTACCCTGCTTTTCAATAGACAAAATGGAATGATTCATTAGCCGCGCTTGGCTCATTATGGATCTTATGTGAGATTTTATCAACTTCAATTTTGAAAAGCTTCTTTCACACGAAGCCACTCAAACACAAATAGTTAAAAAAACCTTATGCTCAGCTCTAGAATGAATCGTAGAAGCCCCAAGGCCGTACACTGGACCGCTGTTGGGAAGAAATGCTGGTAGCTTCCAAGTGGCACAGCAGTCGAAAAATCTCCACGATAATGTCCTCTGCAGAAAATTCATCAATCATGTTTGGGAAATGGAAATATAATTTTTTTTTCACTCACTTTACGCTTTCAAATCCTGGAGAAAACCCACGAAAATCAAATTGACACACACCATCTCTTTGTCGATTTTAAAGCTGCGTTCGATAGCCCGAGAAGGGATTGCCTATACGCAACAATGTCTGAGTTCGGTATACCTGCAAAGTTGATCAGACTTTGCAGAATGACGTTGAGCAACACACGCAGCTCCGTCAAGGTAGGAAATGACCTCTCCGAAACCTTCAATACCGAAAGAGGTTTAAGGCAAGGCGATCCACTGTCTTGCGATCTCTTTAACATCATCATGGAGGGGATCGTACGAAAGGCCGGTGTGCATCGTAATGGCACCATTTTCTACAAAGGCGTCCAGCTCCTTGCGTACGCTGATGATATTGATATTGTCGGCAGAACCAAGAGAGATGTTACCGCTGCTTTCGCCGCTATCGAAAAGGAATCAGCCAAAGTGGGTTTGACGATAAATGAGGGCAAAACAAAATATATGCTGTCTACAAACAAGGGAGCTCGGCGCTTAGACTCCCAACTTCCATCCGGAAGCTATAACTTTGAAGTAGTCAAGGAGTTCGTTTACCTTGGCACCGCCATTAATACCAAAAACGAAATCAGCCTGGTGATAAAGCGAAGAACAATAATTGCTAATAGGTGCTATTACGGGCTCAGTAAGCAACTAAGTTCCAGAGCCCTCTCTCGATTGACAAAACTAACACTCTACAAGACGCTCGTTCTACCTGCGCTGCTTTATGGCGCTGAGGCATGGTTAGTTTCGCAAACTGACGCAGCCGCTCTGGGGGTGTTCGAGAGAAAAGTTCTTCGCAAAATCTTCGGCCCTGTTCGAGTCGGCGATGACTATCGCATCCGAATGAACCACGAGCTGTATGAGCTCTACGATGACATTGACGTAGTTCGGCGTATAACTGTGCAGCAATAATGTAGAGCCGAGGACCGGCTCAAAGCACTTCGAAAGCCAATTTTCACCAAAAAAAGGCTATGCCATCTGCTTGGTGCGATTTCAAAGGAGTCGTTTATTTTGAGCTTCTACCGGCAACACAACGATTAACTCTGAAGTGTACTGTCATCAGTTTGACAAATTGAATGATTCACTTAAAGAAAAAAGGTCAGAATTGGTCAATAGAAAATGTATAGTGTTCTAACAGGATAATGCGAAACCTTATACAAGTTTAACCACTCGGCAAAAAGTTGTAGAGCTTTGATGGGATATACTGACACACCCACCATACTCTCTCTCTCCATACCAAGCACCTGCCGATTAACATTTGTTCCGGTCTCTACAACGCTTAATTAAAATGAGGAGGTCAAAAATCACATAGATCAGGTTTTTGCCTGCAAAAAACAAAAATTGTATGAGCGTGGAATCATGCTACTGCCAGAAAGATGGCAAAGGGTATTGGATCAGATTGGACAATATTTAATTGAGTAAAATATTAATTCTTTATAAGAAAATCGTCTTTCATTTTTATAAAAAAAAAAAAAAAATACCATGCGTTAAAAAAATTACAAGAACAATAGCCGAGCAAAAGAAACAATATTATTAACAAAAGAAAAAACTGACAAAAATAAGTATTGTTGTTGTGCAACATTGCTGTTGTTTTGTAAAAATTATATTGTATATTTTTATAAACACGTACAAAACTACACACATTAAGCACAATTTGACGTGTTTATCAAAAAAATGTATGTCCAGTTTTTGGCATAGACTGCGAACATGAATAGAATATTTTGGGATGGTTTTGAGCTATATTGAGCTCAGTTCTAGAAATTTAATTAACGAACTGCAAGAGAGATTTGTCACCCCTCGGTGCTTGACACCCGGGGCAGACCGACCAACCACTGCCCCACCCTTACGCCGCCACTGGTACAGGTTAAAATTGAGAAAAGATCTCAATTAATTTATATGATTTAATTTTACTTTGTACTTTTTTTATCATGTTAAGATTTTTGTTTAGGTAGAAATTTATGTTTATTTTTCAACAACACACCTGCCCTGATTTTTAATATGAATAAAATCGATTGGGGAAAACTCCCCCTACCTTCCAAACACAGTGACTTCACCACAATAAAAAAAACCTTGATAAATATAATAAAAATAAAGAAACTGACTTGTTGCTTTTTATATAAGCTGTAATTGTATTAAATTAAGCTGATTACGAAAATATTTTTGTAAAATATAGAAAAATAATTTTTTAGACCTATATCGAAGAGTTCGTACCTAACCAGTTTTTTTTTTTAATTTTTTTCTAATTTTTTTTTTAATTTTTTTTTTTTTTTTTTTATCAAAATCATAATTAATTTTAATTTCAAAATTAATTCAAAGTTTCTTTTGGTATAGTTTTTAATTTTATACATTTTCATTTGCTTAACTTTTGTTACCTTTCATGCTGTCAAAGTGTTTATTAACTTTTTCTATTAACTTGACATTTTCAGCAGGCAAATATTGAGCCTTCATCCACGGCTTAGTTGTAATTAAAATAAGTTAGTTTGCACTCACTTTTTCGTAGACCATTTTCGAACCCTCTTCAATGGGCTTATTAAAAAAAATAAAACCTATCTGACGTTTAACAAAAACTAATGAACGCACCTTTTTTGCTTGATTGAACAACTTTGACCGTACCACACTGGGGCCCGCCCATGCATGTTTGTGCTCAAAATTCTGAATAATAAAATTTTGATTTGAAATGCTTGAAATATAGATAATAAGTGAAAATAATATTGTTTTTACCCGATTGCCCAAGGAGGGAAATGTTCTTCGAGTGTACTATACATGAGTAGTATGTATACCGAGAAGGAAGCTTATGTAAAATTGAAAAAAAAAACCTAGTATAATTTATAAGATGGCTTCGGCAGTTTTCAGCCTCCCAAGTACTTCATCAAAACGCCTAAGTTTTACATGTTGACTTACCAATTTTTATTTCGGTGATAAATTAAAGAAGTATTTGGTAATTTTTTTTAATACACTACTTTTTAAAAAAGTATTGAATTTCAGAAATATAACTCTTTTTACGGGTTTCGGTTTTTTTTATTTTCCTTTTTTTTAAGCTGCCGCCCGCCTCTCGTTCCATGATTTGCTTGACTGAAATCAGCAACAACACAAATTTTTCTTTTATCAACACCGTTTTTTTCTTAGAAATTAATGACCTCTCGGCTTTTCTTGCTGCTAGATGTCTATTATAACAAGAACATTAAATTAAAATAAATATGAAATACAAAAATTTTACCTTCTCATGCCCGTTGAGATTCGAACCCACAACCAACCGATACCACTGTGTATGAAGTCACTACGCTACGAATTGAGTCAGACTCCTTCGTTTCGCGGAGTGATTTATTCAATATTAATTACATCTGAAGCTATGCTGCAGTATAACACAATAATCTATTAAAAAATTTTTGTTGTATGGCTATCAACAGAATACTGCGAAACACTGCATCTGTTAATACAGCATCTGTTCACATAGCTACAGTTATGTCAGCAAGTAGTAGCAAGGCTGCTTGGATCAGTGGGTAGAGCGATGGACTGGTAGCAAAAGTCCCACGTTCGATTTCGCACGTCAGGAAAATAAATCTTTTTTTCTTTTCTTTTTGTTGATGAAATGTTATTAAATTTACTGGTGTGAATATTAATGTGTGTTTTTTTAATTTATTTTATTTATTTTTAAATTTAAAAATGGTTTTATTAAAAAAAAAAACCATTAAATTTTAAAATCTGTCCTTCTCTCGTGTGTCTAATGACGCAGCTGTGTTTTTTTTTTTGCAGAAAAAAATCAAAAGTATGCTTAAGCCATTCATGCTAGTTGTTTTTAAATTTTGTATTTTGGGCTTAGGTGAATCAAATATTTATTTTGGCAAGTTATCGAAGTATGTGCTTTTAAAGCAATGTATTAAACAATAAATTGCTTAGGTGAATAAGCATAAGTTTATAATTCCCATACAATTCTCTTTACCCAAGCTGACTTAGGTGATTTACCTATTGCCCTTTTTCTCGGTGTATGTATGTGAGTATATCTATTTCTCAGGCACGCACTACAGTCCAAACAGTTGGATAAACTTTTACATGTGAGGTGGCATTACACTCGTCTTAGATGTGGGAGTGACAAATGTTCCCACTGCCACGCCCACTGTGAACAAATACGGAAAAATCTTATAACAAATAAGAAGAACGACTAAGGTGTACAGTCGAAATTCGGCACACGAATGCGTTGGACTAATACAATTTGGTGTATTTAAAGTAGGCATAATCCTCTACGAGCTCTGCGAACAAAAAGTCTTTATAGTTTATATTTTGAAACGCAGTTGAATTTTTTGTTTTTATAATAAAACTAATACACCTCTTCTTCTGAAATATCAGATTTACTTTTTATATGTGACAAGTTCGCATCCAAAATCATGCCTCTTACTTCCTGATCAAAAACGATCTTCTTGTAGTTGATTCGAAATATTTTAAACTTGTTATTAACGGGTCCAAAGAAAGAAGTAGACGGTGAAAAAAAACTTCAAGGTTAGACAGCCTCGAAGTTTTTCGGCTGAAGCGTTCATGATATATTTTGAAATCCTTATTTCGCGTTTCTTGAGCCAATCCACTTAAATGTCCATTTGGCAGAAGGAAATTCGGTATAATCTTGTTACCATGAACCAAAATTTTATGCACTGTGGTTATCATGCGGTGCCAGGGATAAAGGCTGATATATAATTTCACAGCATTAAGGCAGAACTCTTAAAATTGTTTGATATCTACTTTAAATACGCTTGATAATGTTTGTAAAATTCTATAAATTTTTATGAATTAATGTTCCATCAAGACCCACTTTATTGCATTTTATTCAATTTTCGGGTACAAAAAAAAAAAAAAACGAAAATTTTGAAAATTGACTCTTGAGCAAACACAACCTTGTATGGACGTGCCCCAGTGTGCGTTATACGGTATACTTTACAACCACTTGAAAAGTACTTTATACGCAATGCGTAACGGTTAATAATGGTTTTAGCTGAAGTTAGATAGAATTCTGCAAAAGTGACATGCCAAATATATACAGCACACTTTGGCAAAATGTGTTGATATTAATTTTAAGTTCTTCACTGTAAATCATTCTGTCAAAAACTGCATTCACAACCAACTTAAGCCGCCTTCAATTTAAATCCACGCCTTGATTTCCATCGTGCCATCATAAAAATACTTGTAATATTCTCAAGAGCGTTGCCAATAAAACACAAAATGCACACAATGGCAAGCTTAAACAAAAACAAAAGGTGGAGTGGGGGGTGGGGGATGGGCAGGAAAAAAGTTTCGGTAATAAGCTCGGAATGCAGCGACAAAGTTTGAAAATGTTTTTGACACAACGTTTAATAAATTAACACTCAGCCACACAGCGACATACAAACAAACATATAGAGCGTAGAGCGCGCAAAATTCGTTTTCACTACATATAATAAAACAAGTGCAAAAACTAAAAGAGAAAAAAAGAGAGAAAGAAAAAAATATAACAGCAGCTTTAAAAACGAATTTGTTGTGATCCTAAAAGCGAAATTACAATAGTAGCAGAACTACTGGTTTGCGCTGGCAACACCGAAAACGAATGACTAATGATGGCTATGAAAAAGAAAAAAAAAACAGCAACAACAAAGTTGTAGTTTTTTATTTTTACTTTAAATACTTTGGATGTTGCAAGCAGCAATACGCTGACTGTCTGTCTGTCTATCTATCTGTCATTGTATTTGTGCATTTGTCTGTCTGTAACTCGTAATTTACACGAGCTACATGCAAGCTCCACGCTAGCTAGCGAGGAAGTGGACAGGAATAAAAGCCATCTCTTGGTATTTGTGTTTGACACTTGCAAGCATGGCAAGCACTGAAGCGAATTTCTACTCTGAACTAAGGACACTCTTGTGTGTCCTTTTCTTTTTCTTATTGGGTACTCCTTGAGATTTCGGTATGTTTCTGAAAACATAGTTTTGCCTTCCCGCATTTATACTTTCCATCTTCTCTACGGCTTTTTCTTATTCTTACTTATTCTTTGCTAGTACCGCGCTACATATTGTTGTCCCGTTGTGGGTCAAGGTTACTGTACGAGTATGTGTCTGTCTATCCGTCTGTCTGTCTGCCTGCCTGTCAGTCTGTTTGTGTCTTTCATGGTTAATGTGCACTAAAGCTGTGTGCTTTGTAGCGAGTGTCCTTTTTTACAAATTTTTTAGCTCGTTTTCGCTTGATGTTGATGGCAACGGCAACTGATGTTCATCTAAAACTTTTGCTCTTCACTTCGGGCCATTAAATTGAGTTTAATTTTATATTTATCATAATTTTATGACAACTCATGTTGTCGACTATAATTTTGGTCTTAAGTTTTGCTAAGATATTTATAGCCATTTTGTTGCTGAAGAAATAACTACTGCTTAAAGAGGCGATCGAGCAGATGGCATGAATACGAATTTTTGACACCCTCCTTTTTTTTGGTTTGTTTCAGAAAAATAAATTTTATATTATTTTTTCGTTTTTCCGACCACATAACTGTTGAATTGTAATATTTTTCATTTGTGTATTAACATCACAAAGAACATAATCAACATAGTACCAGAGAGGGAATTCGAACTTTTCATAAATTTGAGAAGAACCAAACTAAACATAAATATTTCGCCAAGCAATCCAAAAAACACCCAATCTACATGATGTATTATACCTTTTTTATTTCTAACAGAATGACTTAAAAACACTCTATACTACTTTTTGATTGCAATTTATCCTTCAATTAGACACGGCTTCAAAGAAAAACTAATCCTCCATTGAAAAGCAAAAAGCTGCATTCAGCGTTAGTAAATTATTGCTTTACACATTGCACTACCGTTTGAAGTGACTACTTTAATCTAAAGTGCATTATCTGTACCGGTTTTGTTTTTGTGAGCCATTTTTTTTATGCAATTTTCTACAGACTTCGCTTATGGCGGGCTTTTTTCTAACTAGATATTAGCCAAGATTTCTCTATTTCTCTATTTAAAAGCAGACGCTCTATGCTGACTTTTCTTTGGGCACAGTATCTTTAAGATAATATAGATAATTAAAAATTTAGTTCTCAAATTATGACTCAGTAAAGTAAAATGGAATTTTTTACCAAAATTCAAAAATGTTATATACAGATATACAATTTACTTACTGACAAAGTAAAATATGTATACAAATGCTGTGTTATCGCCCACTGTAAGCTATAAGAATTTAAAAATTAGTCAAGTGTTATGCTTTTACCTCAGCCAACATATTTGGAATTTTACACAGAATTCACTGGAGAGTAAATCATATTTACACATTTTCAAAATACACATCTATGTGTGCAGCGTTCTGAAAAAAATAAATTCTTAACAACAACATCAGTTAGGACCTTGCTAAAATTGGCTGACTTTATACATCTTCGCAGTGTCATGTTCATGACTTTGGCAAGGTGAGCGAATTCACTGTGCATTCCTAGGAGAAATACACAATCTAATGCATTTTCAGTCATGTGTTGTACTGTACAGTGTTGTACTGTACAGTGTTGTACACATTGTATTTGCTTTACACCTACACAAAAATATTAAAGTTTTAAATATAAATTATCTCTATATTTATACATTAATATCAAATATTTTGGCAATGTGTTAAGAGACGGGTACGTTTTAACTTGAAAATTGTTTCCACTGATAAATTAGATATTGTAACGATTATTTTCAGAGGTGAGCACTGCTGCTCTATTGCTGCAATTATTGAGCAAAAACTAGCTTTTCTAAAACAAAAAAAAAACGTAGGCGGTGAAAGGACTGCTGACCGAAGTGAAAACTTAAAACTATGAAATAACATAGCTGTTATGAATTTCCGAAGTAGCTAGAGTTGGCAAATCAGACGCGTTCTACTTTTTTAACTCTTTTTATCAATTTATGCGCTATTAAATGTACATATATACTGCTATTTTTTAATGTTTATATAATATATTTGTAACACAATTACTTTGGTTGGGTAATCGGTAATTGGTTCAGTAAACGTTTCAGTAATTGGTAATCGGTTGGTATTCAAATCGGTAGTTGGTATTCGCTTCGGTAGTTGGTAATCGGTTGGTAATCGCTTTGGTAATCGGTAATCGGTTGGTGATTGCTTCAGTAATTGGAAATCGGTTGGGAATCGTTTCGATAAAAGGTAATGGGTGATGATTGCTTCGGTAATCAGTTGGTAATTGCTTTGGTAAACGGTACTGGGTTGGTAATCGCTTTCGTAATAGATAATCGCTAATCGATTGGTATTCGCTTCGGTAGTTGGTAATCGGTTGGTAATCACTTCGGAAATCGGTTGGTAATCGCTTTGGTAATCGGTAATCGGTAATCTGTTGGTAATCGCTTCGGTAATTGGTTATCCATTCGGAATCGCTTCGGTAAACGGCAATGGATTGGTAATCGCTTCGGTAATCGATTGTTAATCGCTTAAGTAATACGTAATCGGTAATCGGTTGGTATTCGCTTCGGTAGTTGGTAATCGGTTGGTAATCACTTCGATAATTTGTAATCGGTAATCAGTTGGTATTCGCTTCGGTAGTTGGTAATCGGTTTGTAATCGCTTTGGTAATCAGTAATCGGTTGGTAATCGTTTCGGTAATTGGTAATCGGTTGGTAATCGCTTTGGTAAACGGTAATGGGTTGGTAGTCGCTTCGACAAACGGTACTGGGTTGGTATTCGCTTCGGTAGTTGGTAATCGGTTGATAATCACTTCGATAATTTGTAATCGGTAATCAGTTGGTATTCGCTTCGGTAGTTGGTAATCGGTTTGTAATCGCTTTGGTAATCAGTAATCGGTTGGTAATCGTTTCGGTAATTGGTAATCGGTTGGTAATCGCTTTGGTAATCGGTAATCGTTAATCGGTAATTGGTTCGATAATAGGTTGGTAATCACTCCGGTAATTGATAATTGCTTCGGTATTCGGTTGGTAATCGCTTCGGTAATCGGAAATTGTTTCGGTAATTGGTTGATAATTGCTTCGGTAATCGGTAATTGGTTCGTAATCGGTTGGTAATCGCCTTGGCAGTAAAAACATAAAAAGCTCACCAAACCTGTTTTCCTAGCATAACCACGGCATAAGCAATGCTGTACAATGCAACAGAAATTAACAGGTAAAAGCGTGATTATATCGCTAACAGCGTGAAGATATCGCGAATCTATAGTTTTGCTCTCTACCAAAAAGTGCTCCACGCACCTGAAGAAGTTTTCACTTCAATTAATAGTTTGACTAATCGCAGAATTATTCATGGTTGACTCGGAGGCCAATGCAATCACTAAACCTGAAGGTCTGAGCTTCAGACGATTAACAAATTATTTTTTGTTTACTTTTTTTAATAAAATTTTTTTTATTATTATTAAATTAGCATAATTCTTAATAAACTTTGGCTTTTTTGATGTAACGACTATCACTTGTGGTCAAAATTCGATCATGTAAAAATCAATTCTTGTTTCTTTTTTAATTTTATTGGACATTTAATTGAGAAATACTTTTGGATAATACAATCAATGAAATTAAAATTATTTATTACTGCAGAGAATCAAGAATAAGTTATATTTATTTCGTATGGATTATATTGAAAAGATCAATTGGTTTATGTTTCGGTCTCATAGTCTTCGGGATTTGTAACAATAAACTTTCCGACTTTACAACGCATTTTATTTAAATCAAATTTGAAATTTATTTTTGCATTGAAATAAAATTTAATATAAATTTAATGTCAAAAATATATGTTCTACATAAAATTTTCTGATCATTTTCACTTTCCTAATAAATTCGCCACCAGTTCTCTCGATCAGAAGAGAGCACAATGTGAGCGGTAAGCTGAAAATAGAAAAATGTCTAACTTTACATAATATCTTTCATAGTCTAGAACCCCTAATTCTAGCTACTTTTAAGTGTTTTTCATGCTTTTGTACAAAAATAAATTTTTTAGTTATATGTCAGACACATCATCATAACCGACCCTTGACACATCAAAATCAGCTTGTTTTAAAAAAAACTCTTTCGATTATAGATATTTTTTTGATGTCTTAAACGTTTTTAGAGTTATTACCTTAGCTCACCAAATCAGACAAAATGCATGAAAAATATGACAAAATACAACAGCTGTTTTTAATTTTTCACTCATCTTATAATGATTAATATTTAATGAACTTACTTTATATTATCTCAACAAATAAGAATTTCTCTGCATAAGCAAGAAATTTAAATATTTAAAGACTCTAAAATATTTCATGTCAACTTTAAGACAAGCTACTTATATAGAATAGGGGGGAAAATCACAGTCCTTATATATATATAACACATTTCCCATCACACGCTACAGCAGCTCACTTTGAAAAGCATCAAATCTTTAACGTAATTCTTGCAACAGACAGTTTTGATTGACAGCTCAATTTGACGTCAGAGGCCATGCAATAAAAACCAAAACTTTAAGCGTTGTTTTTTTTATCTATTTTATTTTATAAAACTGTCAAAAGTGACAGCAAAACGTTGAGACGTGATGCAAAAATATCAAATGAAAACAAAACAAAAAAACAAATATTTATTTATATAAAAAGGTATACCGCAAAACTGACATGCAAAACAATCATAGAAATTGACATTGAGGTTCAGCGCAGAGAATATGGTAGTAGTTTTTTATTTGACAACAATGTGACAGCTAACTGTAAATGATGCCAAATCACTAACAACAGCGTGAAAAGCACTATACTGGATGATGATTATAGATAATCAACATGAGTGAATCATGCCATAAGAAGCACATTATTACATCACTGACAGCGGCAACAATGCACTGATCTGGCAATACTAGAAGTAATCATCACAGCTAACTGGAACTAACTGGTGTAGATAACAAACTTTTATTTTGATTTTACTTTAAGCCTTACAAAACTATGACATCAATTAAAGAACTATCTTGTTAAGACTACTACATTTACGCTCTCTATCTCTATCTCTATCTTACACTCTCGTTCTCTTGTTCTCTCTCATTCTCTGTATATTTGATTTATTGTCTTAACAGGCGTTACAATTCTGCTGTCACTCACAGTGTTCTTAAACATGGTCGCCGAAACAATGCCCGCCACATCCGATGCCGTTCCACTACTAGGTAAGTTAGAACTTTTCATACGCTGCTTATATATTACGAACAGTGTTGCCATAGTGCAAGACTTGAGATGAGTTCGAAAATATAATTTTTACGCAATCTCCAAAAACGTACATAAATTAATGATCATTTAAATCATTATTATTTTTATCTTTTTTGTTTTAACCAAAAGTAAGCGTTATTTCAATAAATGTTTCTTGTATTATCAGACGCAAAAATAGCCTTGATCAGAGTCCGAAGCCGGAATAAATTTTTTTCTCAGAATACCTATATTTCAATGATATATTCCAATTATCTAATGATAATTCACGATGATCATCCAAGATGTAGGCAATAGCGGTAGAACTAGAGCTCCAATTTTCACGTGAACATGGGCAGCAAGTGTTCACGTGCATTTAAGAATTTCAAATAAAGTCGCAAACTCGAAGTACACGTAAATGGTAAGCATGCAACGCGAAGTTGCAAAAGTATGTGTTCACGTGTACACGTGTTAGCGGATTCACGCTATAACCTTTTTAAGTATTCAAGTTTTCACGACTTTCACGCATGCAAGTTAATTCCAATAGATTTTTGGTGCCATTGGAACTCTTTTTGGGATATAAATTAACAAGAAGCATGAATACAGAATCCTTTGGGCAAAAAATTCTAATGGCACACCTTGGAAAAAAATTCATGTTTCTATATCCAACCGAATGTACTGTTTCTACCCCGATACTACTATAAATGCAGAAGAGTCTTGCAGAGAATTCTTGAGAAATAAAAAAATGTAAGAAATTTAACTTCAAGAAATTTTTTGTGGCAACCTTGAATATCGACAATATTTCCAAGAATGTAGATTTGAGGTGTATTAGAAACGAACTCAAAAAAAGTCAAAATTAGCGAATCCGAGAATTTTTCGTGTAGACTTTTTTTCATACAAAAATTTTGAAAATATTATGAGTGCAAATTATTTATATAAAATACAGACACGAAATAATATAATAGAAGAAATTAACAAAAAATTTTTTTATATAAAATTTATGAAAAATATAAATATAAAAAGTAAGTGGGTGGACTGCCGACCAAAGTGTAAGCTTAAAGCTATGATAACATGGCTGTTATGAATTTCCGAAGTAGCTAGAGTCGGTAAATCAGACCCGTTCTACTTTTTTAACTCTTTTTATCAATTCTTCGGCTTGGTCGATGCTAGGTAATCCCTAAAAAGGAATGCTGTACAGCAATAATTTCTGTTATGCTAACAGCGTGATGATTTCGCTAACAGCGTGATGATATCGCGAATCTATAGTTTTGCTCTCTACCAAAAAGTGCTCAACGCTCCTAAAGAAGTTTTCACTTCAAAAAATGTTCGCAAAAAATACGTATTAACGACAGAAAGTTCATCCAAAATACTTTTTTTTTTAAAAAAAAAAATTCATATTAAAAAGTTGGCTTTCAAAACGAATACGAGATCTCGAATTCACCATCGCGGATTCGAAACAAATTCGAAAGGATTTCGCAAAAATCCAAATTAACGAACCAGAGAATTTCTCGAGAAGACTTTTTCAAAAAAAAAAAAAAAAAAAAACATGATCGAATATTCGATTTAAATGTATAGCGCAGATGCTCCTTAATATGAAATTTTTTTAAAAATGTATTTTTTATGAACTTTCTGTTGTTAATACGTCATTTTAGCGAATATTTTATTTATTCATAAATTTTATATAAAAAAACCTGTATATTAGTCATCAATTTTGTGTAGGAAAAATTTTTGTGAAAATATTTTTCTTCTATTATACTATTTCGTGTCTGTTTTTTATATAAATAATTTCAACATAATCTTTTCTTTATTTCGTTCAATAAAATGAACGCAAGAAATGTCACCTATTGGCAAATATTTCATATTTTGACCAATTCGAAAACGATTCGTTTTTTTTCAATATTAACGATTTTAACGAAAAATAAATAAAAATAAAAGTTTATACATCTATATACCATTAAGAAATAATATTTATTTCATAAGTCATTTGAGAATATATGAATATTTCAAAAAAATCAATAGCGGTCATATTGATTGTTCATAAGTCATTTGAGAATATAAGAATATTTCAAAAAAATCAATCCCAAAACGACATCTCGTTTCGAAAACAATCCGATTATTTCAAAAATCTCATTTCGAAAATGATGCGATTATTTTAAAAATCTTATTTCGAAAACGATTCGATTATTCGAAAAATCTCGTTTCGAAAAAGATGTGTGATCTCGATTTCATCTCGAATTCGAAACGAATTCGTTTGGCTTATCGGTTTCACGGTGTTCAAACTTTCGTGTACACGTATAGTTGAGTACACGTGAATAAGTTAGAGCTCTATTAGAAATAGAAAAATAGAAGATTGGAAAACTGTAGAATGAATAAAAAACAGTTGTGTTGCAAGTAAATAACCTAGGCAGATACGACGTTATCATCATCAGAGCTGGGTTCCAAATGATTCCATTTAGAATTAGTTCCGAATCAATTCCTTGGAATTAGGAATTGGTACTTGGTTATCTCAATCCCTCAGGAATGGAATCGGAAAAAAGTAGTCAATTCCATTCCAGGAATTGTAATTGGTAATTGAATATCTCAATTCCTCAGGAATTGGTAGTTGAAATTTTCAATTCCATTACAGGAATTGTAATTGGAGGTTACTGTAATCCAATTGCAATTGTAATTGATATTACTGTCATTCAATTACATTTACAGTAACCTCCAATTACAATTCCTGTAATGGAATTGAAAATTTCATTTCATTTCAAATTCCTGAGGAATTGAGATGTTCAATTACCAATTCCTGAGGAACTGAGATGTTCAATTACCAATTACAATTCCATAATGGAATTGACAATTTTTCCAATTACATCCCTGAGAAATTGGAAAATTCAACAACCAGTTACAATTCCTGGAATGGAATTCACGACTTTTCTTCAATTCCATTCCTGAGGAATTGAAATATTCAACTACCAATTACAATTCCTGGAATGAAATTGATGAATTTTTTCCAATTCAACTCCTGAGGAATTGAGATGACCAATTATTAATTCCTAATTCCAAGGAATTGGAATTAAAACGGGAATGAATATGAATACTTTTACTTTTGACCCAGCTCTGATCAGCATTCGCATAACTACGCAATCCATTGCTGCTGTTGATTTTAATTTTTTTCACCCTCTCTCTCTCTGCAATCTGGCGTAGATTGAGCCACGTAAGGAAAAGGCATTGTAAATTTTATTATTCCACTTGCAGGCGATCACAGCTTGTAGAATTTTACGCACCTCGACAATAAAGCTTTCATGTATTAAAACATTATTCTCCAAGTCGAGTCCAGCATTTCGAAAGTTAACCGCTTGTTTCGAACACCTTCAATATTCCCCAAAAGCCCTCAGATCACGGTTCCGGTCGACGATTTGCACCTAGTCTTAAAGTACAAAGCAATTAATACAAATTTAATATAAAAAATATTTGAGTGAAGATCAAAACGAAATCGATATTGAAGACAGTATTGAAATATCATTTTTTTTTTTTGGATTTTTTTTTTTAACAGCCTGTTATAAAAATATTTGTTTTCTCCGTATTTTTAAGCAGAAGTACTCATATTGTTAAATTTCGGCTAAGGACTCTGAAGTTATTTTTTGACTCTTATATTATGCAATATAAAAGCCACTTCACATTATATCGCTCGAAAATACTTAATAATTAATATTTTATGTGATGTCAGATTAATTAAAAATCACGTAATTTGCATATATTTTTTTCCGAAAAGCAAAGCATTTATTATATAATCGCCTTAACTGACTGTCGGCTTTAATAGAATTAAAGTCTGGCAACATGCTTATGAAGTGGCTTTTAAATAAATAATTTTATTGAATAAGAAAGCAACGTTTATCATTTCGCAACAATTTCCAAAAAAAAAAAGACAGCAAAGACGATTAATAAATCACACTCTTACTGACCACGACAGACACAGACAGACGAAAAGATAAAAGGACTATTAAATAAAATTAAACAAAAAATTTCAAGAATAAGATATAAATAGCACAAATAAAAGCACACACCACAAAAACCGCTTCAAAAAACAAATACAAGCCCAGCGGGAAAAGTTTGAAAGTTGCTCTCACTAACATGGTTTAACATTTAACTGCCTTCCTTTGGCTTCATATCAAGCAAACTTAAAGCTTTAACTTAATATTCCCGCTGGGATGTAGTTTAAACTAAATGTGTCGGTTATTAAATATATAATACAAGGTATGTATGTATGTGTGTGTTGCAAACACAAAGACATAAAAATAATAACTTATATAAAGCAGAAACAACAACAACAACAACTATTAAATAAATCCACTCTAAAAGCTCTACAGAGACTTAAACTATTAGTTTCAAATATAGTAAAAGCTTGAAACCGATAAACACGTTCGCAATTAAGCACTCTTTTATAAGATTTCGTCTAGATGTTACCTAGAGTGAATGGCGGCTGATACCAAGAAGTGTGTGTATGTATGAGTGTGTGTGAGTGTGTGCTTATATGCCGGTAAGAAACTACAAAAAGTTGCCCCAAAATAATTGGCCACGTAGAGTTGCAGCATGAGGCAAATAAAAGTTTATCTAAACTTGAAATCTTATAAATTTCGGCAAACACACACATTCGCACACACACACACACACACACACAAACACATGCCTAAAAAAGCAAACGCAAGGAATAAGGTAAGATATAGTAAACTTTTAAGTATGTGTGTAGTTTTTAACTTTGACTGGCGCTACTTTGATTGTATTTCTTGTATACTTTGGTAATAAAAAACAAAAAGTATTGTGTGCATTAACACAAAATAAACGTTAAAAAAAAATTGTAAAAAACACACACACACAGTTTATAAAAAAAATTTAAGAAAACAACATTATTATTTACATTTTTACTGTTATTTAAGTAAAATAATTTTATTCGGTCTAACAAGGTAAATATTTGTATATATTCTAAAATACACTCTAGTTTAAAAAAAAAAGTATTTAATGTGTTAATTTAATGATTCGGCAGTTATAGTTTTTTTAAAAGCTTTTTCTTTTTATTTTAATAAACAAAAACAGTTAATATTTCAAAAAAATAAAAATCAAAACTAAAACCCTTAACAAGAACAAACCCTTTAAAGTGACATTCTCTTAGTAAAAAAAAAAAAAAAAAAAAAAAAAAAACATAAAAACTCGTACTTCTACTATTACCGCCCACCTATGGCTACACAAGTAAAACTTCATTGTGGCAACACTGTCGTCCATACATTTACGTTTTCCTTATCCTGTACAAAACAGCAACAGCAACATTCAACAATCAAACAATCACTTCGACAGTCATTCAATTAAAATCTTTCATTAGTTCAAACATTTTATCCAAGCTCTGCAGTGCTGGCAGCACTGTTTTCAAACTGTATGCTCGATTAAGAAAATAAAATACAAACATAATATGTTGCTCCTAAAGTGTTGGCTATGTCTGTATATTTATTTCTTTCTTTTTTTTTTTGTCTACTGTTATTGTGTGTTTTTTATTTCTTTTTTAATTTGAATTAATCCTCTTCTTTCGTCTCGACCAACTCAAGCTGGTCACTCTACTCTACAGTGCAGTGCAAAAACTCAAAAGCATTTCATATCGTTCCGATAGAAGCGTTATAATTAATTGAAAGATATATTTTATGCAATTAAGCGCAGATACTTTTTGTACAAGAGTCATTCATTATGTTTTACGAAGTTTGGAGGGGGTGGGGGTATTTTTACAGAAGTTACAGGAATGCTATGCGAAAATTGTATTGCCTCTGAGAGATGATAATATGACAGCAAAACTCTTTTTAAGCTCTCGAATATTACGTTGCACCAATCCTTCCAGGCTGATAAAAGACTAGGTTTTGAGTATACAGGGTGTCCCGCAACTGAGTGCAACTATTCACGGAGATAAAAGGTTATGTTGAGTTGAGCAAAAAATTGTGTGGGAGGCGGGGTCAATTTTCACATTTTTAGGAGCTACAGGGTTAATAAATATTTCACGACTTTGATTCACTTTATTGTTTTTGGCAGAAAAACTAACTTACAGAAAACTTATTTTAACTGCTCATTGCAAAGGCAATAAAATTACCTTTTCAACGATTTATCAATAAACCCCAACGACTAGCAGTTAGCTGTGCTCGTGTGAAGATGAAATCAATTGGTTGAAAATACTAAATTTCAACTTTGAGTGAAAATTTCTCAGAATTTCGCATAATAAATTAAATTTTTTTTATAATCAATTTTGTTATTTATTAAATTTTTTTTAAATGACACCAGAAACATAAACATATCTCTAAAAATAAAAAATAACTCCTATCTGCCACCTTTCTGGGAGTCTCAATAGAAACAACACATAAGCTGTCGATTATTCAAAATATAACTTCTGAATCAACCCCTAGAGGGGTCAAATATATAAGCTTATCCTATTCATGTTTTGGATTTTACTCCTTTAGAATCGAATTCATATATAGCCCGCGGGATGATATTTATATAGCGAATGAAATCAAACGTTACGTTTTCTGTCACTCAAGTTATATATTTTAAAATTTAAAAAGTATATCTCCTTTCTGTAATATAAGAAATGCCTTTATTCACTCCTTTTACCTTTTATATACATTCAAATTCCAAGGTTATAGGTCTCGAGGAGTAAGCTACAGCCGCGCGTCGGAGCTGGCACGCACACTTGTTTTTACCCTTCAATATTTCTTCTGAACACACCCACCACCCATCTACCATCCTTCTAGAAGTCCTAATACAAAAAACACAAAAACTGTCAATTATATTTCATAACTCTCCCGAATTAACCCCAAGAGTTCAAAGACATGAGATTGGTCCTATTATTTTTCCCCCTTAACATTTCTCTTCAACACATCTATCCATTGTCTGCCAACCGTTCTAGAGTCTCCATACAAAAATCACAAAAACTATCGGTTATAGTTCATATCTCTCCCAATTTTGCCCCTAGAGAGGTCAAATTTTTGCCCTTTAACTTTTTCGTCCATTACACCTACACCCTAACTGTCACCCTTCTGGTGGGGTCCTTATACAAAAAACACAACAAGTTGCTATGTTTTCTGCTTGCCTAGTATCTAAATTAGAAACGCAGGCTTTAACAGTGCAAGCCTTAATAGTGCTAATGTTAAGAGTGATGCTATTGACAGTGGTCTCTGACGATAACATTTTGAGGTTAATATTGCTGTCTTTAACATTGCTGGCGTTAACAGTGCCGACACGAATTCATAAATTATACCCCTACCAAAGAGTACTCTACGCTCCTAAAGAAATTTTCGCTTCAAATATTGGTAAAACATTATGTAAAGCCTAAAAGAAACTCCGAATCTGAGTTGCAATTCCAAAAAATTTAAATCGAAAGGTTGAAATTCATATAAAACTATATTCCCTATTCTTCCTACAAGTCATTTCTCGATTCTCTCGATTGACGACAATTTCGAATTACAAGCGTCACATGTACAGAATGTATAATATTGAACAAAATCCTTTCGCTTAATGAGATTTAACTCAAAGAAATACTGTGAACGTATTCATCTTTTATAAAGAGTCAAAAATTAGTATAAACAAATATATGAATAGTTAGAAAAGAAATTGGAGCTTTCAGAAAGCATACTTTTTCATGCTTCACTTCATGAGCTCACAAACGAGTTTGCACGAGGCTTATGAAAAGCTTTAATCTGTCAAAATTATCATTGGTCAGTTGCCACACGACAGTAAGTTCTGAAACTAAGCAAAACATTGTTAAATTCGGCTTACCTGACTTGTTGCTTTAACTGACTCTCACCTGAATATGCGTACTCTTTTGTAAAAACAATAGGTTAAGTTAGGTAAGGTTAGTTTAGGTACGGTTAGGTTAGGTTAGGCTGAAGCGGCTTTCTCTTATGAGACACTTTTAGGCCCGTAAGGTCCGTACCAAGGGCTAGATTTTCTCTCACTCTCTATTTGAACCAGTTTGAGCTATTAATGAAGCAAAGGATTCATTCAGCTATGCCAAAAAGTCGCATAGACCGTCTAGGTCCTAGTGGAACCAGCTACCTAAATGAAGTTATAGATTTCCAGGCAGAGCTGGGCAAGTACAAAGAAGCTGTGCTATGGATTCTTCCTTCTCTTCTCTCTGCGACTCCAACAGCAGTCATTGTGGAGGATGTTTAATCTTCGGGCGTGATTACCTATTAGCCAATGTCCAGTTAAAACACCTATCATAGTACTGATTTGATCCCTCCTTAGGAAATCTATTTTTTTGAGCATTCTAAGGTTAGACGTTATAGTGTTAAGGAAGAAACTGCAATGGTCAGGTAGCCCAAAGACTAAATTAATGTTTAATATATCTGAGTAGTGGCGGCCGTGGCGTAGTGGGTAGAGTGTGTGACTCTACTGAAACCAGGTTCGAATCCTCCATCTGTCTTGAAGGATTGAATTTTTTCAATTTAATTAATTTTTCTGTTCGGCCGTCACCTCTCTGCAAACAATGGCAAACCTCAGAGAGTAAAAACTGCCAAAAAAAGCTTCTTGAGAACATAAGCCGTTCGGAGTCGGCGTAAAACATGAAGGTCCAGTTCTCGATCATTTGTGTGCAAACATTTCACATCACACACAACACAATTGATCATAAGAAGCTCGGCCAAAGTCCTTTCAAGGGCTGAGATGGCCATTTCGTTTTTTTTTATGTCTGAGTAGACTGCTCCTTCAACTTTGCCATCTAATTTGGACTCATCAGTGTAGATTTCGAAATCATTGTTCCATGGAAGTCCCACTATTTTCGAGAGAGAATGGAAACATCAAACTGTTTTTCAAAAGAGAGTTTTTGTGTGATGTAGCCTATGGATTTGGGTATAGGAGGAAGAGTACCCTAATGTGCCTTTTCTCCATTGAGAGTTGGCTATTAGACTGATGGGTGTTTTCGAGGTCATTTGTCTTGCTAGGATATCGAGTAGTATAAGGTGGAGCATAATGTCCATTGCGTCTATAGTAGTGGTTCTTAGTGCTTCGCAAATGCTTGGCTTTGCTGATCTTTGAATTATGATTGCTGCGATGTGTTTTTGTCTAGTGCTTGCCAACAAACAATGGCACCTTATAGCAATATTAGCCTTACCACTGCCATCTAAAGTCAGTAAGTAATACGTGGCTGTAATCCCCTGCTTTATTGCATGAGTAGAGAGCTATATTGCCTTTTTTGGCTCTCTCGTGCAGTTTGGATTTCCAGTAAAGTGTCCTCTCTAGGATGAAACCCTGGTATCTTGCTTGATATGAGAAGTTTAGTCTTCCGTTTCCCAAATTTTGGAGGACAGATAATTGGTGGCGGCCGTGGCGCAGTGGGTAGAGTGTGTGGCCCATACCCCAGAGAACCCTAGTTCGAGTCCCACTTGACACAGAAAGTTTTTTCAATTGAATTCATTTTTCTGTTCGGCCGTCACCACTCTGCAGACAATGGCAAATCTCAGAGAGTAAAAACTGCCATGAAAAGCTTCTTGAGAACATAAGCCGTTCGGAGTCGTCATAAAACTTGTAGGTCCAGTTCTCGATCATTTGAGTTCAAACATTTCACAATACACACAACACAATTGATCATAAGGAGTTCGGTCAAAGTACTTTCAAGGGCTGAAAAAGGACTTTTTTCGATTATTGGTAAGTCGTGTTTTCTTGTAAAAATCACAAACTCAGTTTTTTCAGCGTTGACAACTTAGTTGACGAGAGTATTTAGGCCGTTTTGCATAATATCCGAAGAGTAGATATATATGGTATTTACCGAAGGTAACAATAGCAACTTCATTTGCATAGGCTATCACCCTGCACCCCTCTCTTTCTAGTCCAACCAGCAGTTCATTAACCAATAGGTTTCAGAGTAGAGACGAGAGGACCCCTTTTGAGGAGTTCCCCTTGGTACAAATCTTAGCATAGATGCTACTCCGAGATTTGCTCTTATAATCCTGCCCATGAGCATTTGATTTGTAAGAGCTCTTGGACGGAGCCCCAAGCTCCGTCAGCGCATTAGTGATAACGTCTGCTTTAACGTTCTTAAAAAGCACCTTTTAAATCGATAAAAGCTATAATTGTGTATCCCTTTCGGTGAATAAATTTTTCAATGTTAGAGATAATAAATGCACCATCCTGTATAGTGAAAGTTTCAACATTAATTTAGAAATAAACTAGACGATATCTGCTTTTGAGTTTGTGCAGCAGCCTCTTTCTTGATGTACTCTCTTGATGTTGTGTCCAACTTTAGGTGTAACCCTTAATTTCTTACTTGATTTTATAAATGTTTATGCGGTCCTAAAAAAAAAAATCGTGATGCGAACCCTTTAAATAGTTTATTGAACTTTACCACAAAAAGTAAGTTACTCCAAAGATTTCTCATAACTTTTTATATTTTTTTTCTTTCTTCTTTTCATTTAATATTAACACTTTCTTCAAAACGAGCGACAACAAAGTAACATTTTATTGTCTACACTCGTAAAAGCACAAAAAATATGTTTTATAGAAGAAAAAAGCTTTGCATATCCTTGCAACAATGAGAACGCAAGAGCCGCAAAGCATAATCCTTGAATAATAAAAACAAATACAATAAATAAAATATTATGCAATAAGTATTTGTTGAATACACATACACTCACTTAAACACACATGTACGCACACACACACACACAGAGAAACACTCAGCCATACACATGGAAATGCATTTTCTTTATGTATGTTAAGTGCATGTTGTAAAAAAAAATTAAGTTTTTCTTTGACTTAAAAGAAACCGTATTATTTGTTGATGTTAATTTTTTATTTTTGAATTTTTTTTTTTTTTTTAATGTGATTAAAAAACATTAAAGTGACAAATTAAGTATTTTTGCTACAACATTTGCAACAATAACATTCAGCACCAACACAGTTTTGATATTTTTAAAAAAAAAAATCGCACACAGACACACACACACAAACACTGATATATTAGTGCATATGTTTTAGATATGCATTTAAATATAAAAAAAAATATATTTTCAAACTATATCTGTACATACAAAAATATTAAAAAATATATCGAGGACTGGTATGGAGATCTTTGGACAAAAGAGTGTTGCATTGCACAGCAACAAAAACAACAAAAACACAACATCAACTATGTCACATAATAAAAAGAACAAGGCAATAAAAAAAAAAGAAATAAGTTGACGATGTTGACTGCAGTTTCTGGAGCGAATAAATAATAACAAAAGTGTAAATATTGGAGAAGTGTCAATAACAACATCACCAGCTACAACAACAACATAAATATATTAAAGCAAATTCCTTTTGCAAGGACCACTACCACATAATGTAAAAGAAAAAACGTTCTTGTCGGTTCACACAACGTGCCACAAATCCAAAAAAAAAAAAAAAAAAAAAAATAAAAACATTTATTACAAAAGTTTTTAAATAAAAAAAAAAAAAAGTAACCCAAAAATATATATACCATATATGTGAAATCTTCTAGAGTTCTCGTATGTAAACTTTTATTAGGCGCTATTGTATCTTAGGAATATTTTTGACAGTAGGGTACATTTTTTTTTTTTGTATTTTCACTAAAGTTTTCTTTTTTATTTTGACTTTTGGTTTTTTATGTTTTTCTTATGTTGTATTTGTTTGTAAGTGTAAATAAAATATATATTTTAGGTAATGTCTAACTTAACATTCAAACACTTTTAATGTATATGTCCTTCAATGTATGTACAGGTGTATGCGTACAGCGCCTGCATTTCGTTTTTATTTTTAAACTAAATCTTCTCCTTTTGAATGATTAATTCCTTTTTTTTTTTTTTTGTAAAAAAAAATGGACAAACTTAAAAACATCTATGTATGTGCTTATAACAGTGTATAGAAACATTTCTGCCTTCTGCACCCACTCCAAGATCCTGTAAATAGTGTAATTAAAGCTTTTAAGAAACTTTTAAGCTCACGTTGAATTTAAGAAAAAAACGTACCTAAATTAAATGCGGCTTGAGCTAATTCGGTTTAAAGTAAAGTAATGGTAAATTTTTTGTTTTCGCTCCTTCTCTCTTACAATATCTCTCTCTCTAGTTCGCTTACTCTCTCTCTCTCTCTCTCTTTGTCTCTGACACTCACTGGCTTGCCTATTCAAACTCTATTCTTCATAAAAAAAGGCCGCATACGAATGGCTCTCTCTTTTGTACACAACAAACTCACACAAATTGCTCTCATTTCCCTTTCTCCCAGCACTTTATTGCACCGTCACTTTACATGTCATATACATCATGACATCATACTCACCAACACCAGCATATAATTGTATCATACACTTAAACACGACCCCTACACTCGACACACTTAAACAAACAAATTTTTGATTAAAAGTAAACACCACAAAACGTGAATCAAAGTGAAATGTTGTTAAAACGTTCCCAAAGCTTTACCAATGATTTACTTCAATTTTCGGCACTTAAACCGTTTCACTTTGATTTTGTATAAAGTATTTTTTTTTTCTTTCTAAAATCCTGTAAATACATACAAATTTTGCATAAACTCTAAAGCTTTCGAGCCTATCGAAAAGCATTTTTTTTTTAAATTGTTAATTTTCTCTTTACTTTCGAAATTGATTTATTTTCTGTTGGTTTTTGAAATTCTCAATATTATTTGTATTGTTTGTTTTTTTTTTTTTTTTTGGTTTTGTTTACAATAAATATAATCGAAAAATTAATCTAAACGTTATATATACTTTGCCAGGATTCTACAGACGTCAGGTAAATATTACAGTTAGATATCATTGGGTCTTTGTAGTGTAGGCACCCAGTGTTGCTTAGGACTATATATATACATGTGTGTTTTTCTTTTTCGTTGTCCTACTAAAAAACAAACTCAATAAAAATATAAGAAAATACAACAAAAATTCAATGAATTTAACTGCAATGTAACTGTCTTTAAAAAATCCTTTTGTGTGTGTGATTAGTTCCCTTAGCAAGTCTTTTCTTTAAAACAAACAACATTTAAACGACGATTAGTATTCAGAGCACATTACTAAACTTCTTCAATTCGAGGCAGAATTAAGCTTAAAACTGAAAAAATATGAAATTTGGGGATATGCTAGGGTTTTTTTTTTTCTATTCTCGACCATTTTTTAAGTTAGTCATTTCTTAGTTTTGTGCAAATCTAATATAAGGAACATTCTTGCTGGGTGATAAAAATCATCAAAACAACTTCAACTCTTTGTCTTCAAATACTTCTTTAAAAAAAAACATTAAAATTATTACTAAAAACCTAGACCGGTCCACTTAGAGCAGATGATTGGTCCGGTATGATATCACACTCTGTAGATCTACTCGCATAAAACTAGCTTGTACTGTCAATAAGCACGCCTAGATGCTTCACGTCTATTTCTTCAAGATCCTTGAAGTAATCGATAATGGACTTTCCAATATAAGGAACCTTCTCATTAGACGATCAAAACATAAAATAGAAAATAACATCAACTCTTTGTTCCTTAGCATAATATTCAATACATGTAATTCCTAAAATAGTATCAAAATTACTATTTAATTAGTAAGGATGGAGCTTCGGCAGGGTACCGAAGCTAAAATACCCCACCTCGGCCATATTAAAGTATATTCGAAGTCTTTAGCCACGACATACACGATGACATTCTGTTTTATATATTAACGAAAGTTTCGTATTTTTATGACGTCACTTTGTGTGGGAGGTAGGCGTGGTTTTGATCCGATTTTACCAAATATCATATATATGATTCATATTATATATCAAAGCTAATGTGCAAAATTTCAAGGCATTTCTTTAATTTTTGTTGATTTTTAAGAGATTTTACGTTTGAATAAAGCCACATTGTATGGGAAGTGGGCGTGGTTTTCATCCGATTTTGCCATATATCATAGAGATGGCTTATATTAAATATCAAAACTTATGTGCAAAATTTTAAGAGAATTTTTTAATTTGAGCAGATTTTTAAGAGATTTTACTTTCAAAATAAAGCCAATTTGTATGAGAGGTAGGCATGGTTTTCATCCGATTTTTCTAAATTTCATAGCCAAGATCAAGGTTGATTAATATAGGTTAAGTCACTTGAGAGAAGCTCTGCCGAACTGTCAGAATGGATGAAAAGAAATCAAGAAAAAACAAAAACAATCTGTACAATTTTTAGCTAAAAGGCGGAAAAAGAGTGCTTTTCTCTCAAGTGACTTAACCTATATTAATGAACCTTAGCCAGGATTTATATTCAAAATCAAAGCTTACGCGCCAAATTTCAATGCATTTCTTTACATTTTGTGGATTATAAAGACATTTTACGGTTAAAATAAAGCCACTTTGTATGAGAGGTAGGCGTGATTTTCATTCGATTTTCGACCCCATTTTCGAACTTGATCTTCCTTTTTAAAAAATAAACTTATATTTTGAATTTCAACGCGATAGCTTTAAAATTACGGCTGTAATCGTGTTGACAGACAGACAGACGGACACACGGAAATCGACTCAGGAGGTGATGCTGATCAAAAATATATATATATTTCTATACCTGCCACGCCTCCTACTTGACGTTACAAACGGAATGACAAAATTAATATACCCCTTACGCAGTACGCGTTGGCTCTTTGCGCTGAACTTTTCTTTTCGAAAAAGTATTCGGTAAACTCTAACTAAGAAGCAATTTCGCGATGTGCCAAGTTTAAGGCTCCATGGATTTTTTCGAAAAAATTCCTTTTTTTGGCTCCTCCCAAAATAAAAAAAAAAAAAATATTGAAATCAATAAAACTACGGAAATGATTAATATCTGGATAAACATTTTAGGAAAGCTGTCCAATGACTCGAGTTCTGAATTTTTCTGTCATTTTTTATTTTTATTTCGACTTCAATCGCTATTATAAAACGTCAATTCTAGTCCTATCAGCGTCGTTTAGCAATAGTTCCAAAGGTAATAAAATTCTGTACACATATCTGTCTTCCAAAAAAGGCATATTATAGGCTTAAGGTTACGAAGGATGTTAATGTAAGGAGGATGCTCACGTATGAGGGCTGCGATCGGTAGCATCCTTTCTTCAATGGGGACGAAAAGGGAGCCACTGTGGTCCGCTTCAGCCAATCCCCGATTTATTATATATAAAATCTTCCATTCCAAATACTGGTTTTGTGAAAACCGCATCTGCATTGGAAAAAATATGGCGGTGTTTGGGTTCCTAACATATGGAATGTAATTCTCGCCAGTCTTGGATTCTGGTTGGAGTCAGTTCGTTGAGAGCATTGAAAAAGAGTACATCATTAAAGTGATTTTGCAAGACGAAACGATTGTGAGACAATTGTTGAGTTCGTGGAAAACCATAAAACCATCAAGAATCTCTTACTAAATGAAAATCGTGGGATTTTGGAGCTGGCGTGACAGGCGAGGATACAGCAGCCCCAGAGCCAGAGGGATACGCATTCGTCGCACCTGATACAGGGAGAATTGTTGTTGTTTTGTGTAGATGTGTCTCCTAGCACTTAGCATAGTGTTGTCTTAGTGTCGTGTTCTTTTAGTCGTGTTCTTTTAGTCGTGGTCTTTTAGTGTTCTTTTGCCCCGCTCGTATCATTTCAATTGAGCTATCCTTGTTATGCTCCGCACTCGAGCCTAGTTCATTTCGGACAGGTAAATTTATTGATTTTATCAAGCAGAATCGTGTAAGTAATCTCCAAATAATCGCCTTAGACCCGCAACTATAGTGCGCCTCAAAAAAGGTTTTTTTGTAGTAATTCTTTAGCAAAAGGTACGTGGAAATTGTAGGATTAATCGTTTACGTGTTTAAATATTGTTTGTTTTGACTTTGTTTGTCCCTATTTGATGAGACGTGAATGAAAGTCTTATCAACTACACCTACAGCAATCTATTTCGTTCCCGGCATTTTCGTGGTGTAAAACGCGACTGAGCAGCTGGCTACACTTTATCGCCGCCTGTGTTGACGATTCACAAGAATATCTTGATAGTTTCCGCGGTTCACATATCTCGGCTTCGCCAATAAATGGACGTCCCAGAATGGTCAATCTTATGCTTGCCAACGCCGGACACTGACACAGAATGTGTGCTGCCGTTTCCGGCTCCTCTAGGCATATCCTACACGCATCGTCCTCGGTCAGAGTCATCTTCCTGAGATGGTACATGTAGGGACCGTGTCCTGTGACCAGTGCAATAAGCCAGCTTAAAGTCCTACGATTGTAACGGATAACTTTTGCTGCCTCACTACGAGACCACTTCACGGCCGCCTTCGATTTCGTGCAATTAACAGCTCCTCCCCACCTTGTATGGTGTTCTGAGTTCGTCCATTGCTTAATAAGGCCTGCCACCATATTGTCGCCTATGGCGATACGTGACTCTGGTACACGAGAACTCTTCTGCTGATCCTTCTCTCGCTAAAGAATCAGCATTTTCATTCTGTTCTATGCCAGAATGTCCTCTCACCCACATAAGTGTGAGCTCATTTGTCTGAGCTCAAATCACCTACTGAATTTAGTAAGACAATCTATGGCCAACCTGGAAGTGATGTCTGTCCGTTGCATGCACCTAAACACCGACTATTTACTTGCCATTGACCCGGTCATCTATCAGGTGGTCCAGTGCATGCCCCACACCAAGCATTTCCGTCTGCTATACAGACACAAACCTCCCTAAATTCAGTACACAGGATAGGTTCAACTCTTCTGAGTAAACGCCTGCCCCAGCTCTGCCATTCATCAGAGAGCCGTCTGTGAATATACTGATATCGTTACCAGCGATTTCTTCACATCTTACTCCATCTGTTATAAGAGTTTTATAACATTTTTCTGTTACCTATTTCTATTCTATTTCCCTACATCTCTATGTACAATATCAAGGACGCGCATATGACCATGTAGAGCCGTTGATTCATGCCACGTTGCATTTCGCAACATCCTGAAGGCTGTTAGAACCGCCGTTTTCTTCATTTCTAAATCCAAAGGCAGCATACCTAACAGAACCTCCATTGCGCTTGTTGGAGTGGTGCGTATTGCACCTGTTATTCCAACACACGCCAGCCGTTGGACTCTGTCCAGTCTCTTCTTAATGGCTTTCTGGCTGACTTTTGTCCACCAAATCACCGAAGTATACGTGATTACAAGTCTAACCATCATAGTGTAGACCCACTTCATAGGCTCTGGATTTAGCCCCCATTTGAGACCACAAACGCGTCTACACTGAAACAGAACCCTCTTGGCTCTTTGAATCCTATCTACTACATGCTAGTTCCAGTACAGTTTGCTATCAATGGAAGACTTTGCTCACACTTATGTTCAAAATCCCTTAATAGATTTTTCTGGTGCTGATTTGAGCAAATTCAAATGAAACCTACCTTCCCATTAATGTCGACACAATGTCGCTGCATCTGCATCGGTATTAGTGTGGCAACCTTTCCCACTCTCAGCCCACAATAGCAACTCTATGTGCTAACTCTAACATTACGAGTACACCTTATCGAAAAATTACGAGGGTGATTCACTGATATATATATAGATTGATAGATTATGCAAAAATAGTTCAGTCGAATACACTGAGATTTATAATATCGAAACCTCAAAACGGAATGAAAGCATTGTAGTTTTGCTCACGCCTCACCTGCCAAGAAATAGGAAACTTAAATCTGATAAGCAGATTTTTAGACCGTGAAACATTAGTGTCCTCTGCCTTCCTCTTATTATATATCGAACTCTTATCTATTATCTACGTCAGTATAAAGACCTTGGAGTTGTTTTTGATTCGAAGTTTACTTTCCGTGCTCATTTGAATTATAGTATACTTAAGGCTTATGCAATGCTGGCTTTTATAAAGCGTAATGGCTCATCTTTTAGAGATCCTCATACCTTTATATACTTACGGTTCTATTTACTAATCCGGTTTGTTCAAGACTTGAATATGCTTCAGTTATATGGAATCCGTACTTTGAATTTCCCAAAGTTCGACTTGAAAGGGTTCAGAGATCTTTCACCAGGTTCACTTTTTGCACAATTAATTTTGAAATTGTTCTTTTGCCATATAATGCTCGTTGCCGTCTGATTGGTTTTAAAACCTTCGAAATTAGGAGAGAAATTTTATCATTACTATTCGTATTTGACATTATTTGACTTATGCAGTAGACTGTCCTGAACTTCTCAGTATGATACAGTTTAATGTCTCAATGAGGTTATAATTGCATAGTTTTTTTAAGTATTTTTGAAATTTATTTGACTTTGTTATTTTAATTTATAGGAACTTATTTTCATAGAAGTAAAGAAATAAAGATAAAAAATATCTCTGAGTTAAAATTTTTTTAAATTCAAGTCCACCATATTGGATCCGCCACCTTGAATTAAGGTGTTAACAAATGCTGACTTCAGATCCATGAGCAACGATCTCAGAAACCGTCAAGTAACATGTTTTGCACCAATAATAAACGAAATATAGCAAAATGCTACAACGGCAAAAATGTATCTATTTCCTTTTTTAGTTATTGCTTTTAGGCACATAGATTTAAAAAGTTCGAATTGAAGAAGTTTAGCAAATCCTTTATATATATACTTTTTATACTATAAAGGATATTATACAATTATCTTTTTCTGTTCTTTTTCAAATATTTTCTTATATAAAATTCTTTTGTAGTGTTTTCACCCCCTGATATCCTTGAGTAGCTATATTTAACAATATTGATGTCTAAAACTCGTCTATAACAATATAATCAGCGATATATACATAAATAACACGATTTTTCAATTTCTTAAACAGCATTCAAAAACCTACTCTACTAAGTTTCTCTACTGAACTTTCTTCTCCAAGCATTTTTCTCACATACAACAACCTGATATTAAAAAAAAAAAAAAAAAAAAAAAAAAAAAAAAAATAATAAATAACAATCACACAGAAGAATTTGATCTCGATTTTTAGCAAATTATGATGATTGCGGATAATTGGTTGTGCACATCAAAATGTAACGAAAAACTATGCTAAAATATAGGAAAAGAAAGAAAATTATAATAAATTTATAGGAAAATATAGGCTATGAAAGGCCTTAGAAAAATGCAAGGTTCAGTTCAACAGGTTAGAAAATGGTTATGAAACAGTTGTTAAAACAACATTCAATATTTTCGCACAGCTTGAATTGAGCCTTAAATTTTTCAAAAGTATCAAAATTTGAAATAAAAAAATTATGTCCTCAGTCAAGGTTAACTATTTAAAAAAAAAAAAAAATTTTGGGAAAGGTTTTTCACTTTTTTTTTTACTAAACTTACATATAAATAATTGTCCTTATATTTTATTTTCTTAACGAATAATTCTCTTATACATACTTATATGCAAATTTTAATATTTAAGATGGCGTACAATGCTTACTTTTTTTACAATCTTACATTAACAACTTTTACTGTATAATACAATAATCTATATTTTTATAATATGCGTAAAGTTTTTTTCTTATTTCAACATTTCATGAATAATATTTTTTTTCTTATAATATCAACTTTGCTCTACTTACCTTAACATAGTTTACAAAGTTTCTTTTGTTTTTTTTTTTTTGCTTTTTTTTTATTTAGTTTTCAAATAAAAGTTATATAATACGAAATAGCAGCGAACCGATAAAAAGTGAATTTTATGTATGAAGAAAAAAAAATGTTCAAGTTTTCGCTTAAGCCTTTGATTGTTATGAAAAAATTTAAAGAACCAATTCCATGTCGAACAGCTAGGCAAAGGTAATGGGTTAGACTACATCATGGTTAACGACTTTGGTTAACGATTTACATAATTCAGTAAAACGAAATTCAGCATTAGAAGATAAGGACTGCATCTATAAGATTAAATTAACGAAAAGTAGCTCAAATGACACCGTAATAAGTTCAGGGAAATTTGAATTTTCTGAAAACATTCTGATGCAATAGAGTCAAATAAAATTTAGTTTTATATTCCGAAAATTCTCTGAATTTAGAAAGCTTACTAAACGTTATTCTTCGGACTAAAGGGCTGATTACCCAAGCGTAAGGTAGCGTAGCGCTACGCTGTCACGTAAAAATATGTTTAATGAGAAATGTGTACAAGTCGTGACCGAAATCGTAAAGTGCCTGGACGTAGCGCAGAAGTCTGTAGAAAATAGATTTCAACGCCACGCTACGTTTTTTGCCAATTCGACAACTGTGAGTCAAGCGAACAATTTTGTTTAACTTCAAATTTGTAAAATTTAATATTATATAAAAAGTGTGCAGTCTTTCATTGGCGAGGATAAGTTAGATAATGCTTGTAGAAAAAAGCGGGTGCCTTTATGACAAATTTTCTGTGGGCTACAAATCGGCACCTTCAAAACCTTGCACTACGATTTCGATTTCGAAATCATAATCAAATCGACAAACATAATAAATAATCTTACGGCATATTTCAATTTGCGACTCTCTGAACATATTTCTCTTAAAGAAAAATGAGTAATTTTACTCAATTTATTTATCATTGCTCATGCAGGCCATTTGTCTTACTTTCACCTCTCTTGAGTTATATAAGAGCTGTAAAGGAATGCATTCAATTTGATTTTATTGACAAAAATTTGAATCCGTGAATAAGGATATAAGAAGCCATTCAATGAATGCACAATTGATTCATATATAACATTTTTAATTCACATTCAATTTTCAAAAATTGTTAAATTATTCATTTGAATTATTCATTTTTGTTATTCAAAATAATGAATAAATATTTTTATTCATATGAATGCTATTCATAAAGAATGCAATTAATTGTTTTTTTATTCATTATTCATTTTTTACTCATTATTCATTCATTATTCAGTTTTTTATTCATTATTCATTTTTTAATTCATTACTGATTTGTTGTTCATCTTTTATTCATTTACTTCGAAGCCATGAATAATGAATAAGAACTGAATAATGAATTAAAAATTAATAATGAATGAAAAAGCAAAAATTGAAAATAATAAAATTGAATAATTAATCAATTTTTGAGCATTGAATGTGAATTAAAACTTTTATTTATGAATCAATTGTGCATTCATTGAATGGATTCTTCTGTGCTTATTCAGTGGTACTTCAAATTCTGAAAATGAGTTCCGATTTTAAAGCTCTGAGCTATATCAACATAAATTAAGTATTATTCTAGAAAAGGTAGAATGACTGACTCTCTCTCTCTCTCTCGCTCGATTTGAAGTCTCATTTTTTTTATTTCTTTGCATTCATTGTCATGTTATGATCAGTGCTTGAGCTACACTTTAACTACAGAGTTGCCACAATATAATTTCTTTTTCATTACTTTATTTTACGATATTAACAAAAAATGTAATTTTTTCATAACAATCATTGATTTAAGCCCAAAGGAACAACAATCAACATATAAATATAGTTTAGGAAATTATTTTCATATGAAAAAAAAAAAGATTTATAAGAAAATATAAATAATACAAAGCAACTGTAACTGTTTAAAACTTGCTATCTATCTCTATATCTCTCTCTCTCTCTCTCTCACTTTCTCACGCTTGTAAGTTCATATTTGTGTAATTTTTGTGTCCTTCTAGGAACTTATTTCAATTGCATTATGTTTATGGTGGCCTCGTCAGTTGTGTCAACCATACTTATCCTCAATTATCATCATAGAAATCCAGATACGCATGAAATGAGTGAATGGGTAATAATTATATATATCTAACAACAAAAACAAAAGAAAAACTCAGAATCAATATCAGAATAAAAATCAGAAAAAAAAAAATTAAACGCTAAAAACGAAAGTTTTTCAAATTCATCAACACCAATTTGGAATTTTTTATAAAAAAAATTTCGTTTTTTTTCCTAATAAAACACTGCAATTTGATATCGAAATTTTATTCACATTTACTAAAACACCAACACATATTAGCACCACTTAAAAATTTAAAATGAAACATAGAAAAAAAAAATACCAAAAATAGTATTCAAATTAGTATTCATTTCAAATTTATATATCTTTCTCTTTCCTTCTCTTAAACATTCATACCTTTCTTTATTGACGAACAATTCTACACGAATTTTTTAAATATTTATTGCTAAAAACAAAGAAATTTTATTATTTTTCTGTTTTTATATTAACGCATGTGCAACGAAAAACGCTTTTCAACTTAAAAAAAAAAAAAAAAAAATTTAAATTTTATAGCTAATTTTTTTATTAAAACCAACAACAACAACAAAATACATACATATGCTTGCTTCACATATAATAGTATTTAATATAAATAAATTGATCTTTTTTCTATTATATTTTTTTTTCATTATATCAAATATTTTACTAAAGAATTTAGTTAAAATTTGCTTTCAAATTTTTTTTTTTTTTATTAATGACTAAATAATAATGATTGATATTAATAAAAATTTTAAAAATAAATACATACTTAACACAATTCAATTTCCATATCAACGAATCTGGCAACGCCGCTGCGCTGTTCCATCAACATCTCTTCCACTCTCTTTCTATCTCTCACTGTCTGACCGTCAACGCCATCTGTGTTTGTATTTGTACACTGTCAACGACATTTCAACAACATGTACAACAACAACAACTACAACAAATAACTTATTTAAAATTTTATTTAATAATATATATATATAAACGTTAAATAAAAACCAAAAAAATAAAAATAAACTAAATTCTAAAAACAACAACAAATACACTATCTTGCGCACCATAAACACGCACAGATAAGAGTTATTTTCCTTTATTGGTTACCCTGTATACTGCGTATGCAAAGACCCGGACAAGTGGGCTACGAGTGTCCGCCACCACCATCGTCATCGAGTTCCTCCAATGCTGGCGATAAGAAGCAACAAATACAAAATGTTGAGCTCAAGGAAAGGTAAGCAGAAATGAAATGGCAGAAAATGGTTTGGCACTTATTTTGAAAAATAAGTTCATAAATAAAAGTTATATAATATCTACATATATATATATTAATAGGGCTAGACGAAACAGATACCATTTCCACCCGTGTTTCTCAAACAATTCTGATGATTTTTTTTTAATGAATTAGAGCAGGGAGAAAAAGTGCAGCAAATATATTTTTATATGAATATGCCTTTTTCCAACAAGGGAAATTATGTATTTCACCCATTGTGGGTGCATATGCACGTAGAATTTCCACTTAGAATTTCCGAAAAAAAAACACGTTTCGGAATTGTTTCGTTTGATTTTTCCCCCTTTACACTGCGGTATGAGTTCGGTTACGTTCGTACGTGAGCGAAGAAAAAAAAAATGAAGAATATAAAAAGAGATAAACAAATTTCTGTGTATATTTGTCGGCCAAACATTACACAAAGAAAGTTCCATATAAACGTTGAAGATCCTCACAAAGTGAAGACAATGAAAGTTCGCCACTTGACGTCAAAATAGACTTGATTACTATTTTTAGCTTATCGCTCACATTGTGCTCTCTTTTGAGCGAAAGAACTGGTGGCGAATTCATTAGGAAAGTTTGTGCGTTCAGCAAAACAAAAACAACAAAAGAAAAATCGTTTTTAATATGGTCAAATTTCAGACACAGTATATTCAAATGCAGTTTTTTAATTTTTTATTCTACAGTGACGGCCAGTAAAATACGGGCAGGTAAAAAATCTCGAGTAAAATGCACATGTGACCAACATATTCAACTTAGCTTAAATATGACGTTACGAAACGAAAAAGTAATAATGTCTGTAATAATACAATACGAATGAATGTATCTTTAGTTAAAGTAGTTTAACATTTTAAGTTAGATATTTCTAAACAAAAATGTACCGAGATTTGTGTTAAATACAATACATCTATAGAGTAATATCATAGTTATGTTGAAAGAAAAAATAATGTATGTATTATACAATAATTTGGATGTTTACGAAAAAAAAACTACTTGAAAAGACAATGTCTCTAACAAAAGATGCCATAAATTAAGGATGAACAAAACATTTCGATATATTGTACTATATTTCCATATAATGACAAACGATTTCTGGCGGATATCCAGTTCAGTTTAAATTAGTGAATTCCTATCTCGCTATTTGGAGAAATATTTGGCAAAATATACCAAATATTCTCAATTGAATTAAGTTCAGGACTATTTCCAAACCATAAAAAGGTTTTAATACAAAGGTATTTGAGGAATTTTCTTAAAAGTAAGCTTAGAGTTTAGAGCCTAAAAAATTAGGTAAGGATAAAAAAATAAAAAAATAGAATATTGTTCCTTACCAATTGAGCTCGGTGATACCGTTCGGCTGCAAAAAGGTCTCCAATACCATGCACCAGAATATTACCAAATGCACCAGCTACGGCCTCTTCAATTTGATGATAAGACAAGTATTTTCAGATTATTCTGCTTTTGGTTCCTGTCTTCCTTATAACATTCCCCAGTTCCGCGCCATAAAACAATTTTTCTTAAATATTTTAACCTGTCTGGTTTTCACTGTACGCCACTGTACATAAAGATAAATATAAATTATTGAAGTTTTAATAACCACTAAAAACTGAACAAAAAATTGAAGCACTTTGTTCAGTGTTATACTAGGTGTCAGTACTCATGAAATATGACTCATGTCAAATTCTCCTAAATTTGTTATATTTTATATACATTTACTTTTAAACTTAAACACTATAATTTTTATTCCTTATTGCTGCACTCTGCTTATTGAAGATCGTCAAAATCGCTATTAGCCAACGTATTGGATATTGATGACGACTTTCGCTGTAATCATCGATGTACCAGCGCAACATTGCCTCATCAGCCGACCTACTATAGAGCGATGTACAGGTACGAATACATATAAGATGTTATTGAAAAGTCTGGAGCTTACACTCTGGTCAACTTTAATAAAATTTCGACAGATATAACCGCTGTCCCTCTAATATTAAAACAAAAATCTTTCTCTCAGACATTAACTCATTTTATTAACACTCTTGAAATTTCAAATTTATAAGGCAGACCTTGAGATCAAATCCTGCCTTTTGGAAATATATTTTAAGTTTGGCTAAACTAATCCTTATCTAAAACGCCATATTTTACAGTTTCTCTTCGCTAAAAGTGAAAACGCAAGCCAGGTGTCTGAAAATGTGAATATTGTTTATATAGTGTTTATATGTCATCGATTCCGTTACGGTAGTTTTGATGTCAAAGATGCATCACGCTCTAGAATACCAATTGACGAAAATGTCAATAAAATTATGGAAATCGTCGAGCTCGACACTCATGTAGGCAAGGTTTCGATTACCCAAGAGCTTGAATTGCAACAAAATCCACCCATTTCTGAAGCGGATGGTGACTGGTGATGAGAAGTGAGTCACTAACGATAACGTCAAGCAAAAACAGTCGTGGTCGATTCCTGGTCGAAGCCAGGATTGACGATTGTAAAGGTTTTGCTGTATGTTTGGTGGGATTGCCACGGAATCATCTAATATGAATTGCTACCCTACTGCCAACTCTTAACTCAGAACTGTATTATCACACCGAGAAAAAAGCTTATGTTAAATTGAAAAAAAAACAAGTATAATTTATAAGATGGCTTTGGCAGTTTTCAGCCACCCAATTATTTTATCAAAACGCCTAAGTTGTATATGTTGACTTGCCAATTTTTATTGTGTGATAAATTTACCAAGTATTTGGAAATTTTTTATACACTACTTTAAAAAAAAAAATTGAACTTCATATAATGAAACGTGAATAACGTCAAGCAAAAACAGTCGTGGTCGATTCCTGGTCGAAGCCAGGATTGACGATTGTAAAGGTTTTGCTGTATGTTTGGTGGGATTGCCACGGAATCATCTAATATGAATTGCTACCCTACTGCCAACTCTTAACTCAGAACTGTATTATCACACCGAGAAAAAAGCTTATGTTAAATTGAAAAAAAAACAAGTATAATTTATAAGATGGCTTTGGCAGTTTTCAGCCACCCAATTATTTTATCAAAACGCCTAAGTTGTATATGTTGACTTGCCAATTTTTATTGTGTGATAAATTTACCAAGTATTTGGAAATTTTTTATACACTACTTTAAAAAAAAAAATTGAACTTCATATAATGAAACGTGAATAACGTCAAGCAAAAACAGTCGTGGTCGATTCCTGGTCGAAGCCAGGATTGACGATTGTAAAGGTTTTGCTGTATGTTTGGTGGGATTGCCACGGAATCATCTAATATGAATTGCTACCCTACTGCCAACTCTTAACTCAGAACTGTATTATCACACCGAGAAAAAAGCTTATGTTAAATTAAAAAAAAAACTAGTATAATTTATAAGATGGCTTTGGCAGTTTTCAGCCACCCAAGTATTTTATCAAAACGCCTAAGTTGTATATGTTGACTTACCAATTTTTATTGTGTGAGAAATTTACCAAGTATTTGGAAATTTTTTATACACTACTTTAAAAAAAAAAAATTGAACTTCATATAATGAAACTTTTTTTCGGGTTTTGGTTATTTTTATTTTCCTTTTTTTTTGAAGCTGCCGCCTGAACCGACTGAAATCGGCAACAACACAAATTTTTCTTTTATCAACACCGTTTTTTTCTTAGAAATTAATGACTTCTCGGCTTTTCTTGCTGATTGACGTCTATTATAACAAGAACATTAAATTAAATTAAATATCAAATACAAAAATTTTTCCTTCGCATGCCGTTGAAATTCGAACCCACACCAATCCGATACCACTGTGTATGAAGACACTACGCTACGTATTGAGCCAAACTCCTTCGTTACGCTGAGGGGTTTATTCAATATTAATTACAACTGAAGCTATGCTGCAGCTATTGACAGAATACTGCGACATACTGTATCTGTTAATACAGCATCTGTTAAAATATGTGAATCACAAAAAACTTTTTTTTGCAGGGTATCGAAGTATGTGCTTTCAAAGCAATGTATTAAACAATAAATTGCTTAGGTGAATTAACGTAGCTGCAATTATGTCAGCAAACAGCAGCAAGGCTGCTTGGATCAGTTGGTAGAGCGATGGACTGGCACCAAATGTTCCAGGGTTCGATTCCGCACGGCGGCAAAGAAATTTATAATTTTCTTTTTTCTTTTCTTTTTGTTGATGAAATGTAATAAAATTTACTGGTGTGAATATTAAAGTGTGTTTTTTTATTTACTCTATGTTATTTTTGAATTTCAAATTGGTTTTATTACAAAAAAACCATTAATTTATCAAATCTATCTTTCTCTCGTGTGTCTAATGACACAGTTGTGTTTTTTTTTGCAGAAAATAGCTCAAAACTATGCTTAAGCCATCCATGCTAGTTGTTTTTTAATTTTGTATTATTGGATTTTGGGCTTAGGTGAATCAAATGTTTTTTTTTGGCAAGGTATCGAAGTATGTGCTTTCAAAGCAATGTATTAAACAATAAATTGCTTAGGTGAATAAGCATAAGTTTATAATTCCCTTACACTTCTCTTCATCCAAGTCAACTTAGGTGATTTACCTATAGCCTTTTTTCTTGTGTATGGGATGTGGAAAACCTCAAACGTTATGCGCTGAAAGCACCCCACTCTCTCTGCACTGAGTTAGGTTTTAAAAAAAAATCTAATAAAAATTAGGCCAAACTATTCCTTGAGATCTCCAAGCAATACCATAAATATTTTGATGTCTGTCTATCTATTTCTTGAAGTATAAGCAATAGCTTGAGTTTTTTCATATAAATACATTTTAAGCAAAAGCTTGCATGATATATTCATCCGGCTCATTCTATGGCTTTCTTCGAAAACTTGTCAAAATATCGGCTCAAAGTAAAATCTTCATCTAAAATAGATTTAAATTTCAATTCATTAAAGCTTCTCCAAATGATACCTTCAAGTTAATGAAAAATCGTGGTTTTTCCTCCGTATTTTTTCATTCAACCTCTCACTTAACAACTCAACTAAATAAAATCAATTTTAAAATCGTTTGCAATAAATATCGCATCGCTTAAGTATGTCACGTGATAGAATATAATTCAATACTGTAATCTACTGACACCTGAGCAGCAAACGGCAATCAGTAGAATATCGGCGGCTCACACTCAACCAGACAGATAGACAGATAGGTAGATACACTAACAGGCAAATAGACAGACAGGCGGGCGGGCGCACAGATAGGAAGCATGTCAAGTAAATCGCAGCATGAAATTTCAATTGACTTCCAGTGAAATATACAAAATGTGGCGGAAATTTATAGGATGTGCTTAACGGTGGTAAAAAAAGAGCAAGAGGAATAGAAAAATAGAGTTACAAGAATTTAATAGAAAAAGCTACGCGTTTTTTATAGATCACTACATTAAGCATAAAAATGTGTGAACATTCAAATCTTGACATTGATATAAAAGATATAAAATTTATTTTTTACTGGGTTAATGGCAACGATGGCTGGATAAGTTTTTATTGAATTTTTTTTTTTTTACAATATGAGCTTAAGTCAGCAAGATGTCAATTTAAACTCGGTGGAAATTGAGATAGTAAAATATTTAAGCCAAGGTTGATTGTTTTTGTATAAAGTGGAGAGACTAAAATTACAAAATGTTGAGATTTTTACTAGGAAATATTAAGAGTATGAAGTGATATATAGCATTCGCACATTTATTCAACCCAAGAGCAAATCAAATTAAGCCAAACGGAAATCACTTTAACCAAATCACAAATGAAATTAAATCAAAAAGTATCAATGCAACTATCGCTACTTTACTTGAACCTTGAACGAATAAAATTATCGATACTTTGGAACATAATAGTTGACAGTTGAGATAGATAAACTTATACACATTTATCAACGAGTTGGTTTTAATTTATGTTACATTTAAGAAGAAGTCAGACTCGCTCCAAGGTATGTAGCAGAGCAAAAGTGATTGTACCCTCAGTGAAGGGCAGAAATACTGCTTCAATAGCAGCAATCAATAGTAATGGCATAGTTCATTATAAGATCATTTCAAATAGTTCATATTACAATGACAAACTTGTTGATCCATTAAACACAAAGAGTTTGTGCTCCTATATGAAATACCGCCCTACATCTAAAATATCTACGTCCTTACTCCCCAATGCTGAACCACATAGAAAAATGCTTTTCAAGGATTAAAATACATGCTGGACAAGTTTCAGTCGAAGTGAACCAGGATTGAAATCTGCAAACTATTATTGAAAGTAGTGTTCGTGGTATTACAGCCACCGATTCTATCAACTGCGTTACAGAAATTATTTTATTGCTTCCAAAAGCTGTCTCTTCACAAATTTTAAGCTAATACTTGATAATAATATCTTATATGGTAAATATTGATTAATTAAATTAGTTATAAACATAAATCCTCATGTATTACGTTCAATTTTTATTTGGCTTAATTTGATTTGCGTTTGGGTTAATTTAATTTGCACTTAGGTTAAACTGATTTGCGTTTAAGTTAAACTGATTTGCACTTGAGTTAATTTAATTTGCGTTTTGGTTAATTTGATTTGCGTTGCGGTTAATTTGATTTGCACTGAGTTTTAAATAATTTACGCTTGGGTTAATTTAATTTGTGTTTGGGTTAAACTGATTTGCGATTGGGTTAAATAAATGTGCGAATGCTGTGTTTTTTTTTCCAAGCGAGTTGAAAAAATACGACCGCTTACTGTATGAAAAGTCGCTTCATGCTCGCTTGGATAAAAAACAAAACTAATAATACGTGGAAATTGGAATTGAATGGAAAACTTTAAAACAATTACCAACATCGTGTTTTATTTAAGCGAGTATGAAGCGACCTTTCATACAATAAGCGGTCGTTTTTTACAATTCGCTTAGTAAAAAACACAGTCAATAGCAAATTCAAACTTATATTAAGAGATATAATAATAAGAAATAAGCATTTTTAGAGCTTGCGACAATTTTAAATTAAACAATCAGAAATCCTTTGTTTGTGTTTATAGAAGACCCTTGCTGTTATCGCTCTATTTTTCTTGACCCCATGATCACGGAGTCGATAGTTTATGGAACCAACAACCAGCACTTCAATACACATTCAAGATGCGTAGATAAAATGCCATTCTCTCTCTACTGTCTACTGCTCTAACTACTGTTGATGAATATCATCCACCATTGAGTATTTGGTACAAATCTGACAGAGCAAATATAGTAAATTCTAATTCAGCATATAAGCTTTATGAATTCAATTTTAAAAAAGCTGACTTTTTGAAGTTGAATCAGTAGCTTCATGGTAAACTTAATGCAATTTTAGAATATATAAATGGAAATTGCCTTGATGACTCCATACATTTTTTTTATGAGAACTCTTTGCTGTGTTTTCTCAATCCGTACCTTATAGTCTCAAATTTGCGAGGAATTCTACGTACCCTTGGTACACAAAGGATTTAAAGACTCTTCGCAACAACAGGAATAGGGCATGGAAGAAATACATCTGTAGCTTAGGCTCAAACGACCTAGAAACTTACAAACGTTTGTTTCTGGAATTTGAAAATCGCTCAGCTACATTATATCACGAATATTTAGATAATGTTAAGCTGAGAATATTGACAGATCCAAAGAAATTTTGGGGATTCGTAAACACAAAGAAGAAATCTGATGGATTTACTTCTTCATTTAGAACTCCTGAGGGATTTACTGACAATCCCGTCAAAATTTGTGGCCTATTCGCCAATCTTTTTAAGGAATCATTCTGTTCAGATTCTTTTAATCCTGATGGAGAGTACTTTGAATATATGGATTCCGAACCCAGAGTATCTTTGGAACATATATCCTTCACTCCAGAGGATATTTTAATATATATTAGATTGATCGATGAGGAGTTTGGTGCTGGACCTGACGGTGTTCCTGCCGCAGTGTTAACACAATGCGGTTCCGTTTTAAGTCAACCACTTTCTTTATTATTCAATAAATCTATTAACGAAAGTTATTTTCCACTTTTTTGGAAAAAATCATTTATAAGTCCTATTTTTAAAAAGGGTTGCAGGAACGATGTCAGTAACTATAGGCCTATCGCTAAGCTCTCATCGATTCCAAAACTTTTTAAGCGGATGGTGTATGATCGGGTGAAAATTCACTGTGGGGAAGTCATAACAACTCGTCAGCATGGTTTTGTGAATGGCAGGTCCACTGTGTCTAATCTTCTCGATTTTACAACTTTCTGCTTAAATTATATTGATTCTGGTAACCAGGTCGATTGTGTTTACACTGACTTTAGTAAGGCATTTGATAAGCTACCACACAATCTAATCTTATTTAAACTTGAGTTAATGGGATTTCCACAATATTTTGTGAACTGGATTAAATCGTATTTGGTGGAGCGATCTTATCAAATACGTTTCCGAGGCGCATTGTCTTCTGAATTTATTGCTGGATCAGGTGTTCCTCAGGGTAGTCACCTTGGTCCTCTTCTGTTTATTTTAGCTATCAATGATGTAACTCACGTCATTAAACACTCTCATCTGCTTATTTATGCCGATGATATGAAAATATACAGAACGATTAATTCTAGAGATAATTCAGATCTACTCCAGTCTGGTCTAAAATCCTTTGAAGTTTGGTGTTCTAAAAATAATATGTTTTTAATAATAATTTTATTTTTGATTACAAGATTAAAGATACTGCTTTGAGTCGTGTAGACACCGTCAAAGACCTAAGTATATGCATGGATTCTAAGCTGTCGTTTAACATTCATATTGATAATATTTGTAAAAAAGCATCTTCAATGCTTGGTTTTATAAAACGCTGGGCCAAAGAATTTAATAGCATGATTACAACTACAACGTTGTATTATGCAATCGTGCGTCCTCACTTAGAGTATGCAAGTTTGGTCCCCAACTTACAATGTGAATGTTGATCGAATAGAAAGAATCCAAAAACGTTTTGTTCAGTTTTGCTCTAAGGGGCTTAAGTGGAACTGACATATTAGACCTTCCTCCTTATGAGGATCGTTTAAAACTATTAAAAATGCAGTCTTTAGGTGATCGAAGGAAATCGGCAGATATCGTATATTTACACCAGCTCATTACAGGTGTATTCGATTCTCCAGAACTTCTTTCTCACATTAATTTTAACACTTACCGTAGAAGCAGTAGAAACGGTAACAACTTAATTTATTTGCCATTTAGTAGAACAAATTATATGGCTACTGCTCCTTTAAGTCGCATGAGTTCCTTTGTTAACAATTGTAGCGTTTTTGATGTTAATTTGTTAAAAGGTCAACTCAAAAGTAGATTAAAATTAGTTGTGTAATTAGATCTATGTATACGCATGGTTAGTTGTCACGTCTTGTGTTGTCCCTGAGCCCAACCCATTTATTGGTGGGTAAATTTTTCCCACATTAACTTGTTTGTGGTCACGGGTATCCATAACATTGATATTTTTTTTTTAATGATTACGGGGTAGTGGCTTTAGATGGGTTAATGCTGAGGAAGTGCGATAAAGCTGTAGTAGCTGAACTCTATTGTTATTGCATGTTTATAAAAAAAGTCTCGCTCATAAACTACGTTACCATTTAAATTTTTTTGTACCTTCCCCCCCCCCTCCGTTACTTTTCGTAGTACATTTCAAACCACCCCTCCCCCACCCCCTATAAAGTAACGTAGCATATAAAACACAACGCGATTACACTCCTCAATAGTAAACCGTCAATTTAGACGGCCAAACTTGAAGATCGGATGACAATGTTTTCAAATAATATGCAATAAAAATTCCATATTGATCTCAATAGTGTCAATTCGGCTACCAGTAGTTGGCGTACCTACATTTGACATCTACTGGTGGAGACGAGACTTATACAATCTCTTGTATATTAAATTACATACCAGCCCGGTCTTCAAATCCATCACCGAAAACTAGGAGTCCCTAAAATCACCAAACTTCATTAAGAGAAGTTTGGTTCAAGGATTATATATCTCTTAAGCTATTGCACAAAACCCTTTATGTTGTTCCTAATATTGGAGAAAGATCTCATCTTCGTGAGCTTGACTATTCCCGTGCTGTCACTGTCTTTGCAGACAATGGCAAACCTCAGAGAGAAAGAACTGCCATGAAAATCTTCTTGAAAACATAAGCCGTTCGGAGTCGGCATAAAACATGTAGGTTCGAAGATATCACAACACACTTGATCATAAGAAGCTCGGTCAAAGTTCTTTCAAGGGCTGAAATGGCCATTTCGTTTTTTTTATACCAATTGCTATACCAGCTTGCCGTATCTGTTCCAAAGATGGCTGACAACGCCGGACTTCAAGGTAGGCCCTCTTTTAAATGGATAAGACAAGATTAATACATGCTGGCAAATCTATGTCATCTCTTTGCATCTTATACATAATCATCCTCCTTTATTATGGCTTTGAACAGACGGGCTCGCATGAATGATGCTAACCTGGCGTACAACTAGATTCTGGTTTGACAAGTACGCCTGCCGCAAGTCTTAAGTACTTGGGTCTTCCAGACCTAGGGTAATAGTTCATGAAACAGACAACCACAACCTTTGTGTTATACCACAACACGGACCCGTTTATGTTTTAACTAGTAAAACATACGAGGCATCCGGTGTGGCAACACGAACATGGAAGCTGTTTCATAAAAACAAAGCAACACCCAGTGCGCTGCTAGTTAGGAGCATTATGCAATAAATTACATACTGCCCGTAATAGCAGTACCAGTTTAGACTTCGGTAGTGACGTACTTACCATCCATCTACTGGTGGAGACGAGACCTACCCAATCTCTTGCATATTAAGACAGATACGCCAGCCCGGTCATACCATCGCGCGACCCCGCCGGTCAATCTAGACCTGTGTAGCATTCACACAACCACAACCTGTACGAGACTCCCCGAAGGGCCAGTCCACGACACTCATCTGGACAACTCGATCCCGTCAATGAGGATCCACAACATCCCCGCAAAAAGACCAAAAATACACAAATGCAATTATGAAAAAGTGCATTCTTATGCATGACCGTGCCCAATGAGCACTTAAGGGGTTCGTTTAATAATTCCCAACTGCCGGCTCAACTGCAAACTATTGCACATGTCTGGTACCTACTGTGGAGGTCCTTTGCAAATGCCACTCTTACTCTGGCAGTCCGGACATCCAGACAGAGTATAGGCCAATGTTCTCAGGGACTGCCGTGCTCAGTATGAGAACCCAAGTTTTACAACCATTTCTGCACTTCCCTCAGTGACTGCCGTGCCATTTTGAGGGTGCAAGTCAAAACGTCGACAAGCAAACCACTAGGAAAGCCAGAGCGTCGACACTTTTATGCACGTATGCCAAAACACTCCACATCAATTTATCCAGCCGAATTAAGGTCTCAGTGCGGTGGATAGATAGGGTCTACCCCATTTGACGGGTTAAGACTGTGCCCGTACTAACAAGTTTTAAGGTCAATTGCTATACCTTCGCAGGCTTGTTTCATATCGATATGCCGAATATAACCTGCTACCAAGATGGGCGCCACCCCGAGCTTTTGGTTGGCCCTATCAGCTTTTACGTTTGCAGGACGTATCCTACAAACAACCATCCTCCTTTATCCTGGCTGTGGACAGGCAAACCTGACGTGCAATAGGAACGTCCTGAGCTGGTCAATCTTAAGGTGCGGTCTTCCACCACGATAGAGTCAGGCCTCATTCGAGTTTGGTGACTCGCTAAAAATTGCTCGAGTTCAGATGGAATGCTTTGACCCCTCCCACCCTACAGTTCAGACCTTGCGACCTCGTACTACCACATGTTCCGCCTCCTGCAAAATTCACTGAATGATAAAAAGTAATCTTATCAAAGAGTATCTTGAGAGATTTTTTGCAAAGAAAAGTGGATACCTGCGCGTAATAATGAAGCTACCACAGAGATGGGAGAAGGTAATTGAACAAAACGGCGAATTTGATTTATAAAATGTTCGGCGAATTTGAACTGTAACAAAACCTACTGAATTTTTGAACAACCTTACAATCTTTGCTTGTTTTGAGATAAACGCTAAAAATCGCCTTTGTCAAGCGATTTTTCCAATTTAAATTAGAAATTTTAGGTTTTACTTGTAATTATAAATTATGAAAGTTTGCATCAAGATACTTTGTTTTGTTTTTTTTTTGTAATTATTTTCTTCAATGTTAAAGAAGAACTTTTGTTTTAAATAGACTCTTTTTACTTTTTGTACCCCATTGAGATTTTCACTCTCCCTTTGGCTCCGAGCCTGATAAACTTTTATACGACCTCAAAGTACCTTAATTTCAATATCATAAAAATGTATAAATAAAAACAACAGCTGACAGCAAAATTCAATAAATTTTAATGAGGTAAAAACCTTAATCATTGTTTTACTGCTTCAACATTAATGCCCGCTACTTACAATAAATTAAAAAAAAAACCATTCATTCAACTCGGCAAAGCATTATTTAGCAATCATTATGCTTAATTTTTATAGTAGTTGAACGATTTTTTATACTTTTCTATCTGACAATGTATACAAAAAAAAAAAAGAGAATAAAATCTCAGTCGCTCTTTCTATCTTTCTTCTATTGTTGCGTTCAATCATGCCAATAAAAGTGACAATTTTTTTTATAAATTATTATAATCCGCTCTACGTGTTCTTGTCAACGCATATATCTTTATACATGTATTTATATATGCCTGTGTGTGTGAGTGTGTGTGTGTGTGTGTGTGTGTGTGTGTGTTCAACTTTTTGTGCTTATATCTCTTGTTTTTTTTTACATTTTCATAGACAAAGTGATGACGGAAGCGTTGGTCCTGTCGGCGATGCCAGAATACACGAAGCTATTTCGCACACCTGTCTGAGCTCATCTGCTGAATATGAATTAGCGCTCATCCTGAAGGAGCTACGATGGATAACTGATCAGGTGAGTAGATTTTATTAACTTGTAAATGTCACCGTGTTGCCTCATAATCAACAGCATCATCATCATTATTATCATCTTTGTAATATGTAGCTGGCTGTATTATTATATTTTTTTTTTCATTTTTACGTTTTTATCACTGGTGCCTGTTTTGTGCTAATATGATATCACGGGGACTTACATATATACACTGTGAAAATCTTTTTACGTGTCTTTACTCGTAAATGTAATTTATATATTATGTTTCTTAAATACAACAGTTTTAGTAATTTCTGAAAATGTTTACAATAAAACTCCCGATTAGGATAACGGCTACTTAATTATCTACTAATAGGAAAATCGTGGTACCAGGCAAATTAAACATATTTGTGCTCTTATTTCTACATTGGGTTTATCACTATGGATCATATCCCAACAAATATTGAGATTTGAGCATGATTTGATATCAAATGCATTTCTCAAATATCAAACTTTTGATGTTGATTTGAGATTGATTTAAGAATGATAGCATTCTCAACAAAAAGGGGACTTTATTCTCAAATTAAGAAATCTCTAGATTTGAAAATGATTTGAAAATCGCATTCAAAATCAAATTTGAGAACAAAAAAAAATTCTTAAACCTTTGACTTGTGTTTGCTGGGAATCCTTGCCAGACCATATCTCGCTTACAGTGAATCAAAAACTATATTTTTAAATCATATTTTGAGCATGATTTGAGAATGATTTGATATCAAATGCATTTCTCAAATGTCAAACTTTTGATGTTGATTTGAGATTGATTTGAGAATGATAGCATTCTCAACAAAAAGGGGACTTTATTCTCAAATTAAGAAAACTCTAGATTTGAAAATGATTTGAAAATCGCATTCAAAATCAAATTTGAGAACAAAAAATTCTTAAACCTTTGACTTGTGTTTGCTAGGAGTCCTTGCCAGACCATATCTCGCTTAAAGTGAATCAAAAACTATATTTTTAAATCATATTTTGACATAAAAAAAATTACATTCAAATGTTGTTCCTAACATTTTTCGAATAGTCCCCTGTCATCGTTTGATAATTACATTAAATCATACTTAGCATAGTTGGCAGATTTATATCGTGAAACTAAACGCAAGTAACATGAAGATCGTTCGGGTGCAGTACTAAGTCGGTGGGCGCAATTTTGTTTAGTGTCAACACTACGCATCCGCTTGAGGCACTTGTCTGGTCGGCTAGTTGCTAATGACTTCTGAATTATAAAATAGTCCCCTGAAGCCAAATTTCACAAAATTATCCTAAACTCGGAAAAGAGAAGAAAAATTAATTGGATTTTTGATGATTCACATTTAATTGATTAGTACCTTTTGTTCTATTTACATTTCTTCACAATTTAGGCATAGTTTTAAAACAAAAACTTTATACATAACTAAATATTTTATACGAAAAAAAAAAAAAAAAATTGACTTATATTAAAAAACTACAATATTTACCAAATTATTGTGTAAAGTATACAAAAGCTTAGGTAACAAAAATAAGTAACAATTAATAGCACGTCCTTCTTGAAATCGCGAGGACGTGAGTTCGAGTACGTAAGTTCGAGCAAATTTCTTAGCCAAGTATTATTTATTATTTAACAAATTCAAATATTATATAATTAATACCATATTGTAGAAGCTGTTAATACCAAAAAGTACTGTTTGATTTTAAAAGAATTATGTACAAGATAAAAATTTAATTTTTTTTTAATTTTAATGTAAAATTGTATTCAAGTTACTTGTATGAGTTTGTAAAAATAATATTAATTTACCATTCACATAATATTCGATAAATCAATAGGTAGGTATTCGATAAAAACTAAACAGGCTCAAAATTATCGAAGATAGTGTATAAGTTTATTGTTAAGGGGCAGTAAACGTTGAGAAGCTTGAAAATTACCCTTTACTTACCAGATTATATTTTTTGATTCCATGCACTGATTTTCAAAATTATTTATTACAATAAGAAAAATAAGTATTGCTAGATCGTTTAAGATGCTGCCGGCCGCCGAAGGACGGCACCACTACTCTTCAAATTAGACAATCTGAAAGTGAAATTGCGTGAGATAGGCATATCAAGTATGTCGGTGGTTTCAATTTTTCGTTAACATTTGGGTATGAGAAAGCTGACTGTAAGATGAGTGCCGCGTTCGTTAACAATCAATCAAAAACATGAACGTGTTCGTATTTCCCCAACAACGTTTGGACATGTTTAAACAAAATCCGGCTGATTTTTTGCGTAAAATAGTGCCTTTGATGAAACATGAATCCACCACCAGAATGGAAGGAATTAGCAAGAGTGGAAATGCACCAAAGTGAGCGAAGACTCAACAAACGCCCGGAAAGGTGTTGGCGTCTATTTTTTGGGATTCAAGCCCAGATAACAATTTCACCTAAATAAGCCTTAAGTAAAGTTTTGTATAAAAAATGTATATAGGAAGGAGAATTTAAACTTCTTTGAACAATCTTTAAAAGAAGTTTTATAAAAAGTCTATGCAAGGAAAAAGGACGTATGAAATTATTTCCTTTATACAAGAACTTATATAAAGTTTGATCTAAGTTTTTAATTTAAGGCTTATTCAGGAACTCGGAAACTGTGAAAAAAAAAACTTAAATTGTTTTTAGTTATCTCCTTTTCTATGTTTCATCATTTCATTTCATTAAACACAGAAAACTTATACATTTTAAAAATCTTTGTATATTTACCATGTCCCAACCAGCACGGATTGAAATGGGCTTCTTTTGTATCGCCAGCCGCACGCTCTACCCACTCGTCTATTCAGGACTTTGCTTGCGAGACGTTGAAACTTAATTAGTATTTTCTTTGAATTCCCTTTAGAACAATTTTATAAAGCTCTCGATTGCTTGCAATCATTTCATATTCGTACTTAATTTTTATTCAATTAAATTGCTTCGGTAGCACAGCGGTTTAAGTAGACAGTTTATCAACAGATAGATCCACGGTTCAATCTCGCGATCTGACTAAATTATTTATTTTTTTTTTTGTTATTGAAATATTTTCTTTTTTATGATGTTTTTTTATTTAAATCATTAAATTCTAATGTTATTGTTTTCACAAACTGAAACTTTGTTTATCAAAAAAAAAAAACTAAGCTTGAGTAAAAATCTTCTTGAGTACTTCCTAAAATGTGTCATTGAATACAGTTTTATATAAAAAATTAAACAAGAAATTTATATTTTCAAGGCTTTCACAAGGCTCGTTCAAGAAAAGCCTGAATAATTAATTTTATACAAGGACTTTTCAAGTTGAGTATGAATAACTTCAAATATTTTGGTGAAATTGTTAGCTGTGAGTGGCATTTTATTAAACGACTATTTTTTGAGAAAAGGAAAAACAATTAACAGCGATTATAACTGTAAATTATTGAACCGATTGAAGAACAAAATCGCATCGAATCGAATTATTTTTTTGCATGACAATGCTTCAGCACACAAATCGATCGAAACCATGGCCAAATTATACAAGTTAACTGTGTACAAAAACAAAATAATTCAGCTTTTTTTTTATTGTAATAAATGAATTTGAAAGAAAAAAGTGTGCTCTTTTGAGTGGTAAAATTCATTTTACAATCGGTGCATTGCAATCAAAAATATAACCTGGCAGGCAAATGGTAATTTTTAAATTTCTCAAGGCTTACTACCCCTTAATTTTGCTTTAATATTTCTCTCGGTGTAATGTTACAAATTTAATATGTATTTTTTTTCAATTTAATAGTCACAGTGTAACAACACATAATATCTCAAATTCAGCTCTCTCCCTCTCTCTCTCTCTCAAACGGCTGTCATTCGAAATTCTACAACAGCAACGAATTCCGTTTCCGTTGCCATCTGCTACCACGATTTGCTGCCCCCGAAGCAGAAATATTTTATTGACTTAAGCCTCTTTTTTATGTAATGTCAGCGACATATTTTTTACAATTCTTTTTTTACTTTTTTTCTTTTTTTTATTCTAAAAGTAGATATGTATTTTGCACTCACTTTTTGTCAATGCTGTATTTAGTTGTGTTTGAGTCGTGTGAGTGTACTTTAATACGATTACGAGTAAATGTAGCAACAGACGAACGTTTTGACATTTGTCGATGGTTCTGTTGGGGAAAAAATCATCCGTCGCATTGCTATACATACATACATTGTTGCAATTGGAACAAACGAAAAGGAAAAATGATTAACATTGAACTTTTGTGTCATGTTCGAAATAAAATGTTGTTATTTGAATGAATTTCGTAGTGAGCTTAGTTGTGAGGGAGAATGAATTTAGTTGCCGTTGTTGTGGCATTTGACAGACACATGCGTTATTAACGTTTGAGTGTCAGATTTAAGAATTTGTTTAAAGATATTTCTTCTAAATAATCAATTTTGACAATTTGACAATTGACAATAAACAATTTTGACAATTTTTTTTAATGCACTTAAAAATATTTCTAACATTTTTTTAAGTATTTCAATCACATCTTAAAATACTATACAGGGTGTCCCAGACTTAGAGTATTATAATGTGGGGGCTGATGCCTCGTGATGAGGCGAGCAAAAAATCGTATGGGTGAGGTTGGTCGCAAATGCCCCCCTAGGGGGCTAGGAGTGAAAAACAAAAAAAAATAGGTGTCGTTACGTTTAAATCCATAGCTAACATATCCCTGCAACGATTAAAAAAAACCATAACTTTTTGAAAAGAAAATTAGTTTTCCATAAAGTCATAAACAAAAAGTGTATAAGCATCTGAAGTCAAAAAATAGGTTTTTTTCTTTAAAAATTCAACTTTCAAGGCAATTTTCTCAGAAAAAACCCAAATGTTTGAGAGAATTGACCAAGGAAAAAAACTGCGTCATAAAAAATAATAAAACATTTAGGTTTTTTCTGAGAAAATTGCCTTGAAAGTTGAATTTTTAAAGAAAAAACCTATTTTTTGACTTAAGATGCTTATACATTTTTTGTTTATGACTTTATGGAGAAACTTTGCACTATTAACTTAAAGCAAATTTAATTTTCTTTTCAAAAAGTTATGTTTTTTTTAATCGTTGCAGGGATATGTTAGCTATGGATTAAAACGTAACGAAACTAATTTTTTTGTTTTTCACTCCTAGCCCCCTAGGGGGGCATTTGCGACCACCCCCACCCATACGATTTTTTGCTCGCCTCATCACGAGGAATCAGCCCCCACATTATAATACTCTAAGTCTGGGACACCCTGTATAGAACATGATATAATAATTTACAAGTTAGAAGTGACAGTTTTTTGTCGACCAGCATTTGTCAAAAATGCACAGAAATAGAGAAAACGAATAAGCAGCAAAAAAGATGAGAGTTAAACTTTGTATTGATTTTGACAAGTGTTGGTCGACGCTCTGAGAAAACAGGTTGGTGTCAAGGCTACCTTGTAAATTAATATATCTTGATATAAAATAAGTGAAGATATTGTCACTTTATTGTTTGTAACTGTTTACTTTTTTAACTTTGCAGCTTAAAAAGGAGGATGAAACTGGTGACGTCACACGTGACTGGAAATTCGCGGCGATGGTAGTGGACCGTTTGTGCCTTATTATTTTCACGCTATTCACAATAATTGCAACATTAGCTGTGTTATTTTCAGCGCCGCATTTCATTGTAAGTTGGTCAACTTAACCTTTTTTAAGATATAAAAAAATAATGTTTGTATATAAAAAATTTTATGCGAATTATTGTTTCTTGAGTTAATCAACAGTTTGGTATACAATCTATTGATGAATCAGATTTATTTGAGTAAAATAGTATTTTTTCACATCGAAATATTTAAAAGCTAATTTTTTATTTACAGTTTTTTTATTTTTAGAAGTAACATGATTTTAAATTCTTATTTTTTTTTCTTTGCAGTTTCCATAACTTACTTTCGTTTGCATCAAAAAAACTGCAGGTTATAGTAACAGCAACAACAACAACAACAACAACAACACGAAAGCAGCTAAATACAATAAATCTAATTTTAAGACAACGTTTTTTAGAATTCAATTTAAGACGCTTTGCAATATAATTTAATTTAATTGAGTCTAAAAATAAAAAAAAACAAGCAAAAATATAACAAAAAAAATTTAAAAGAGTAGCATCTACTTCAGTTTGGCTTAGAACGTGCCTAGCAAAAAAAAAACAATATAGCATAAAATGAGTTAAGTTTGTATTAAATTAAGCTTAAATTGCAATAAAATGTTTATCGAAAAAAATTATATAAAAAAAAAAATAAGAGTAATAATAATGAGATGATGATGGATGATGTTGGAAAAAATATATGTTTGATGCTGTGATAAGGAAGTTTATTGAAAATAAAAAGAAATCTAAAGAAAAATATGAAAAAAACCCATATAATGAATATCAACAAAAACAATAATTATGATTAGGATGTCAGTTAATAAAAAAGAAAACCTCAAAAAAACAAACACTACTCACACAAAAAAGATCACAGTCTTAAATATGTTTAATTTTTAGTTTATTTTTTTTAATAAAAAGGATTTTAATCACGAAAAATCGCATGATTTCGGATTTCAGTCAAAATGTGTGTCAATAAATGTAAATTTTTTTATTTTTTTTCAAGCAGTTCTACTTCAGCTACAAAATGTCAAGGTCAAAAAATGTCAATTTTACTTCAACTATGAATTGAAAAAATCGCAGTTCAATATCCAGTGATTCAAGTTCAAAAAATGTCAATTTTTCTTCAATACCCAGTTAAGTCAAGAACAAAAAATATCTCCAGTAGTAATCAGCATAAAACGTCATAACTTTAAATGGTTATTGTTATGAATAGATAACTAAAAACATGCTATTGTAATCCAATCCACCCACTACTATTTCAGGCTTGTTTTTACGTTACTCAAAATATTCTTTAAACGCAGCTACATACAATTAACCACTGAGAAATGTGATATAACATATCTTGCAAAAATCATTCCCATAAAAAATTAGAAAACGGTTCTTAAATAACCAAATAATTCCACACCAACCATATCCTAGTAATATGAACCTAAAAGTTGAATTTGACTTATATTATTCTGCTATGCTAACTTTCTTCATTGTTATACTGATATATTGGCAAAGAATGCTTTAATAAAATTTAAAAAAGTTTTTGGTGATGATTTTTCGAAATACCTTTATGAGTAGTATTATATTTCTTAATGGTTCACTGTACGTTAATATGAATTATGTAAAAAATCTTATTTTGGAAAAACATAAAAATAAGGTGAAGAAAACAGGTAAAGAGGACTGAAATTACAAACAAAACAGATGTCACTGTTTTGAATATCGATTTTCTCAAAATCCTGACGTAATGAAGAACTTTGGGTGCCAGATTTATGATCACTGTTTTAAACATCGATTTTCTCAAAATACTCAAAGTGTTAAAGAAATTTGAATGTCAGATTCATGATCAGGGGTCTAACGTAGAAATATTTAAAAGGAGTTGTCAGTTTATTACACACACAAAATTAAAAAGTGTTTTTTTATCATTTCTTTTTTTTTGTTTTATATTCTCAATAGATTTTATATTTGTTGTCCGAGTTATTTTTGAAAATATCTTATTTATTTTTTTTTTTTTTTAGAATATCAAAGTTTTGAAAATCAAACAAAATAAACTTCTTTTGGATTTTGGAGTTAAATAAAGTGTAAAGTCAATACTTTAAAATTAAATTTTCAAAAATAAATTATCACAACTTGTAGTTTATCTTGAGAAATTTAATGCTTTTTAGTAAAAAATTTCGTATTCAGAAGTTTTTTGTAACGTAAAAAATCTAACACGAGTCATTTTTCTTACCAACTATTTTCAGATTTTTTTTTTTTTTTTTTGTAGTTTTCTTTTTGAATATTTTGATTTTTTTAATTTATTTTAAGTTTTTAATTAAATTTTATTTTGTTTTAAATTTTCAATTTCACTTTTCTTTTTTTGCAACTTTTTTTTTAAATTATAACTGTTTTTAAAAAAAAAATTTTTTTATTTTTACTATCGTTTTTTATTATTGTTTTATAGTTTTTAATTTTATATTTTTTTAATAAATCTTCATTCTTTGTTTTATTATCGATTATTGTATTGTTTTTCTGATTGTTTATTATTTTTCATTTTATTAAATTATTCATCATTTTATTATTGTTTATTTTCTGTCTGTTTTTTTTTTTTTTTTTATATATTTTGATTTTTTTAAATTCTTTTTTTAAGATTTAAATATCACTTTATTTTTAATTTCTTTTTTCTGTTTTTTTTTTTGCAATTTTTTTATTATTCTAAAATTACTTATGTTTTCAAAACTTTTTCTTAGTTTATATACACTATAGACTAATAAACTAATAAACTATAAACTATTGTTTATACACTTCTTTATTGTTTTTTCCTACATTTTCTAATTGTTTTTTTTATCTGTATTTTTATTTTATTTTATTTTTGCCTATTGTTTTGTTTTTGTGATTTTTTATTATTTTTTGTCATTTTATTAAGTCATTTTATTTGTATTATTTATATTTTCCAGTTTTTTGTTCTTATATTAAACTGTTTGAATATTTTAATTTTTTAAAATTTTTGTATTATTTTACGTTTTTAACTTCACAATATTTATAATTTTTTTTGTAATGTTTGTAATATTTATTAATTATGTTTGTTTTTAATATGATTTTATTTTATTTTATTTTTTTTATATTTTATTTTATTTTATTTTATTTTATTTTATTTTATTTTATTTTATTTTATTTTATTTTATTTTATTTTATTTTATTTTATTTTATTTTATTTTATTTTATTTTATTTTATTTTATTTTATTTTATTTTATTTTATTTTATTTTATTTTATTTTATTTTATTTTATTTTATTTTATTTTATTTTATTTTATTTTATTTTGTTTTGTTTTATTTTATTTTATTTTATTTTATTTTATTTTATTTTATTTTATTTTATTTTATTTTATTTTATTTTATTTTATTTTATTTTATTTTATTTTATTTTATTTTATTTTATTTTATTTTATTTTATTTTATTTTATTTTATTTTATTTTATTTTATTTTATTTTATTTTATTTTATTTTATTTTATTTTATTTTATTTTATTTTATTTTATTTTATTTTATTTTATTTTATTTTATTTTATTTTATTTTATTTTATTTTATTTTATTTTATTTTATTTTATTTTATTTTATTTTATTTTATTTTATTTTATTTTATTTTATTTTATTTTATTTTATTTTATTTTATTTTATTTTATTTTATTTTATTTTATTTTATTTTATTTTATTTTATTTTATTTTATTTTATTTTATTTTATTTTATTTTATTTTATTTTATTTTATTTTATTTTATTTTATTTTATTTTATTTTATTTTATTTTATTTTATTTTATTTTATTTTATTTTATTTTATTTTATTTTATTTTATTTTATTTTATTTTATTTTATTTTATTTTATTTTATTTTATTTTATTTTATTTTATTTTATTTTATTTTATTTTATTTTATTTTATTTTATTTTATTTTATTTTATTTTATTTTATTTTATTTTATTTTATTTTATTTTATTTTATTTTATTTTATTTTATTTTATTTTATTTTATTTTATTTTATTTTATTTTTTTTTTTATTTTATTTTATTTTATTTTATTTATTTTATTTTATTTTCATTTATTTTATTTTATTTTTGCATATTGCTTTATTTTTGCGGTTGTTTATCATTTTTGTCATTTTATATTTTTTATTATTTTCTGATTTTTTTTAATTGGTTTTTGTATTTTGAGTTTCTTATCGTAAAAATAATTTTACTCGAAATTTTTTTATGCTTTCTATTACATTGTTACTATTACTTTTGTTTTTTATTTTTTCATTTTCAAATATTTTAATTTTTAAAATATTTTTTATTTTATTATATTTTAAATTTACTTTGTTTTTAATTTTATTTTTTGTAATTTATTATTTTTTTTTTTTTTTTTTTCTCTCAAACAAGTTTTGTTCTAAAGATATTATGTTTTATATTTTTAATATGGTTTTTCTCTTTTTGTTCTTATATTTTAATTTTTGTTTTAAAATGTTTCTATTTTTTGTATATTTTTTAATATTTTGAATGTCTTAAATTTTTTTTTAATATTTTTTTTTGCATTTGCGATTGTTTTTTATTTTCTTTTAGTCTTTTTATTTGTATTATTACTTCTAATGTTTTTTTTTATTAAAAATTATTTATTTCTTTTAAAAAGTTTTTTTATATTTTGTTTATTTAATTTTTTGTATTATTTTGGCAAAGTTAAAATTGCAGAACACAAATTCGCCCCCCTCCCCCCCCCCCCATTGTTTTTCAAACCCTGGATTTTGTTTATTTCCTATCCTCTCAGCAACCACAAATTTTATTGTAGTTGCAAACAAAACGAGATATATTGAAAAATTAAAAACACAGCTTAAATCAAACGAAATACACTTCAAAAAACTATCTAGGCAACAAATATGATTTAAGTAACACAAAATAATAAATTTAGAATAAACAAAAAAACTTCATATAAGAAGCAAACATAAGAAAAGAGTAAAAAGTTAACTATTTTTTAGTAATATGAATAATAAAAAGATAAATACATATATATATAATATATGTATATATATATACTAAAGTATTAATAGTTATATATACTCAAAGTAAAAACAAAAAATAGAAAAAAAAAAACAACAAATAGCTTAAGTTCTTAAATAACGTATTTAAAACAAACCGCATTGAAAAGTAAAAAGTTAACAAATAACGTTCGTAGTGTAGAATTTTTTAAATTATTTGCAATTTAAGTGACGAACATAATATTAAAATATATTGAATTTTCTTTTTTTTTTAAGCATAGATGCATTACAAGGATAGTTATAATTATTAAAATAATTTTATGTCACATTGACATGCTTTCGTATTGAAATAAAAAAAAAATATATATATATACATATAATACATATAAAAATAGTTAAATCAGATGCATAACGATATGTTTGCTGAGGCTTAATTAAATAAAATACAAAAAAAAAACGACATATAAACACAAAAAATTTAAATAAATTTAAGCAAATCTTAAAATAAGTAGATGACGAGAAAAACAAGAATACATATTTTTGATTACTTTAGCAATAAAAAAAAAGCTATTCAGCTAGTTAAGTGTAGCATATGTTAAGGCGCAAAAGTAGAATAATGCATAAATTGGTTAAATTCGCTGTGTTATAAGACGTATATGACAACAAATTTCACAGCTTTTATAAAAAAATATTTCAAAATTTTCCGAATATTTCACACAACTCAAGAAAATTCCCAACAAAATTAACAACTTTTTCCAACAATATCAACATGTTGTTACAACAACAACAACTGCATGCCAAATATAAACGCTATAAAATTTATATACATACCTATATTAATGTAAGAGCAAAAAAATATTGTATTGTAAATATTTCTTAGTTTAAGCAAAAATTTTCGAAAAAAAATATAATAATTATAATGAAAATATTATAATATGCAAAATTTCGCAATGGTCTTCCTTAGATAAATTTTTGCACTAGTCAAATAGATACATAAACATACAATTATACAAACGTACATTTGTATAGTTAAATTAATAAAAATGCAAAACTATATGAAATAAAAATAATCATTGGTATTATGTACTAGAATATTATTTGCTAGATAGTGATTAAATACATTCATTTGAACTTGGCTTTTTTTATAAAATGAAAGGATATTCCGTAATATTGAATTCTATTGTTTTTGTTTTCACAAAATAATTTCGAAAAAACAACAAAGAACACTAAATACAACAATAATATTTTAACAATAAATATTTTATAGAAATATTAAAAAAATTTGATAAGATGCTTGTTTTTAAATTCTCGAATACCATCCCGAAAACTATTCATATTTTAACGCATTTTTTGGCTTTAATCGATAAACATATTTTTTAAAAAGCAGGAGATAAATAACGGAAGTTTTAGGAACAATATAAACCTTTTTATCAGAGAGTGAAAAAACTCGTGAATATGAAGAAACAAAACTAAAAGAACGATTTGTAAAATATCCAATTTCAATTCAGCAGCTTTGCCAATGCTTCTAAAACTGTAAAATTTGCAATTACTAAAGTGCTAATTAAACTTTTACTCCAGTGATTTTTATATCTTTTTGCACATACCCAGCAGTGAAAAGGACCTTGACAAGATTCAAGTTTGAACTGCTTCAAAATCTTGTGAAAATTTCTCCTATGACCAAAATTTTCAATCTGATTGAAATGTGACGTCACGATTTGGAAAAGCAATAATGTCTACTCAAAAATGTTCACTTAAGAGGCCATAAATCAAGGATGAACAAAGCATTTTGATATATTGTACATACAGTATTTCCATATAATGACAAAAAATTTTCTGAAGCATATCCAGTTCAGCTTTAATTTTCACAGAATTTAATTTTCTTAAAAAATTTCTTACATTTTTTTTTTGTAAATAATAATTTTAGTGTGAAATTTAAATCAGTTTTCAATACACCTTTCCTCTCTTCGCCAGTGAAGAGCCAGAAAATATTTAAAATATCTACTGCAATTTTTTTGCATACTAACACACTTTAAAACGAAATATGTAGGTATATGTTAAGTACCCTCGAGGTACTGAAACGGATTTTTTTAAGTACCAAACCCGTTTAAATACCTAAAAATGCTGACATTTTTGGCTGAGGTACTTAAGCGGGTTTTACTGGATTTAATTATTGGACCACCTTGTTGCTATATTCATGTTAAAACGTCATCACTCTCCTCTAAAAATTAGTATGTGCCATTTCGCTCAAGTGTAATCAACGTACTTTCTTTGCGCTCCAACCATGTCAACCTTTGTGCTAACAAAACGGAATTTGCGGGAAAGGTTTTTTTTCCTTGCGAACTACTGCTACAAAGGCAAAATCGAAAGGGCTTTCTGAATCGAATCGCGAGGGGGGACGAAAAGTGGATCCACTACGACAACCCAAAAAGCAGAAAATCAAGGGAAGAGCCGGGCCATGCATCAACTTCAATGGCCAAACCGAATATTCATGGCAAGAAGCTAGTGCTGCGCATCTGATGGGATCAGCTCGAAATGATCTACTATGAGCTAGTCCAGCCTAACGAAACCATCACTGGGGGACGTTACCAACAATAATTTATGCAATCAAGCCGATTATTAAAACTAAAACGTCCCCCATACGCCAAGAGACATGACAAAGTGATCTTTCAGCACCACACTGCTCGGCCACATCTTGCAAAAGTCGTCAACGAAACTTTGCAGTCACTTCAATGGGATACCCCCAACTACCGTATTCACAACACATTGCTACTTATTGGGGGTTGGAATTAATTTTAAAGGTTTTGTATCAAAGTATTGTCCATCGTTAGCTACAACATTTTCCCATCTTTCTGGCAGCATATGGATTCCGCGCCGGAAGAACGACTCGTCTTTTGAGGCAATCCACGAATCGACCCACTTTTTGGTATCCTCGTAAGAAGTGAAGCGCTGCTCAGCCAAGCCATGCGTCATCGATCTGAATAGGTGGTAGTCGGAAGGGGCTATGTCTGGGCTATAAGGCGGGTGGGGTAGCACATCCCAATTCAGCGCCTCCAACGTTTCCTTGACGGTTCTTGCAACATGTGGCCGTGCGTTGTCATGTTGAAAAACCACTTTGTCGTGTCTTTTGCCATATTCCGGCCGTTTAACCTTTAATGCTCGGCTCAATTGCATCAATTGTTGTTGGTAGCGTTCCCCAGTGATGGTTTCGTTAGGTTTTAGCAGCTCATAGTACACGACACCCTTCTGATCCCACCAAATACACAGCATAAGCTTGGCGCCATGAATATTGGGCTTGGCCGTCGATGTTGATGCATGGCCGGGTGGTCCCCACGTTTTTTTTCGCTTAGGATTATCGTAATGGATCCACTTTTCATCGCCAGTGACAAAACGATGCAAAAAACTCTTCCTTATATGCCGTTGAAGCAGTTGTTCGCACATGCAAAATCGCCGTTCAACGTCTCTCGGCTTCAACTCGTAAGGCACCCAATTTCCTTGCTTTTGAATCATTCCCATGGCCTTCAGGCGTTTGCCGACCGTTGATAAGTCGACTCCCAATGATTCTGACAATTCTTGAAGGGTTTGACACGGGTCTTCATCGAGCAAAGCCTCCAATTCCTCATCTTCAAACTTTTTCGGCTGGCCCAGACGCTCTTTGTCTTCCGTATCAAAATCACCACTTTTAAACCGACGGAACCAGTACTCACAAGTAGAAAACGATGGAGCATAGTCCCCGTAAGCCTCAGTAAGCGTGCGTTGTGCTTCAACCGCTTTTTTCTTCAAATGGAAGCACAAAAGTAAACCTTCCCGCAAATTGCGTTTTGTTGGAACGAAAGTCGACATGTTCACAGAGAAAAAAATATATGTTGTTTACACTTCAGTGGAATGACACATACTGAAAAATGAAGCTTAGACAATGTGCTTTGAAATGAATATAGTCACAGGTGTGCCCGATGCGATCTATTGATAGTTACGCCATCTCTTACAAAACCTTTAAAACTAATTCCAACCCCCAATATAACTTCCACTTGTTCCGGTAGATGACTCATGGTCTGACCGAAGTCAGAGAAATTGGACCAAAGAAATACCAAGAAACCAAAAATTGCCTCGATTCTTGAATCGCCTCAAACGAAGAGGAATTTTTTTCCACGCGGGGTCCGTATACTGCGAAAATTTTAAGACGGGGCAAAGTCATAGCTAACAATAGACAATACTTTCAATAAAATACTTTGTACCAATTTCTCTAAAAAAAGCTTTAAGGTTACAAAAAAAAAACACCCTCAAAACTTATTTGTGTACCCATTATTATGCTTTTCGCTTCAGTATTTTTATCCTTAGCTTATCCCTTTCTACTGACATCACCCATTACAATCGGATGTGTGATAATTTAGATATAATTGTGTGAGTGAAGTAGATTATAAGAAACATTCGGATCAATTGCAAGACACGTGCTCTATTTACCACTAGGTAGCCTACAAAGATATTGATCAAAGTTTAGTATATGGCGCAGTATTGCTCAAGGCACAATTTAAATATTTTAGAGGGCAGCATACAAATAATAACAATTTTACATTTTGACTCTCAAGGATAAAATCCATGATTAGCCCTCCAATCATTTTATGAAGTTATTAAAAGAATTGAGTTCTGCCTCTCAAGGGTTTTGTGATTGTAAATAGATTCAAGAATCTTAATCTTAAACAGGAGTTCAATTTTAAAGACCATTCAAAAAGAACGTTCTTGGATAAAATACTAGGTGCACAATTTGTTTCGTTTATGGCAAAAGTTTAACGTTTTATCATCAACAGAAGCCCGTTTTGCCAGTGTTGCAGAATTTTGTTATGGCAAAAGATTAATATTTGCTGTTAACGAAAGCCTATAACAACGAAAACCTTATTTGACTTGAAATCATTAAATAAATTTTGTTATAATTTTTTGTTATTGTTTCAGCCAAAAAAAAAAAATCTTTTTAATTTAAAATGTTCGTTTATGAGAAAATAACTTCGTTTCCTACAAACGAAGTTTTAAGTTACAACAAATAAATTCTTCATTTGTGGCAATTGAAAAATCGCACGCGCTTATGGCAAATAAAATTAATTTCCTGCAACTAAATAACCCGTTTCCCAAAACTGTTTTCGTTTCTCGTTGAACTGTTGAAACGATTGCAAAAAACATTTTCAAGCACAATAAACGAAGCTCGTTTGCAGTAAACTGGCGATAAACGTTTTTTTTCTTTACGTGTAGCCATTGGAACTGTTTTTATTCCACAGCCCCCCCCCCTCCCTTCCCCACTTAAGGGGCTAGGAATACTAAGGGACTTGGGAGTTTCGAAACATTCAAGTGTGGTAAATACGAGTAGATAGTTGTGTCTCATTCCAAATGTTGATATTGACTTTCAACGTGGCGATCTCTTTGAAAGAGCTATCCGATATCTGTAAGTAAAAATTTATTATCTGAGCACTCAAGTCTTCTCTTTATAAGACCCTTCAAGTGGCACATTATGTGTTCAATCTTCTTTATTTTAGAATTGGCGACTCTGATCGTTCTTTAATATGGCAATCCAGGAAACGATTTCACCTAAATAAGCCTTTAGTAAAGCTTTTTATGAGAAATTTATATAGTTTTATACAAGGTAAAATCAAAAAGAAAAAGGCGTATGGAATTAATTCCATAAACTTATTTAAAATTTTCTATATGTTTCATTCATATAAAGTTTTTTATTCAAGGCTTATTCAGGAACATGGAAACTGTGAAAAAATTTGATTGTAATTGAATTGTTAATACGTAAGTTTTGCAATACATTACATAAAATTTTTCTCATTTTAGAACAGAAATACTGTACATTTTAAAAATGTTTGTATATTTACCATGGTCATCCAGTGTGGATTGAACTCGAAACTTTGTAGGGGGAGTGATGCAGACACTATTCACTCGTCTTTTCAGGAATTTGCTTGAATAACGTTTGAACTTAATTACTATTTTCTTTGAATTTCCTTAAGTAAAACTTTATAAAAGCCTCAACTGAAATCATATAAGCACTTAATTTTAGGACCATTAATAGCTTCGATAGCCTTGCAATCCAAGCAAATAGATAATCAGTCAAGATTTCCATGGTTCGACTCCGGACACAGACAATAATTTTTTTTTCTATTATTGAAATAAAAAACGACTTTTTTATGATAGAGAATTAATTAGGTAAAAATCTTTTTGAATACTTCCGAAAAATGTATCCTTGAATAAAGCTTTATATAAGAAATTATAAAAGAAAATGCAGTCTTCAAGGCTTTTTCAAGCTAAGCTTGAATAATTACTTTTAAACAAGGCCTTTCACATGTTGAGCTGGAATAACTTCAAATATTTAGGTGGAATTGTTATCTGGGAATTTTACAGTCAGTTGCTTGTAATTGAAAGTACATGGATAGAAGACCCGTGACAAATGACTTGATTTTCACACTCCAGATGAGAAGCTTCTGTGTACAGCTACAAAACTGACATTTATGCAAAATGAACGATATTTTTATAACCAAGAATTTTTGGAACTATAGGTTGTTTTTGATATTTCACAAGAAAGCTCTTTTTACAATTTTGTTATTTAAACTATTTTGAATTTTTTGAAAAATATCGTTTTTAAGTTAACGATAAAGTTAAACAAGTTATTACGACATTCAAAACTCTATTTTGACTCTAAGTTTGAAGAGTTTTAAACCTCTTAAAACTCTTATTTTAAGATTATAAATAAGAGTTAATTTAAATAAGAGTTTTTATTTTGAGAGTTTTTTACACGTTTTTTTTTCATCAAAAATGCAGCATATGTACACACAATATATAGTTTATGGATTGCTTGTATAGGCAAAAATAAGAAAAACACCCGCTCAAAGTAGATTTCATACAAATAAAATACAATTGCATACAAAAAATATCATCAAAATAACGGTAAACTAAATATCTACAGCATTTGCATGCAAATTAGTAGAAAGCTAAAACAAAAAAAAAAAAACCATAAACTTTTACATCAATTATTTTATACAGCGATTCTAGTAGCGACATCAATAACAATAGTATCTTAAAAATCGTCAATATTAGTATACATCAAATGAAACGTAATCAAAAAAGGGTAATTTTTTAATTTTACATTATTTGACAGTTACTTGCTGTTATATGGTTTCATTTTTTATTCGAATATTCAAATAATAAAACTGATTAAACAAAACCAAAAAAAAAACAAAAGATCATAGATTGCAGATAACGATACAGTTCCGTTCAAATTTTTCGATACTCAAAAAAAAAAAAACGTAAGAAAACCATGATGAAAAATTTCAAACATTTCTAATATTAAAGACAATCTCTTAGTTAAAACCAAAAATAAATACAATACATATAAAAATTAATTCTAAACAACTATGAAAATCGCACAAAACGATTTTGTTCCAAATCGAAAATGTATCATTTTGACAATAGCGAAGTTAAATAACGATAAGCGTGTTTTTTTTTTTTTGTTAAAATTTCGAAAATGAAATCCTCAAAACTGTTTCGGTTTCTTGCAGTAAAAAAAAAAAAAAAAAAAACAAAAAATAATTTTTTTGTTAGCACAGCTGTAAAAGTTGATAATTATACGCCAAAAACTATTACTTAAGTCGAAGAGATTTATATCACCATGCACGGTATAAATAATGATTTTTATTTACCTTAAAATACTTTACATACAAAAATTTATTTAAGCCAGTTTTGTTTATGAGCAGAGCTGAAAACTTGTATAAAATTTTATTTAATATGGAAGAAGATACTTAAGCAACAACAATAATAATAACTATAATTCAACAACAACAACCATATAGCTTATAAGCAAAATTATGAGTCAACGACACTGTGTAAAGCAAATATCTAAATATTATGCCTACATATACATATATATATGTATAAGAGCATGTATGTATAGTTGAGAGATGAACATCTTAAAAATCAGAAAATAAATTTTATCATATATTAAGTTCAGAAAAATGTATTTTATTCTACTATATATAATGCAAATATATCTACAACCACAAGAAATGTCGGTTTTAATTTCTGAGATAGGGTCTTTCGATTTGTTCATGTATTAAAAATAATTTTTTACTATATTTAAACTAAACAACTCTTATTTCTAAAAATTTAAAAAAATTTTCTGTGTTCGAAGGCTCCAAACTAAAGAAAAAAATATTAAATATACAGTGTGCGCCAAAAGTCACACATGTGTGAAATGAATTTAGTTTTTTGTGATGAAAACAAACTTCCATATATATATAATACACTTTGCAACGTCTCTATGAAGGCACCCACAATTGCTTAATATAAATAATTTATAAAGGTTTCTTCCATTCTTAAGATTTAACTTTATTTTTCACTTAAAAAATATTTTAAATAAAATAATATTTTTAACATATAACATTATTCTAGTTCCTGCAAAATAAAAACAAAAAAAAAATAGGTACGAAATATATATAAAGGCATTTTATGATATTAAAATTAGAAAAAAGATTATGTGGAATGAAATCTAGCATGAGATATGGTCACCGGCATTCTTTATAACCTCTTCTATGCGCCTTGGCATCGTATTAATTAGACTGTGCGTTCGCTGCTGGTTCGATTTTCAATTTCATCTCTCAGCTCCTTTATGTTTGAATACTGACGTCCATGATGGGAAGACTTTGGCTAACAATATATATAGCCCCCAAATTCTCAATCGGACTTAGATTGGGACTGATCACGTGCCAATTGAGAATTGAGATGCCACTGTACTCCAGATATTGCATTGTTTTTCTTGAATGCTGAATATCGCTGTGTTATCCTGCTGAAATGTGAATTCAGCACCACCAATCTTACTTACTTAGGTGGTCGTAACAACCCGTGTCCGGGTTTCAACCGACCTCATCAGCTCTCGCCAGGCGCCTCTGCTTTGCGCGCGCCTTCTCCAATCGGATACACCAAGTGCGGTTAGGGCTTCCTCAGCCTGGTCCATCCATCGGAGGCATGGTCTCCCTCGTCGTCGTTGACCAGCAACCCTCGCCTCGAGCATCTTTTTCGCTGGAGCTTCGTCGTTCATACGATGGACATGACCCAGCCAGCGTAGTCGCTGCACAGTTATACGCCGAACTACGTCAATGTCATCGTAGAGCTCATACAGCTCGTGGTTCATTCGGATGCGATAGTCATCGCCGACTCGAACAGGACCGAAGATTTTGCGAAGAACTTTTCTCTCGAACACCCCCAGAGCGGCTGCGTCAGTTTGCGAAACTACCCATGCCTCAGCGCCATAAAGCAGCACAGGTAAAACGAGCGTCTTGTAGAGTGTTAGTTTTGTCGATCGGGAGAGGGCTCTGGAACTTAGTTGCTTACTGAGCCCATATTAGCACCTATTAGCAATTATTGCTCTTCGCTTTATCTCCAGGCTGATTTCGTTTTTGATATTAATGGCGGTGCCAAGGTAAACGAACTCCTTGACTACTTCAAAGTTATAGCTGCCGGATGAAACGTGGGAGTCTAAACGCCGAGCTCCCTTGTTTGTAGACAGCATATATTTTGTTTTGCCCTCATTTATCGTCAAACCCACTTTGGCTGATTTTTTCTATAGCGGCGAAAGCAGCGGTAACATCTCTCTTGGTTCTGCTTGATATGGTATTGATATTCAATATCAATATCATCAGCGTACGCAAGGAGCTGTACGCCTTTGTAGAAAATGGTGCCGTTACGATGCACACCGGCCTTTCGTACGATCCCCTCCATGATGATGTTAAAGAGATCGCAAGACAGTGGATCGCCTTGCCTGAAACCTCTTTCGGTATTGAAGGTTTCGGAGAGGTCATTTCCTACCTTGACGGAGCTGCGTGTGTTGCTCAACGTCATTCTGCAAAGTCTAATCAACTTTGCAGGTATACCGAACTCAGACATTGTTGCGTATAGGCAATCCCTTCTCGGGCTATCGACAAAGAGATGGTGTGTGTCAATTTGATTTTCGTGGGGTTTCTCCAGGATTTGTATAACGTGAAAATCTGGTCTATGGTGGACTTACCAGGTCGAAAGCCACAATGATAAGGTCCAATCAGTGTTTTTGTAATCGGCTTTAATCTTTAACACAGTACGCTTGGGTCTCCTTTCTTTAGTATAGGGCATAGTACACTGAGGTTCCAATCGTCGGGCATGCTTTCTGCTAGCCATATTTTGCTGATGAGCTGATGCATGCGCCTTATCAATTCATCGCCGCCGGTTTTAAACAATTCAGCTGACAGGCCGTCAGCACCCGCTGCTTTGTTGTTTTTGAGTCGTTGGATAGCAACTCGAACCTCTTCATGGCTAGGTGGTGGTACTTCCACTCCGTCATTGTTGATTGGTAGCTCTGAACTGCGCTCTCCATGGGCGGCATTGAGCACCACCAATCTCCTATGCAAAATGAACAAGAACTTCATCCAATAAAAGAATATAATATTCTGAGTCCATTGGTGTTGGTACAAAGCAATACCTTTGCCATTCTAACCTTAGCCATAGGCGATCCTCCCCCACATTTCGTCGCTGACGCTTTTGGTTTTTCTCGCCAATATTTATGAACAGTGGATACAACCGATTTTCATTCAACGTCTCAAAAAAGATATGTTTCGGCAAACCGCAATCTAGCCGTATTGTGTTTTTTTGGAAGAACTTGTTTGCACAATTTTTGTTTTTTTCTTATACAAGGTTTCAATGTACGTACTTACTTACTTAGGTGGCCATAACCCGAGTTCGGGTTTCGGCTGACCTCATATGCTCTCGCGGGATGCCTCTGATTTTGGAGATGCGCCTTCTCCAATAGGACACACCAAGTGTGGTTAAGGCTTCCTCGGTCTGATCCCATCCATCGGAGGCATGGTCTCCCTCTTTCTCGTCGACCAACGACTCTTGCGATGAACATGTCCCAGCCAGCGTAGTCGCTGCACAGTTATACGTTGTACTACGTCAATATCTGCGTAGAGCTCATACAGCTCGTTTTTCATTCGAACAAGATCGAAGATTTTGCGAAGAACTTTACTGTCGAACACCCCCACAGCAGCTGCATCAGTTTGCGAAACTACCCATGCCTGAGCGCCATAAAGAAGCACAGGAAGAACGAAGCGTCTTGTAGAGTGTTAGTTTTGTCGATCGAGATAGGGCTCTGGAACTTATTTGCCTACTGAGCCCGTAGCATGATATAATAATTTACAAGGCAGCCTGGACAACTGCCAATTTTCTCAAAGCGTCGACCAACACTTGTCAAAATCAAAACAAAGTTTAATTTTTCATATTTGTTTTCCTGCTTATTCGTTTTCTCTGCTTCTATGCGTTTTTGACAAATGCTGGTCGACAAAGCAACTGTCACTCCTACCTTGTAAATTATTATATCATGGCCCAAAGAAGCACCTATTAGCAATTGAATTCTTCGCTTTATCTCCAGGCTGACATCATTGCTGTCATTAATGGCGGTGCCAAGGTATATAAAGGGTCCGCCAAATAACTTTTTTTTTTTTGAAAATGCAAAAAAAAAAACTACTGAATATTTTCTCAAATTTCTTTTTTTATTTGAGTGTACAATCCTTCCGGTTAATAATGGAAAATAATTTCATTCAAATGGCTGCCTCGACTGGCCATGCAGTAGCCGACACGATCGGTCCAATTTTTAAGCACATTATCGATTGTGTGCAGCTGTATTTCACCAATGGCTTCACGAATATTGTCCTTTAAAGCGTCAATTGTCTCTGGCTTGTCGGCGTAACACTTATCTTTGAGGGCACCCCACAAATAATAGTCCAACGGTGTCAAATCGCAGCTCCGAGGTGGCCAAACGACACCAGCTCTGCGGCTGATAATGCGATCTTCAAAAACAGGGCGCAAAACATCGAGTGTAGCTTCGGCTGTGTGGCACGTAGCGCCGTCCTGTTGAAACCAAATATTGCCAATATCCTCCTCTTCAATTTTTGTGAACAAAACTTCGTTCAACATGGCCCGATAAAGATGGCCATTGACTGTAACGGCCACTCCTTGCTCATTTTCGAAGAAAAATGGCCCAATTATGCCTCTGGACCAAAATCCGCACCAAACAGTGACTCGTTTTGGGTGCATCGGCTTTTCAATGTATGCGTGCGGGTTTTCTGTGCCCCAAATGCGACAATTTTGCTTGTTTACATACCCGCTAAGATAAAAATGAGCTTCATCTGAAAAGATGATTTTTTTGGCAAAATCGGCATCTTCCGTAAGACGATCGCAGGCCCACTTAGCGAAGCGAAAACACATTGGATGGTCAGTTGGCTTCAACTCCTGAACCAATTGGACTTTGTATGGCGTCATACCAAGGTCTTTATGCAAAATTCGTCTCAATTATGTCTCTGAAATGTTCAATTGTTGAGAACGACGGTGAATTGATGTTGATGCCGCTTCACGCACACTTTCTGCCACAGCAGCTATATTCTCGAGTGTACGCACTGTTTTTGGCTTTTCACGCTTTGGTTTATCGATGAGGATGCCAGTTTCTTTCACTTTTTTCACAAGATAACGAACATACGGAGCTGACGGTGCTTCTGTTCTTCCAAAATCCGTACGCAATTTTCGCACACATTCTGCAACATTACCATGATTTGCAACACAACCATATTCGTTCAGCGGAAGGATAAACTAATTATCTGTCAAATCAGACATGTGCTAAGTGTTACCATTCATGAAATAAGCACTAGTTGAAAAAAAAAACGTTAGATGGCGGACCCTTTACTATAAACTTCTTGACTACTTCAAAGTTATAACTGCCGGATGAAACGTGGGAGTCTAAACGCCGCGCTCCCTTGTTTGTAGACAGCATATACTTTGTTTTACCCTCATTTATCGTCAAACCCACTTTGGCTGATTCCTTTTCGATAGCGGCGAAAGCAGCGGTAACATCTCTCTTGGTTCTGCCAACAATACCAATATCATCAGCGTAAGCAAGGAGCTGGACACCTTTTTAGAAAATGGTACCATTACGATGCACACCGGCCTTTCGTACGATCCCCTCCATGATGATGTTGAAGAGATGGCAAGATAGTGGATCAGCTTGTCTGAAACCTCTTTCGGTATTAAAGAGGTCGTTTTCTACCTTGACAAAGCTGCATGTGTTGCTCAACGTCATACCGAGCTCAGACATTGTTGCGTATAGGCAGTCCCAGGCTATCGAATTCAGCCCTATAATCGACAAAGAAATGATTTGCCGTATTGTGAAATCTAGTCTATGTTCGATTTGCCAGGTTGAAAGCCACACTGATAAGGTCCAATCATTGTTTTTATAATCGGCTGTAATCTTGCACATAGTAGCCTTGATAGAACCTTTTATGCGATGGAAATCAGACTGATACCTAGATAGCTGACGCAGATTGTTGGATCTGCTTTCTTAAGTATAGGGCAAAGTACGCTGAGATTCCAATCGTCGGGCATGCTTTCCGCTAGCCATATTTTGCTGATGAACTGATGCATGCGCCTTAACAATTCATCCCCGCCGGTTTTAAATAATTCAGCTGACTGGCTGTCAACACCCGCTGCTTTATTGTTTTTGAGTTGTTGGATAGCAACTCGATCCTCTTCATGACTTGGTTGTAGTACTTCCACTGAGTCATCGTTGATTGGTTGTGATGAACTACTTTCTCCATTGGTGAAATTGTCGCCAGTAAGTAGATGTGATGTCTCCTCATTCTCAGCGCACACTGTGGATCTGTAACCTGATCTCCATTTTCATCCCCACAAATGGATGATCCGGGCTTGAAACCTTCGGTTAGACGCTTAAACTGTTGATATAACTTTTGTGCATCCTTTTTGCCCTAGTCCACCTCGATTCCTAGCTCTAGCGCTTTTCCTGCTCTCCTTTTTCCGTCTGAAAAGGCGCCTCTCTTTCTTCCTCTTTCCGAGGTAGCTTTCGCGCACAGCTCGCATTGCAGCTGACTGCAGAGTTTTTCTGTAAGAGGCGTTTCTATAAGAGGCGTTCCGAGGTTGCGGGTGCCGGAAATCAGTGACTACTTCAGCGGCAGCGCGCATGGAGTAGGATATATGCGTCCAAAGTCCACCGGCGTCGTCGAGTTCAGAGGTTGGTTAGTTGAGCTTAACAGAGAGTTGAGCAGAGTAGGCCTCGGCAGTCCGTTGTAATTACAGCTTTGCGACATCTAGTTTTCGTTGCATTCGTGTGCGTATGTTCCTCCTCTTGCATAATCGTATTCGGATCTTAGCTGCAACAAGATAGTGATTGAAGTAAATTTTGACCCCCTGACACGTACGCACATCTAGAACACTAGAGACATGCCTTCCGTCGATTACAACATGATCATTTTGGTTTCACGTTTTTTTTATCCGGGGACAGCCAGGTGGCGTTGTGGATGTCGAGGTGTTTAAATCTGATCTGACTGATCAGGCGTAATCTGATTAGTCTTAGACCGTTATTCGTGGATGCCTCATGAAGACTGAACTGACCGACTGTGGGGCCAAAGATGCCTTCCCTTCCGATTTGCGCATTAAAATGACTTTCGACTCTTCGTACACCTACTTCAAAAATCAATTGTTCCCTTATTTGACTTGCACTTAGATTTTCTTTGGTAGCAATCCGCCAAATCGCCTTTTTTCCTTTTCTGTTACTACTGGGGTCCTTCCTGGTCATTTGTTTTCCCCCTAAATTTACCCGAATTTTATGAAATTGTCTATGAAAGTACTGGATATTTTTATACGTTTAGCAATTTCTCGATTAGATAAGCCTTCTTTATGTCAGGCTTTTATTTTTCCTATTTCCTCATTACTTCTGTAAAACCTTGAAAAATAATTCAAATAAAAAAATAGTTAATATATAAGTTCTAGAAGACAAATACTTACGTGTTCCTGTTTTAACGATCGCCAACAATTAACTGAATACATACTTTCTACTATGCCTTAATATTTCTTTCGCATTTTTAAGAGCCGGTTTCTTTGTTTTTACTCTCACCACACTGAGCATAAGCACACACACAGCACATTCTTGCAAAAAATTAAGTTTTTTTTATTGTCAAACCTATAAAGCTGCAAAGAAGCTTTGCTTCTCTAGAGTGTCCAGTGATGTACCTGTGGTTTTTTTTAGGGTAATAAAAAAATCTTAGCACATATTTTGCTTCAAGCAAAATGCTTAGTTATTATTAGTTTATTTTAGACTGAAATAAAATTATAACCAATTTTTAGAGAAGAGTTTTAAAAATATTTTTCTTGCCATTGAGCATTTTTTAGTTACTATCTTCAAAGAGCTTTATTATTTTTTGTGGTTGTATATTGCATATATTTCAATTGAATTCAACTTTCGATGATTCGGTTATTTCTTACAACTACTTGCAAGTTCAAAAGTATTTATAAAGTTTAATAGTAAACAAAATTTAAAATTCATATGAAATAAAATATTAATTTTCGAACTAACTTTAAGAATATATATATATAGAATTAAACATAATAACTAAGCGTAAGAACTAAATTGCTAGTAGAACGACATAACAATATTAAACATATAGATATATATGATATATACATAAATATATTTTTTAACTAGACTAAATTTAAATAAACTCAATAAAAAAAAAAAAAAACACCAAGCAAAAATTAACAATAATCTTGTAAATAAAAATGTCAACAATTTGTTGATTTAAATAATAAAAAAAAATATATACAAAAAACATGATATAACAGCGCCATGAATCTCTGAAAAATACACTCTAATATACAGAAATATTTTCACAAACACACAAAAAAATAAATTTTTTTTTTGTTTTAGACTTAACCAGCACTCGGGGGATTCCCCCTATAAATGCCAAAGCATTGCGTTGGCTCGGTAGACGGGTGATAGTTAGTTGGAGGTTGGAAAGATGGAGTAGTATCGGTAAAGATTTGATTTAAATTTACACAGATTGAAACTAGCGGGAAAGACGCACGCAGGAAGATTGTTCCACAATTTTACTGAGCGACTGAAGAACGAATTATCTCAGTAATGCGATATTCTATTGGATAAAAAGAGGCAATGGTAAAGGGTTGGGCTTAGAGAACTGCCAGAGTGGACCTAGCAAACACACGAGCTGGTGAAGTCAGGCCATGTATTCCCCTGGAACACTTCCCATGGTAGTGTCCACCTGTACATAAGCTTTAGACAACCAACATTGCGACGATGCCCAAGAGAGTTGAGAGAAGATAAAATATTTTTATCCCCTATCAAATAACTATATCGCAAGTCCTTGAATCCGGACCAAAAGCTCCAAACATGATCTTGAAGCCCCTGTTCAGATGTACGAATTGTACTCCATTTTCGGTCTAATATATGAGGTAGAGATCAAACGAAGTTGGAGTGCAGCGTTTCCTACATACACCATTTCCATGCACATTCCATATTTAAGGTCCACGGAGCGACCCCTTAAGTATAACGTCAAGAGGAAGACAAGGGAGTTTTGGAGAAAGGTGCTTTTAAAGCTACACCGACTCGCCTTGTCAGGGCCAGGTTATCGGGATATGTGGGTTTACCGTTCAAGAAGTAGCGCTTCAGTAGGCCGTTCACCATCCACAACCTGTGACCCGTCAAGTGGCGTACAACTAAGCCCCATAGAAGATCCCTTTATTCCACGGAGCCGGAAAAAAAAATATAAAAAAATTGTCAGAGCTCTGTTTCTCTGTTCTCTCAATGATTTTACGTTCATGGAAGAATGAGACAAAAGATTGAGTTATGTGTGTATGAGAAAAGCAGAGAGGAAAAACAACGGAAATTGGTTTTAGGTATTTTGTGACGTGGGCAAAACATGCACAACTCGTAATCCATAGTTTTTTAAATGGGACCTCTAAAAAAACAGCCTTTAAAACTTTTGTTTTTAATAGTCTCGTTTTCATTTTGATATATTTTTTAAGAATCAATGGGGGCTTGAGCCCCGAAATCTCCCTCTCCTTGCCTAAAGGCCTGTAATGCTCACAACCAAGGCATTTATACTACGTTATACGATTTGCCAGTTGTTAGGTAGGAAAAAGATTTATTTATCAGCTATTTTTTTTTGTTGTATAATGGGGGCTTGAGCCCCGAAATCTCCCTCTCCTTGTCTAAAGGCCTGTAATGCTCACAACCAAGGCATTTATACTACGTTATACGATTTGCCAGTTGTTAGGTAGGAGAGATTTATTTATCAGCTATTTTTTTTTTTTTTTTTTAAGGTATTGAAAAGGTTTATTTTTAATAATAAATGAAGGCCCTTCGTGGAGTGGCATCTTTATAGAGGCAAATTATATTCATAACGGTTCAGTGAAATAACGTCCAAAATGAAAAAAATTAAATAAAACCTATAAGAAAAATATTTCAGTGAGTCAAAAGTCAATGATGTAGGTCAAAAACCTGTCAAACTCATCATAAAATTTAATATCTGCTTGTAGACACTCGACACGAAGTACAGCTTCATGGTACTTTATTGAAATACTACTACCCATGTATGTGCATGACTCTTCCTTTTAACAAAAAAAGGTTTTTCGATTGTACCCACTCAATTTCAATTAGTCCATTGATCAATAATTCAAACTGGAAAATTTATACAGAATATGGCAACTAATACTTCAGTTATCAAGTATGCAAGATATCATTCCAATCGGCGATATCAGTTCCAAACTACCCGAAGTTTTTGTATATTTAAAAATAAATATATTATTTTAAGCAAAAAACACAAAAATCTCTATATATGCGTATATATCAATTAAGAAACAAAACAGAGAAACAAAACACATGGCAACACTTTTAACTACAACAACAAAAAACAACATAATTAACTCTACTATTTACCAACATATTCCCAATTACTAACTAATACTATTGCATATGTAGAAAGACACACTAGTTTCCAACAACTATTGAATTTATATAAAAAACAAAAACAAAAAAAAATCAAAACACTTTTCTAGTGTTTACACCGTCACACTTTTGACTATTTAAACGAAACAAAACATAGCAAGCTATCTCTAAAGCTCTTCAAAAGACAAATTAACACATTAGCGACATTAATAAAGAAAATAAATTGATAAAAGAAAAACATACACTGAAAACAATATATAAACAAATATGTTAATTGAGCATTAGAACTTTAAGCAATTGTTAATATTTCAGGCAAAAGCCGCAACACAACAAACATTAAATAAATTAGTTGAAATTGTTCGAAAAATGGTTGTAAATTATTTAACAAAACTAAACCACAGTAAAAATAATAACATTTAACAAAAAATATGTAAATTAAAAATAAACACACACAGTAAAAACTATTTTAGTAAAATGAAATTTAAAAAATAAAAAAAAAAATCAAATTAAAAATCACTGAATTGAGCGCTAATGTTAACATGTTAATAAAAAAGAAATTTTAAAAATAAAAGTTTATTCATTTAGTCAAGAAATGAAAGTTAAAACGATTATAAAGAATAAATGCTGAATTTAAGAAGAAGAAAAAGAGATAAAATTGTGTTTTATTCTTTGAAAAGTTATTCCGCTTTTGGTTAGTTTTTTTTTCTACCAACTTACTTAGGTGGCCGTAACAGCCCGTGTCCGGGTTTCGACCGACCTCATCAGCTCTCGCCAGGCGCCTCTGTTTTGCGCGCGCCTTCTCCAATCGGATACACCAAGTGCGGTTAGGGCTTCCTCAGCCTGGTCCATCCATCGGAGGCATGGTCTCCCTCGTCGTCGTTGACCAGCGACCCTCGCCTCGAGCACCTTTTTCGCTGGAGCTTCGTCGTCCATACGATGGACATGACCCAGCCAGCGTAGTAGCTGCACAGTTATACGCCGAACTACGTCAATGTCTTCGTAGAGCTCATACAGCTCGTGGTTCATTCGGATGCGATAGTCATCGCCGACTCGAACAGGACCGAAGATTTTGCGAAGAACTTTTCTCTCGAACACCCCCAGAGCGGCTGCGTCAGTTTGCGAAACTACCCATGCCTCTGCGCCATAAAGCAGCACAGGTAGAACGAGCGTCTTGTAGAGTGTTAGTTTTGTCGATCGGGAGAGGGCTCTGGAACTTAGTTGCTTACTGAGCCCATATTAGCACCTATTGGCAATTATTGCTCTTCGCTTTATCTCCAGGCTGATTTCGTTGGTGGAATTAATGGCGGTGCCAAGGTATACAAACTCCTTGACTACTTCAAAGTTATAGCTGCCGGATGAAACGTGGGAGTCTAAACGCCGCGCTCCCTTGTTTGTAGACAGCATATACTTTGTTTTACCCTCATTTATCGTCAAACCCACTTTGGCTGATTCCTTTTCGATAGCGGCGAAAGCAGCGGTAACATCTCTCTTGGTTCTGCCAACAATACCAATATCATCAGCGTAAGCAAGGAGCTGGACACCTTTTTAGAAAATGGTACCATTACGATGCACACCGGCCTTTCGTACGATCCCCTCCATGATGATGTTGAAAAGATCACAAGACAGTGGATCGCCTTGCCTGAAACCTCTTTCGGTATTGAAGGTTTCGGAGAGGTCATTTCCTACCTTAACGGAGCTGCGTGTGTTGCTCAACGTCATTCTGCAAAGTCTAATCAACTTTGCAGGTATACTGAACTCAGACATTGTTGCGTATAGGCAATCCCTTCTCGGGCTATCGAACGCAGCTTTAAAATGGACAAAGAGATGGTGTTTCTGATTTTCGTGGGTTTTCTCTAGGATTTGTCGTAGCGTGAAATCTGGTCTATGGTGGACTTACCAGGTCGAAAGCCACACTGATAAGGTGCAATCAGTGTTTTTGTAATCGGCTTTAATCTTTCACACAGTACGCTTGAGAGAACCTTATATGCGATGGAAATATGCGATTAAAAAATTCTTATTTGGTAATGATATTTGTAGTTCTTCCTGCCATTCTAAAACTTATAATAATGCGTATAATTGTTCTCCCAGATGCTTTTCTATTGATTGTGAAATATCTTTCAAATATCTTGGACTAGTAGTTGATTGGAAAATGAACTGGTTGGATCATACGGTTGCACTTAAAAGGTATCTCATGGATGCGATTAGACATCTGTACCTTTTGAAAACCTTTTGCTCCATGAAATTTTTGTCTTGTATTTATCATAGCATTTTTGATTCAAAACTGCAATATGGTATAATTTTCTGGGGTGGTTCGCATAACAATAAAATTAATCCACTTCTTATTTCCCAAAAACATGCTATTAGGATTGTCTGTAATAAAAAACGTTTAGTTAGCAGTTTTCCTTTGTTTCAAAACTTAAACGTTTTACCCATAAAACATTTCTTTTATTATAGAGCTTTAAAAGTATTTTTCATTAGGTCCGGCTATTTACACAATAGAAGTTATTCTCTTTATAATCTAAGGATAAATAACCAAAACCTTATTTTTGTTCCTCCGCACAACTTAAATCACTTTTATAACTTTTTTTCTTGCGTTGCTCCTAGGCTGTATAATTGTTTGCCTTCCGATGCTCGTTGCATTCGTAACAAAAATGTTTTCCTTAAAGTAGTGAAATCATGGCTCTTCAACTTTAATTTTAATGATATTGATTCGCTTTTATCTGATTAGCTTATAAATTTTGTTATTATTTGTAATTTTTTAAACAATTTTTGTTTTTTTTAATTTTATTGACCCCACTATCGTACTCAATACTATATAACTTGCTATATTTAATGTTTAACTACTTTCGCCACTTGTTTTTTAAACAACAGATTGTAGTATTATTTATTATTGAAGGTATAATTTTTCTAAGTGTATTTTAAAAAATTGTTATATTTTAATAATAATAATAATAAGTAGTAATAGTAGTAATAAAAATTAAGACTGATACCTCTATAACTAGCGCAGATTGTTGGGTGTCCTTTCTTAAGTATAGGGCACATTACGCTGAGGTTCCAATCGTCGCGCATGCTTTCTGCTAGTCATATTTTGCTGATGAGCTGATGCATGCGCCTTATCAATTCATCGCCGCCGGTTTAAAATAATTCAGCTGACAGGCCGTCAGCACCCGCTGCTTTATTGTTTTAGAGTCGTTGGATAGGACCTCGAACCTCTTCATGGGTAGGTGGTGAAATTTCCACTCCGTCATCGTCGATTGGGAACACTGAACTGTGCTCTCCATGGGCGGCATTGGTGGAATCGTCGCCAGTAAGTAAATTGGAGAAGTGCTGTCTCCACAATCTAAGCTACCAACATCAAACTTATTTTCTGAGTAGTTGAGTGTTGTACCATACACAGGCGAACATGTTCGCGAACTTTGTTGGTTTGTGGCGCTGTTGACGGACCAATTTGAAGGTTCATGAACCAAAATATTTGATTTCACGCAGACAAACCATTAAGTTATGCAGTAAGTAGCGTTGCTCATTTGTGTATGGACCGCTTTATAATTTAATTCACACGTAATGGTCACCCTATTCTGACCATGACACAGCTATCAAAATAGAAGCGACAGATAGTTTGTAAATTTAAAGAAGACTCCTGCCGTGTAGGCTTTATCCCTCCGGTCTTAAGACCAAGGTTAATAGTTTATGAAACAGACAACCAGCACATAATGTGTAAAACCCTTACACGGACCTGTTTATGCAATACACCCTAAGCCAGTAAGGCACACAGGGCACCCGGAAGAGCAAACACGTCCTGGTTTCTTAATTTCACTTAATTTCATCCATTCCATTCCATTCCACAAGCACAAAGCATCGCCCAGTGATCTACTATGTAAAAGCATTATGCAATAAATTACACATTGACCTCAATAGTACTACCAGGTTTGACTACCAGTAGTTGGTGTACCTTCATTGCCATTTACTGGTGAAGACCAAACCTATCCAGTCTCTTGTATATTAAGGGATATGACAGCCCGGCCGTACCACTGCGCGGCTTCCACCGGTTAATCTAGACCTGTGCAGCATACGCACAAACACAACCAGCACGAGCCTCCCCGACTGGATCCAGCCAAATGAGGTTCTACAACATACCAGCTAAGAGACCAAAAGTTCAATGAACGTTTATAACTGTGCACTAAATCGTGCTTATCTGGAGTTCCATCAAGCTGCCTACCCATATACATTAAAGCCTCTATTAAGTTCTCATTGTCGTGAATAGATAAGGTCATCCCCATTATGGCAGGTTATCTCCGTGCTAATAAGTTTTATGGACAATTCCTATTCCATCGATGCTTGTTTCTTCAAAAATTATATCATCATTTTTACTTGCTCCCAAGATAGCAGCCATCGCCGAGCTCTTGGTAGGCCCTTGGGTTTTTCGTGGGGAAAAAAATCGATTCTCGATTTTTGTTTTTTCATATTGGAACACATGATTTCAACATATGTTGAAATGATCAATCATTTTGCATTTTTAGTTTGGTTTTTTCGTTTTTGGCTCTTCCGACCGTTACCATTGAGATATTTGAGCTTTGGTTTCAACGTCATAACCATAAACCCATGTTTCCTCCTTTGTGCAAAACTCAAACGTCGTTGAAATCATTCAACAGCTTCTGAGTGCTTCTTTTCGTCAAAATTTTGCAAATTTGGGAAAATTTCGCTGCCACATCTTTCATGTCCAAATTATCTGAAAAAAAGGCATGACATGAGCCAATTTATTTGTCGACATCATCAGCAACTTATCTAATAGTTATTCGACGATTCTCCATAACAATTTCTTTCACTACTTCAACGTTTTCATCGGATGTTGACGTCCTGGGACGCCCAGGGCAAGCATCGTCATTAAACTCTCATCGGCCTCCTTTGAAGATCTTTAACAACTTACAAACCTTTTTTCTCAAAGTAAACTCGCCAAATACCACAGTCAACATTTGAAGTGCGTTGGAGCACTTACTTTTCTTTTTCACACAAAATTCAGATTTAGTCACCGTAGTACTGGCCATTGACGCATATTGGTCCATAGATGTTATGAAGCATCTTACTCTCGAAAGCTCCCAAAGTCTTTTCATCAGAGCTGCGCAGTGCCAAGGTTTCTGCTGCATATAACAGGACGTGCATAATGAGTGACTTATAGAGCGTGGCTTTTGTTCGTCGAGAGAGGGCTCTGGTTCTCAATATCCTACTGAGCCCAAAGTAACGCCTGTTGGCAAGAATTATCCTTCGTTAATATTGATATCGTTGATGAAGTTAATGCTTGATCCCCAGGTAGACGAAGTCCTTCACAACCTCGAAGGAGCTGTTGTCAGCAGAGACGTGAGTGTCAATACGCTGGGACTGTTTGTTTGTTGACACCAAATATTTTGTCTTATCTGCGTTCACTGCAAGACCCATGCGACTCGACTCATTTTCTAGTTTAGAGAATGTTGCACTGACTTCGCGTGTTATATTTAGAGATTATGATATCAATATTATCGGCATATGCCAGCAGCATAACACTCTTATAGAACATGGTGCCGCTTTGCCTCAGATTACCAGCTCGAATGATCTTCTCCATAATTAGATTAAAAAGTAGCACGATAAGAAATCAACTGGTCTGAAAACTCGTTTGGGAACAAAAGGGGAAGAGAGAAGTCCTTGCTGATTTTAACTGCACTGCTGGTGTTCCTAACTATCATCCTGCATAAATAGATTAATTTTGCAAGTATACCAAATTCAGACATGATGGAGTATAGGTGATTCCTTATTGGACTGTCGAAGACGGATTTGTAATCGAAAAAAAGATGGTGGGTATCGATTTGAGTCTCTAGGGTCTTTTCCAAGATTTGTCACAGCGTAAATATCTGGTCGGTAGTAGATTTTCCAGGTCTGAAGCCACACTGTTAAGGTCCAATCAGTTGATTTACGATTGGCTTCAGTCTTTCACATAATACGCTCGGCAGGACTTTATTTGCGGTATTAGAGGATTTTGCAGAGTACACTGAGGTTCCATTCGTTTGAAGTGCATTCTACCAACCATATTCTGCAAAGAAGATCGTGAATGTATTGAAACAGATCTTCGACACCGTTTTTAAACAGTGCAGCGGGTATACCACCGGCTCCCGTGACTTTGTTGTTCTTAAGCCAATCTATGGCTGCCATTCAGAAGACTAGAGAAGCATTATAGTCGGCCAGCATAATTTCAAGGCTGTCGTTATTTCAAGGCCGCTATTGGGATTTGCGGGATATTATCATTATTGGAGAAATTGTTTTCATCATCACCATTCAGAAGACTAGAGAAGTGTTTTCTCCATAACGTAAGTGTATTCTGGATATCTGTCACTAGATTCCCGTTTTCATACTTGCAGTAGGGAGCCCCGGTTCTAAAACCATCGGCCAGGCATCTTATCTTTTCGAAAAATGTTCGTGCCTCATTCCTGTCGCCATGTATCTCAATCTTCTCGCACTTGCGCTTTTATGTCTCTCTTTTTTCAGCCTGAAGAGATGTTTCATATCACCGCGCGTTACAACCAACTGCAGAGGGGCTTTGTAGGTAGCGTCTTTCTCTACAGTGGCATCGCGACACTCTAGGTCCTGCCATTGGTTTCAACGAGGGGGGTGGAAGCCAATAACCTTTTCTGCAGACGCACGTATAGAGTGGGAGATATCGTCTATCAGAGGAGTGCTTTCTTGAAGCAGGAGTGAGTCGAGTGACGAAGGATTCAATTGTCCATTTTGATTGCATGGTTACTTACGACCATGTTTCGTGATGCGGCGAAGTCAATCAGCCTCATTCTGTTATCGAATGTGTTGTAGTGGAGGCTGAACTTTCCGACTGTTGGACCAAAGATGTTTTCCTTGCCCACCTTAGCGTTGAAGTCACTAAGCACAATTTTTGTGTCGTGATGGAGGCAGAGCTCGTAAGCGTAGAAAGTATCTTTGAGATCAAAGATCTGGGAGATCATCGTCCTTGTCGTATATGAGAGCATGCGCACATATTAGGCTTATATGAAAAAAATTTAGCCCTGATGCGGATTATGCCAAGTCGTTTGTTCACAGGTGTAAGCCGCAGTGCATGATGCCGTAATCTCTAGCCAACTACAAAATCGCAACAAAACTCCTGCTTTTCCGCATGGCCGCTTTAGTAGATATCACAGAATGCTTGCCGAGAGTAACCCTGTCTCTCCCATCGCATTTCTTGGATTGCAGTGATATCAGCTTTGTATCTTTCCAAGATATCAATCAGCTGGATAGAGGCACCTTCCCAATTAAGAGTTTGGACATTCCAGGTGCATATCCTTAAATCAATATCAGTTTTTTGTTTGCAATAGTCGTCATCAGATTCGGAGGTCATTCTTTTCTTTTTCCTTTTACTTTCCAATGTAATGTTTTTTTCCCGAGGTGGGCTTCAAACCCGACGCACAACCTATTTAAGACTTGAACTCTACAGGCTACACTTTGACCAGACATTTTTGAAGTCAAACCTTTTTGAGGAAAACTATAGATTCGCGATATCATCACACTGTTAGCATAACAGAAATTATTGCTGTACAGCATTCTGTTTTAGGAATTACCTAGCATCGACCAAGCCGAAGACCGAAGCGATTACCGAACCGATTACTGACTACCAGGCCGATTACCGAAGCGATTACCAACCGATTACAGAACCAATTACCAATTACTGATTACCGAAGCGATTACCAACCGATTACCGAAGTGATTACCAAACAATTACCGAAGCGATTACCAACCGATTACCGAACCAATTACCGAAACGACTACCAACCAATTACTGATTACCGAAACGATTACCAACCAATTACCGATTACCAAAGCAATTACCAACCGACTACCGAACCAATTATCGAAGCGATTGCTAGCCGATTACCGAACCAATTACCGATTACCGAAGCGATTACCAACCGATTAGTTAACCAATTACCGATTACCGAATCGATTACCAATCGATTACCGAACCAATTCCATAAAGAGTTAAAAAAGTAGAAGCCGTATGATTTGCAAACTCTAGCTACTTCGAAAATTTATAACAGCTACGTTATTTTATAGTTTTTAATTCGGTCGGCAGTTTTTAATAAGAAATCTAAAATGCTATTTGAAAGCTATTTTAAATTACTTATCTTATGTGTTAAGAAAGTATTTAATGCTTACCTTTTGAAGCGTTTGAAATATATTCTTGAATTTTTATCTAGAATTTTGAGTTTTGAATAAAAGTGTTACTTTTTATTTTTTCTGCTTCTTTGAAACTGGTGATTAATTCTATATTTTCCAGCATTATCTGTATATAACTGTTACAGAAACATTACTTTATCTTGACTTTGTTTCTTTTGATGGACTCGCTTGTTTTTAAATATTTGTTTAAAATTTATGAAATTAATTAAAAATATTTTTATTCTTTAAATGTTAAATTTTGAGCCAATTAGAATTATTTTTTAAGCCCATTATTTTTAGTTTTTAACTGCTGCTCTGAACAATTTTTAACACGCTTTGCTTTAAGATCTAAAAATTAAAGAAAAAATTATTTACTTAGTTGAAAATTTCGAAGGATAACGGTTACATTGAAGTTTCAATCTAAGGATAATATGTTTTCTTCCATTTATTTTTGCTCTTCGGGCCCTCCGGACGTAGCGAACGCGGAATATAAACCTTTTGATGCTGATCGAGGGTGCGTTTCCACGGATTAATGCCCAACTCAAAGTAACGTCGTTTGGCTTCCATTGGCCGTGTTTTGAAGTCAATTTTATAAATTTTTTCCCAAAGATAGATTTCCGGAATGGCCAATTGACGCGGCCGATTCGCGGACATGTGCTTGAAGGTGTTTTCAAGGAACGTGCGTTGATCATCATCCTCATAGTCGACGATGCGTTGCACAGACGTATCCTGCAGGTAAGGGCGCAATTCTGCGGGCGTACGATCCACTGACGGCACATTAATGTAGAACTGTACGAGTTTACGCAACACTTCTTCATCGAAACCAACGCATTTGCCAGCTGCATCAAACTCTTGGTACAACTGCATTTCTGGTGTGCCACGACAGTAGTTTACCTTCGGATTTTCGTAAACATGATGAGAATGCACAAGCAAAGTGTTCAGCTGATACTCGTAAAATGACCAATCGCGACCATTAGTGATGATAGTTTGAGTGTTCATTGGGTAAGTGAGATCACTGAAGGTATTAAAGCCATGATAGTTGGCTTGCGCGAGCAGCCAAGCATAGCTAGATTGAATAGCTTGCGCATGTAAGGTCTCCTTGAAATCTTCCGGACCAAAGGAAGTTGGACGTAGACTTATGTGAGCTCGCGATTGATACGATATGAAGCCGAAGCCACTTGTATTGCTGGGCCAGTAGCCTGAAATTAAGAGCTGATAAAATTGGAAATCAATTAAAATATATATTGTTTCCATCTACCGGGTATGTTTGTGCCGTGTCGGTGGCCTGTCGAGTAGCCCAAGGTATGTGGGTCATACTTATATACGGGCAATTGATCTAAATTGTCTTCTTCTTCAACTGATGCCCAAGTGGGCAATGGTCGTTGATGTCTTAATGCCAAATACGGTTCGCCAATATATTGCATATGGCGGTCAATCGGATCATTTGCCATTTCTTTCTGCCATTCATGACCTTTTTTGGAACGCACAACATTTTTGGGTGGATCTATGCCACCAACAAACCAGAATGCCTCATGACGTGGATTATAGTCTATATCCAGTTCATGTAAATGCGGAAAGTCGGCGGCAAGCGTGTTAATAAGCGACCGATTCACTTGTTCCAAAATAAGCTGTGACAGCGTCTGCTCACGCTGTGCTGACTCCAAATCGGCGCCTTCGTACTTGTGTCTGAAATAAAAGTCGTGAATTATTCATGTTTTCAAAATAACACTTCAAACGTGTTACCTGTAAAAGTCGTTGGCAAACTCTAACGATTCTTGAACGTCCCCCTTTAGAGCCTTCACAAATGAATCCAACTGTGATGTCTGCGGTTTCACTTCAATTACTTCAGGTTCATTTTCTTCTGCAGCTTTCATTGCTATTGCCTGCTCTTCAAATAAGGTGCGCGTATAGTGCTGAATCGCGGGCAGGCAATTATACGGCTGCTTAGAGTCTCCAAGTTCTACTACCTTGTAACCATAGTATCGAGGCATATTTATTTTTATCATTTTTTCTTCTACAGTGCGAGCAGCTCGCACTTGATCATGCCAGTTTTCAGACTCGCGTTTCTTTCGAGCTTTGTATGAGTTATCCAATATCTGGGGATACTCTGGAGTTTCAGTATATTCATCAGTAACTGGTCGCGGTAGCGGTTCTCTAGCCGAATAAGCATACTGTCGGTAAGCATTGCACACTGTGGCCCGCACTTGATGGCTCCTGCTTAGAGTGAACATTTTACTTCAGTTGTTATTTACTTAATAAGGTATTTTTCAACAATTCACAACTATTTTTAATATTGAACAAAATGAAACAAAAATTAGTGAAAACTGGAAAAGAAGGTTATGAAATCAGCTGCCAGTGCGATTGAAAGTGTTGACATCAGGGTTGTATTTTATTGTATTTTATTTTGCTACATATCCCAGTAGCAGGTATGGTGAGTTCGAAGACGAATTTATTTCAATTTCAAATGCCAAAATTGCAATAGTTATTCCTATCGTTTTTCCATATTTTTTGAATGCTTTTTTTTTAACAGTCGAAACATTTGCAAGCAAAGATTTTGACTAATAGCTTTTTCTTTTCTCGCCAAAAAATTCTGCCCTGTGAAAGTGCCCTCTGAGAGTGCAGAATTTTTTACATTTTGACCTAAACTCAAAAATGTTGACCATGTCCTTAGTCGAGAGGAGAACATAAAAATGCAACATTTTTTCAATGTTGTGTTGGCTGCTGTGTTGGCTATATCGAGAAACGTCAAATAAATTGCTAAAGTCTTCCGTGAAAGGGCAAAACACAATATTAAATTCAATATATCTGGCGACGAAAGTTTTGTTGAAGGTAAATTAACTTATTAGTAATATTTTCGTTAATGTTATTTTATGTTTAATCATTATAGGTATTTGTAGTTTGTAAAGAAAAAGCTCACTCTTTAATAAAATGTCAATACAATGTTCACTATTATCTTAACATGCCACTTTTTTGTTTCTTCAGTTGGTAGCATTTGAGGGCAGAACTCTGAAACCGTTAATCTTGAGAATGCAAAAATTCTGCATTTGTTATACTTTTCAGACCAAAATTTTCAAGAAAATAACACGATATAATTTTAGAGATCAAAATTTTGAATAAAAAAGCTTTTAAATAAAAAAGTTTTTCGAGAAAAGAAAACGCTATAAGCAATTTCTGTTGTTTTTTTTTGTTGTTTTGTTTTGTTTTGTCATTTGTATTAGCGAGAATAGTATATTAGACAAAGTTCTTTGAATAATTTGAATTTATGTTAACTTGGAAAATGTTTCTCTGTTTCGCTGCAAGGAATAAGAGGCACATGATAAAAAATTGCCTCAAAATCAGATGATGATGAGTCAAGTTGCTTAGTTTATTTTTAGTAACGCTGCTGCCACACGAGATAGTATTGTGATGGCAATTGAGAATATGTATATTCTGTCAGAACATTGTCGGCAGCCAAGCAATTGTCGATTGTGAAGTAGATGGCCTGACAATAGCACTGCAGAAGCATGGCAATTAAATTTATTTGCTTGCATATGTTAACTTTGTCAATCACTTGCTCATGACATGCTCTCTAAGCAATGAAAAAAAAGCACTTGTCACCTACTGGCAGTACCAAAGTACTTGTCACCAGTGAAAATAGAAATAATTCTATACCGACGACATCAACAAGAGCGACAATGTCGTTAAGACATTTTCACCAAACTCATCTCCATAAAAAATATATATAAAAACAAATTTGACAGATGGCGTAACGTAGATAACGTCGTCAATGTGTTCCATGCATAATCTCGTCAAAAGAGGTTTGCAACCGTGTAAATATCGATGATTACTTAAAATATGCAACTCTGTAAAGAAGTGATAAAATTCAATGCAAATAATTGCTTACAACTTGTTAAGGCTCAACATTTATGTAATTTTATGAAATTTGTAAATATTGTGCTATATAATATAAAAAGTACACAGTTTCTAATATTAAAAAAGTTAAGTACAACATTGAATTTAACAAAACATTACTCGGCGTCTCCACAGGCAATCAATTATTGCCGATCAGCTGTCATTTCGAAAGACATATATGTGCCATATCAAAACAATGTTTTGTGTGTGGGCATTTCATATCTTGATATTAGCATTTGTGAGATGGCGTCAAACAATAATATTCGCTGCATTGAAGCGCTACAAAATTTTAAAAAAGGGGGGAAACACAAATTTTTTGAAATTTCAGGAAGCGTCTTGCTAAGAAAATAAAACGAAATGAAAAAATTGGCTGTCAAACTACCTGACAGTTCATGGCAAGCAATTGTTATCAAGATATTTATCGTGACATATATTGCTCTTCATGAACAATGAGCGGACTCCATTGGCAATATGTCGTCTGACATAAGTATCAAGATATAAACTATTGCCTGTGGAGACGGCCTGTTAGAGAAGGTAAATACATAAAACAAAACAAAGCAATGTAATGTGAAAGTAAATCTCAATCAGGATAGTATTAGCGGATGAGATTACAGAAGGAGATTTTAATTTCCTCGCACTGATAGCAGAATCTATAGGGGTATACGATGTGATGAATTTGAGAAACTACAACTTATGGTTAGTGAACTTTCAACAAATTCTTGGTTTTTCAAATCCAGGTAATTTCTATATATATTTTTGTTTGGAAATATGAATTGAAATGCCTACAACATAATGGAAAAAATTTTAGCGAAACACTAGTAAGTTTAAATTTTTTAAATAAACTCACATCTCACCCGGTAGCTTCCTCGATGTTGAGTAGAAATGCTTTTGATCAGCTGATCTAATACACGACAAACTTTATAAAATATTCAATAGGGTTTCATAGTTGCATATTTCCTACAGGAACACTGTGTATTTTGTTTTTTCACTTAACAAAGTTTACTACAAGTATTAAATTTATCAAAAATATTCAATAAAAGGGCAAATATACCTTATCGTGAATAGCCCTTATAAAATTTTTGAACTGCTGTCACGTGTACTGTACTGTGTGTACACCTCTAATAACTTCAGTACCAGTTTAGAAAGAACTGCAATACTAACATGTTGCGCTGTATCAACGAAGCATCCCTGCGCCCTTTTGACAGCTTGAAAGAAAATAATTGAAATCAGCGGCAAATTTTGTGGAAGAATGAACGGACGATAGCAACAACGTGAAAAGTCAGAACAGTCATATTAGAAAAAGAATTAGAAGAGGCAAATTGCAAGATTAATAAAAAAAAATAGCAGTTTCGAGTTGGCCAAATAAATCTTCAAACCTTCTACAACATTTTAGTAGTTGACAGAGTTACATTTAAATAAACGAAAGTAAATAAAAAGAAAGAAAATATATAAAATAATATAAATAGAAGTAGTTCGGAAAATTTCTTTCGCAAAATATTCAAGAACACATAAAATATAGTTGGTGAAGAAAAGCGAAACGCCATTGCAAAAAATAAAAATTGGAGCTTCAAGCGAGCAAATCTAGGAGAGGGATCCAAGTCGAAACCACCAACACATAGAGGGAAGCAGAGTTTAATTAAAATTGCAGTAAAGAAAAAAAAATTTGGTTAAAAGTTGCATTTTAGACAAAGTTCAAAATAGACTAGAAAAGAAAATAGGGTGAGGAAGTAAATATTGTGAAAAGAGACTGCACCAAAAAAAACTAAAGCTAAATTGAAAAACTTAAAATATATAAAAATGCAAATGAAAGGAATTTAAGAAAAATTGTGCCACACTCAAAAGGGCTGCTTTTCCAACCAACGCAAGAAATATAAAGAAACTGCAAATAAGTGAAGAAAAATAAAGCAAGCGCACGAAGAACACGCGGTAAGTTGCTCCAAACTGTTTATTTTCTTAATTTGCCACTGTTTCCTAAAAAGAGTTTGCAGGATTTTAAGTCTACTTCGCTCTGCACTAAATCTTCCTCCATTGTAATGTTGTGAGGTGCAAAAAATGGCTGCATCTTGATTTGAAGATGTGTGAGTCTAAGCTTTTTTGGGTGTTTTAAACTGGTGCCGTTATAAATTCTAGATATGTGTTGGTTGCACCAGCATACAAAAAGTGCTTCCCCTAACTCCATCGCCACTACTGCAGTGACTGCATTTCTCTAGGTTATGTACTAATTATTTTACATAATATTTACTTTATTTCTTTTTTCATTCGGCGCTATCTATTTGCCTAGCTAACTGCTGCCTGCACTTGATCACATCTTATGATCGATCTTCCTCTGCCGCAGCAAGCGCTTCTTCAAGGTCCGTTTAATTGGCGTTGCCTCTTCGTATCTAACCGCACATTTTTGGTTCATGTCTTCACTATTGTGTTGATAGTGATGACATGTAAATGTTTGTGTGTGCGTGTATGTATGTATCATATTACATATTTACATATAGAAATTGTGCTTTTGGCGCACTTCTACATTTTAAGCTGGGAACAACCCAACCCAATGAACAAAATACATTTACTTAAAATTTACGCTAAGCTTTAGTTAATGTATCATTTGGAAAAGTTTGCGGTAAGAATTTTAACATGTAAACAAATAATCCAGTCATTAATAAAAGCAAAGTGAACATCGAAATTGTTTGCGTCGATATTTTTATGTTAAAACGACTGTCTTTAAAATATAAAAAAAAAAAATCAAATTGTGGTAAAAAAAAAAAAAATCGAAGAAGCGGACGCCACTTCGAAAATTTAATGGAAAATGAAAAAGAGGGAGGTAATTCAACCTTTGATTATGCTTACAGGCAGTATCATGCACCCAGCAAATTTTTTCGTGGGTGCCATCGTTTACTTTGATGGCATAAAATTAAATCTATTTTCTGTATTACAGGCACTATATATTAATTTTCACTTTAGAATATTTATGTAAGCATAAGTACACTGACAGCTATGCTCTTTCGATGCATGAAATAATCGTCGATGTATCGGAAAATACGATATTCGATGCATCGATGTATTTTATACGATGTATCCTGCAGTTTCTAATTTTTAGCATGATAAGGAAATCAAAATTTTGTGAAACTCAACGATTGCGACACATTAAAAAATCTACCAAATCAACTTTTGGAAGCAATAATGGCAGCCCTAGTGGTGCATGGGTACTTTATGGCAACTCATAAACCATTTTTAACGATTGGTCAACCAACATTGCTGGATGGCAAAGCACCAGGACAATTTTTGCGAGCTTCCAAACAAACATCTGGGACGACATCATTACTTGCAAGCTCTCAAGCAAAACACTTGTTGGCTGCTTTTATAACTGACCAATATTTTTACTCTATTTTCGTATGTTTCAATGTTATTTTCCCATACTTCTGAATAACTTCCATATTTATCATATTTGTTATAAAATTTAATAAATACGTTTTTGGAATAATTAAGAAATTTATTATTTCGAATGACCGGTATCGATGTTCACTGTGCGACGAACAGAATGGGAAAAATGCACCAAGTTGGACCGACTGTGTTCACCTGGCCAACATAATGGTATAACTATACCAGGTACTTTTAATCGCCAGGGCTGTACTGTAGAATGTCACAATTATAAAAACAATAACACTTCTTGGATTGTTGCAAAGAAATGGGGACTATTTTATGTGTAGCATTCGCATTATGTGACTAGTATGGAATTGAAAATTGCATCAAAGTGGCTTAAACATGTTACGACCACTTAAAGCTTAAAAAAATCTGGCGATAAATAGTGTACCACCAGCAAAGTTATCCCTTTAGTGCACAGCATGGTGTTAAAACTGAAAGCTATTGTCATTGAGGAACCATTGTTAAAAGAAATATATAAAATCGCTCTTATTGAAATAAACAACCACGCTTTAAAAAATTATATTTTATTGACCCACTTGCTTGCTCGAAAGCCGTTGAAAAAATTATGAAATTATGCCTAGTAAATACATACCAGAGGACAAAGATAGTGGATAGTGTTGGATGGACAGTAAATAAGACTGAAGAAATCCTTTCAAATGAGCTGTCAACTTATTTGCGAAGTCCAGTAGGGTGGTTTAATGAAAACCAGCTGGAATTATGGGCCGATTACAAAATGCATTTTTCTAAATTGTACAATATAGCGCACAATTATTTTACAATGTTAGCCAAATTTTTGTTATGAGACATCAGCAAAAATTTCCTTACGTGAGACAAGTGAATTTATGCTATATTTATATTTTATACTATAAAAATAGTAGTACTGTTCATAGTAGGTACTCACGACCCAATAGGAGTGAAATACTGCAATTGTAGAAGTTTCGCCAGTTTTCGCTGGCCGGCACTTCTATTGTAAATTTATGAAATAACTTCTAAACTTATTTACATCAAAAAGACGCAAACAGTTAAAGTCCCAGTTTACACTCGGCAAGAATTGACGATCAAGTCTTGAATTTTGTGGATGAAAGACGCGGGCAACAATCTTGATCAGTAAAATCAGGTAAAAGAAACTTAAGTGATTGATATGTATTTATCAGAGTTTTGGTTGTAGGTCTGAAAAAAGGCTTGAAGAAGAGTTGCAGTTTAAAAAAAATTTTTTAATATCTTAGATTATATAATTGTTTGTCTGGAAAAATTGTGAGCAATATTAGAAAATCACTTTTTTGGTTCACTTTTCTGTTAAAAAAAAAAGAATTATTTTATCTTCATATATATGAATTCCTTTATTTTATTTTAGAAATGTTTGATATCTCTAGGAATACCTTTGGTACTACAACAAATAACTAACTTCCGAGTTTTTGTGCATAGAAAAATAACCCAGGATAGTGTCACAAATGTAACGATGGTGCAGCATTAAATATGGAAATGGCAATACAAATGAAAAATATTCAGATTAAAATTATGAAGTCGCAATATAACCTATAAAAGCGCAAAACAGAAACAAGTAAAGAAGCATCTATAAAGGTAAAAAGCTTACGTAAAAGCTATAATCTACTTAGACTGCTACACTGCAACAAAACTACTACTACAAAATAAACGCTGTAACGCTATTAGAGCAACAACAAATTTAAATAGAAATACTTTCCATAGCGTGTTCTTAATTTTGCACAAAACTATTCAATTAGTAACAACACTATATATATATATAGGTATATTTTAAGAACAAAAACAAACACATTTGGCTGTCTCAGGAATTTTATATACTCAAACCTGGCTGTACAGCACGTTAATTTAAGTTTTTGTTTTATAATTTTTAAGCTTAAAACTAAAAGGAAACATTTAGAAATTAAGCACTAAAGTTGTAAACGAAGAAACCAAAAAAAAAGAAAAAAACAGCAGATTATTTATAGGAAAATGTTTGCCAGCGATATAAAGATTTTAACGCTTAGTGCAACAAGTAATGTGACAGCGCCAAAGAATCATCTTAACCATCACAATAATCATCAGCATCATCAGAACAATAACACGCAACAGAAAAATCTTAGCTCACCTAAACTTAAATATCTCACTACAACAACAACAGCAACAACAACGAATAAATATCACAACAATATCAATAATAAAAATGCTAAAAGACATCACAACAACAATTACAACAATAGTTACAACAGCAACAATAACAACAGCAACAACAATTCAACGAGTTCTTTAAATCGGAAAAAATACTATCAGCAGCAACAACAACAGCAACAGCTGAAACAACTGAATAGCAACAACAACAATAGTGTTTTTGTTAAAAATCAAAATATTACAACAGTTCCTACTACTACACAAACAACATTAGCAACAACAACAACATCATCTGTTGATCCTTTGGTTTTAACATCAAAGACGTTAACCGCGGAATGTCACATCAATGATTGTCATGATATATACAACAACAACATTATCAACAACAACATTATCAACAACAACAACAACAACAACAATTCCACACCACCACCACCAACCATCAATAATTATACCAATGATAGCACATCTATTTCACAGCGAATTTGTGCAGATTCAGACTGCAAACAGCCGACTGCAAATGAACTGTTTTTGAATGCAACGCAATTAAAACTATCGCCAACTGCAACTGCAGTGACCAACAACAACAACACCGCCACCACCAACAACACCACCGGCAAACAAAATAAACATACCAGTCATTATAACAATTGCAATAGTTGTTGGACAAATTATACCAAATCGCAACAACAGGCAGCAAGCAACAAAGTAAAACAGTCGGCTATAATCTGCAACAACAACGATTTTCAGGAATTTATTTCAAAAGCCAAAAATAACATCAACACCAGCAGCAGCAACAACAACAGTGCGTCCAATAAAAAGAAATCCTACTGGAGAAATCAAAGCAACAACAACAACAACAACAACAACAACAATATCTTAGGCTTGGACAGCAAAGCCAAATCACAACCAAATCAGACCTTGGAAGCTGCTAATTCTGTTGATGCTACAAAAGTAAGTTATGCAGTTAAATTGTTTTAAAACCATAAATATGCTTAATCTAACGCTCATTTTATACTAGAAAAATATGAATCAAAAATTATTATTAATGCATTAGACCAGGCTAGAGTTAAAAAAACATCTTAGTTTGCTTTTAGAATTTCTCTACGAAAAATCGCTGTAACAATTTATGTACTATTTTTTTTAATTAATTAGCTGAGTTTTGGAAAATACCATATTATTAAAAATCGACCCTCTACAGGAAAAAAAATTTCAATCGGCAATTTCAGCCCTCGGAAAATCTTCTAATGATCAATTTGGGTTGTGCGTGTTATTTAAGGGGCAATCTACTATAGCGAATGATAAAATTAACGACATATAACAAGTTTTTTTTTTTTTAAATATAAATTGCAAGTTGTAAATTTCAGGATTTCCTATTAAATTTTTAAGAATAAAACAAAAATGTTTTATTTTTTTTTAATATGTGAGTTATATACAGCCAGAGTTACAGTGGTGCGCAAAATAATAGCAACAATCCCCACACTTTGAATTTATATTTACCACATATTAATCATGCTTTTAATGGACTCTTGATATTTATTGGTTCACCACAGTATCAGAAAAAAATATAATAGTACTTACAAAAACAAAAACAATTTTTTTTTAATTGTAACAACAACAATTTATTAGTTCTTCGAATTCGGCTGCGTAAAACAATAGCAACCATGCACATTTAAGAATAAAGCGAGCGGAGAATTGTGTAACGGTACTTGAACACTTGTTTTTCTTTGTTTTTGGTACAAACAAAAATCAAGCGTGTTGTCTATTAATATTCGAAAAGTAAACATTCATTGACAATGGCTAAAGACAAATTCGGAAATAAATTAAAAACTGAAATAAATGATTACTTAAATGAATTCTCTCAAAGTTCGGTTGCGAAGAAATTTGATATTAACATGGCTTGTATTTGCCGGCTAATTAAAAAGTATAAGGCAACAGGAGAAGTCACTAAATTTCACCGCGGTGGTAGACCACGAAAAACTTTGCAATTTAATAATAAAAAGCCCGTTCATATCGTCCAAAGAAATTGTGACAACACTTCATTTGAATATTCATCACAGTACAGTGCGTAGGCGAGCTACAGAAAATGGTTTAAAAAGTTACAGGCCAGCAATGAAGCCAATCCTAACAAAGAAGCATTTAAAAAAGAGGTTAATAAGCCCAAAACAAAATATTCGTACACAATTACTTTGTCCCTTCTTCCTATAGGCTTGATTTTGCAAGAGCTCACATAAATTGGTCGACCCACAAGTGGAAAACTGTACTTTTTAGCGATGAGTCCAAGTTTAACTTAATTAATTCGAACGGTATGTGTACAGTAAGACGCCGTAAGGGTGAATGACTTAATTCGCGGAACTGCAAAGCATGGTGGAGGCAGTTTGATGATGATGATGAGTTTGACGAGATTCTCTGGGTATGGCGTTGGCCCTTTCATTCCAATAGAGGGGATAATGGACAACTTCAAATATAAAAATATTTTAGAAAATTATATGCTTCCCCACGCTGAGTGGAATATGCCTCTTCGATGGGTGTTTCAACAGGACAATGATCTGAAACACACATCGAGGCTGGTTAAGTGATAATGGAACTCAAGTTTTTGATTGGCCAGCACAGTCACCAGACTTGAATCCCATTGAAAATTTGTTTGGGATCTTAAAACGGGAAGTAGCGGGTCAACGCTTTAAATATATAAAACCGATTTATTCAGAGTTACAAACTAAATGGAATGGGATCCCAAATACCACATTAGAGAATTTAATCAATTCAATGCCAAAAAGATGTGCGGAAGTTATTAAGAATAAGGAAGGTTACACTAAGTATTAAAAGTGTTGCTATTGTTTTGCGCAACCAAATTTGAAGAATTTGTACATTATTGTTGTTAAGTTTAGAATAAAAGTTGTTTTTGTTGTTGTAAAATACGCTCTTTTTCTGATAACAGTGGTGAACAAATATAAATCATGAGTTTCATTAAAAGTATAGGTAATAGGTGGTGTATATGAATTTAAGGTATGTCAAGGGGATTGTTGCTATTGTTTTGCGCAACGCTGTATAAATCAGGCTCGCATATAAAGTACAAGTTAAAGTGTGAAAGATAAAAGCCGATTGCAAAAACACTGAATGGACTTTATCAGTGTGGCTTTCGACCTGGAAAGTCCACCATAGACCAAATTTTCACGCTAAGACAAATCCAGGAAAAAACCCACGAAAATCAAATTGACACACATCATCTCTTAGTCGATTACAAAGCTGCATTCGTTAACCCGAGAAGGGTTGCCTATTGCCTGCAAAGTTGATTAGACCCAATTATTGATTATTGAATGTAATAATATGACGCTAGGGAGTCAGAGATTTCGTTTTTGGCATGCTTTTTTTTTACATGATCTTAAACCAATTATTTTTTTCGATAAATTTTAATAATTATTTTTTGATTGTTATTTTTTCAATCAGAAATAAAACTTATTTTTTTATAGTTATTGTTTCGATCACAAATAAAAATCATTTTGTGATCGGTATTTTTTCAATTAGAAGTAGAATTTATTTTTTGATCGATATTTTTTCAATCACAAAGTTATGTATTGATCGTTATTTTTTAAACCAGAAATTAAAGTTATTTTTTAACCCTTATATTTTAGATCAGAAATAAAAATCAATCATTGATCTATATTTTTCCGATCAGAACTAAAAATGAATTTTTTATCGTTATTTTTTCGATAAAAAAGTTATTTTTAATCGTTATTTTTTTCGATTAGAAATAAATATAATTTGTGATCGTTATTTTTTCGATCAGATTAAAAAAAAAATATTTTTTGTTTGAAATAACATCGACTAAAATTTAAATCAAATCAATATTTACTTACATATAAACCTATTACTGAGTTAAAATGAAAAAGTTATTGAGAATATTAAAAATCAATATTTTTAATAATTAAATAAAAATATTTTATTATCTAAATTATATAAAATAATTTTTTAAAATTGAATGTGAATTAAAAATTTTATTAATGAATGAATTTTGCAGACAATGAATGGATTCTTATTTCGCTATTCACTGATTCACCGTTTTGTAAATAAAATCAAATTAAATTGAAATTTACAGCTCTGCTATATAGACAAATTTAATTGAACACTTGGTAGCAAAACATAGCGTTCAGACGTTACAAAAAATGACTATAAAATTAAGAAATTTTTTAAGAAACAGCGAATTTTGACTTGATAATAATATTGAATTGCTTCGAATCGTTTTAAGCGACTTAAGCGATTATTGCTTTTTACCACAGAATTTTTGATAAAACAATTTCGGGAGAAAAATTTTGCCGAAGAAAATTGTTGATAAAAAATGCATGTGATAAAACAAAAAACGGCTATATGGACGAAATTTGCAAGTTTCGTTTCCTCAACAAAGTCCATTTTTCATAAAGTCAAGCCGATTATTTTCGAAAAAAAGTAATATCAACCTTAATTAATATAATCAGTATCTATTAAGGTCAAAAAAGGTTTATTCGAAAATACGTCGATTTCTTCTATTTTCCATAAAACAGAGTTAATCAATGGTAAAAATATTAAATCAATGAATTTTTCGTAAGTTAAAAAAAAAATAAGACATTTTTCTTACTTTTCCCTGGTCTAATGCCTTAAAGTAATTATATTTTTATTTAATATTTATTTGCTTGAATTTTGTGCTCTATTTAAATATGAGTGAGCGGAGAACATTTTGAATTTATGTTTAATTTAGGCAGTTTGCAGGATATATTTTTGAGATCCTGTTGTTAAGGATAAAATTTTTTTTATGTTATATTTGACTAATTTTAATTTTAAATTAGACATTTTTTGAAATGTTTATTATTATGTAATTGAAATCGATTCTAAAATGAATGGCCATGATGAAGTAGATTTTCAAATTAATCAAAAACTTAAATCGGAAGTATTATTTTAAGCTTTTCATATAAGCAGATATCAGCTTTTTCCCTCAACTCCTTTACTATTCTTCTCATTTAGTCTTCAGAAAACACCGAGAATCTATATGTAGTAAATGGTAGTGTTGGCAGCGTAGTCAATTGCAAAACTACAGCAACATTGAAGTATCAGCAAATTCCATGCAAAACACTGGCTGCTGCAATATCTACGACTACTACAGCAATGACCACGGCATTAGCTACAGCAGCAGCAGCAGCCTCAAATTCATCAACAGCAAACTCACCACCAACAGCTTCAAGTGAGCCACCTGCTGCTAATTCAACGAAAACAAAAACAAATGTAGTGGCTATTGCTTCGACAGCTTGTACGACAACAACAACAGCAGCAGCAACAACAACAACAACGCAACCACCATCACGACCATTAACTGCAGCGCCTTTAGCAGTAGCAACAGTAGCCACAACGACAACACCAGCCGTGGCAGTAGCAGTTTCTAGCTCAGTACCAACGGCACCGACTTCACCGCCCAATTCATATACTCTAGATTTTCTGCATTCAGTTGGAGTTCAAATGACTGGCGGCGCTAATATTACTGCAGCGCTTAAGGCAAGCCACAACAACAATAACAACAGCAATAACAACAGCAGCAACATCAATAATATGCCGACGCGCAAAACAAGCTACAACTTTACAAATGTTAGACAAAATCGTTATCTGTCTGGTGGCGCTGGTGGTGCTGGTAATCAGCAGCAACATGGTAATCATTATCAGCAACATGATAATCATTATCAACATCACCACCATCATCATCATCACCAGCCACAACAGTTGACGATAGCCTCGTTTATGCAAAAAGAGCTCACCGATAGCTTTGCTGCAGGTGGTAGCAGCAGTAACAACAACAATAACAACTACGAAAACCAAACGCCGCAAACACAGTATGCTAGTCATCAGCAGCAGCGCTATCAAAACTACTATCAACAATACCAGCAGCATCATCATCAGCAGCCACACAACTACACATCGCTATCGCATGCTTTCAATGTTGTTACGAATGAAGCACGCTATGCGAGCAATGGTGGAAATATTGCTGGGCGCCAATCATATCACAACATCTATAACAGCAGCAGTGGCGGCGGTAGTGGTGGCAGCCAGCAACAAAATTCAAGGCAGAGCCAGCAAAATAATCACAGTCAACAACAGCAGCAACAGTCTACGCAGCATTTTCAACAGCAGAGCAAGAAATCCACCTATGCATCCAGTTCAAACTCATCGTGTTCATCTTCCTCCTCTTCGTCAACTTCTTCGATATCGTCACAAACGTCTGCAACGTCCAGCTATCATCGGCAGCAACAGCCGCATGGCTCCTCCAAATCAAGCTCGTCCAATCAAAACATGACCATTGAAACGTTGCCTTCAAAAACTCACTATGCTTCCTCACATCGTGGACATCGGTTGCATCATCAACAGAATCAGCATCAACATCACATGCATCACCATCATCATAATCAGCAACAGCTTGTTGTCTCGACCACACCCACCACACCGCAACCTCATCATAATTTCTATAACCTCACCTATGTGGCCACAGATTCGCTCGCCGTACCGCCACCGCCATCACCAACTACGGCGGCTGCTACAGTTTCTTCCACAAATCTTACAGTGCGTGCTTGCAGTCCTTGTTCGCCCATGTTGAGTGTGAAAACGGACAATCCTGCATTATTGTTAAATATAAACCACCATCACCCTCAGCTGCATCAAAATAGTAACAATAACAATCGCTATTATCAACCGCAACAAGGCGCACATTTTGCCCAACAACTACATTATCCAAACAACCAATCAAAAATGTTGAGTTCGGCATCTGGTTCTTCATCGGCTTCTCCAACGCCGCCACCGCCAACAATTATCTGCTGCTCCCAACTTGATGAGGCCAGTACAAATGCTGCAGCAGTTGCTGCAACAACATCAAATGAGTCGTTGCACTCATCCGCGGCAACTTCCTCCATATCGAATTCCATCATTGCAGGCAATGATTACGATTCGGATTCGACCTCATCAACGCACTCCACGTCGCTGGCATCAGCGGCAGAAACACGCCAACAACAACAGCAGCAGCAAATGCAGTGTCAGAAGTACAAACAGTTGAAATCGTCATCGTTGTCCTCCTCATCTTCAGCATCATCGACTACATCTGCCTCGTCCGCACATGAAAATGTTGTTGCTCCACCAACGATGTTGCAAAGTCCCATCGATTTTACGTATGCATTTTCACTGCAGCAATTCCCGCAACATTTTTCCAATCATCAGCAGATTTTGTCGCCTCAACAACAGCATCATTATCGCAATGGCGTCGTTTCACTCATCAATTTGACGACAGCCAACAACTACACTGAAGAGGAGGTAAACGCTTTGCCGCAGCTGCATCATCATCCGCAACAGCAGCAGCAGATCTACTTCACCTCCGGTGAGCACTTAAATGTTACTGCTGCTGCGGCAGCAGTCAACAGTGGCTATTGGAGTCCCTCACCGAATAGCATGCCGAATTCCAACTTTATTTATTCGACGACATCAAATATATTTACGTCGGTAGCGCCGCCATTGTGTGCGCCCTCAACAGCTTCGCTATCGCCACGCCTAAGTGAGCGCGATGATACGCAGCAGCAGCCACAACAGCAGTCTGAGCAACATATTCCAAGCAGCCAATTTAAACGCAGGTAAAGTCTTGATTTGAGTTTACCATTTGATATCTATCTATTGTTCGAATCTCCTGACAGTCAAGTGGCAGCTTCCACTTCAACGTTGCAACGTAATACACAAATTAACTCTAGCGGTGCAATGCGTCTGCGTGGACGAAGTCAACAACATCAAACGCAGCAACAGCAACAACAACAACAGCAACTACAACATCCTTATCAGCAAAATAATTTATTTTATGGCGGAAGTTCACAACATTTGCGTTCATCATCCACCTCATCTGCTCATGACTTTTTCTCACACACACCGCCGGATCGATTTCTCGCTCGTGCCCATCTAATTGAAGCCAAAGAGATGCCTCATACCCTGCTCAATAATACCAAATGGGATATGCTGTCACAGGGTATTTGGGATAAATTTGTTTGTTCACAACAAACCGAAGAGACGTTTAAGCAAAAAATGCGTCTTTGGCGCTATTTGTACATCTTCATAAAGGTGTGGATGGATTATGAATGTTTAAATTACTTTAGAGCTTATTTAAACTCGCCTTGCTTTGCAGAATACGTATCCTCGTTATGGCTTGTATTTAGTGGGTTCTACAATATCGGGCTTTGGTGCAGATACCTCTGACGTGGATATGTGTTTGGTATCACGTAGTCCTTCTACCATGGAACCTCGGCAGGAGGCGCTGCTTAATTTGAATGCACTACGCGACTGTTTGGCTAAATCAGGTGAGACATTTTTTATTTATGTTCATAAAAATTTTTTTAGATAGAAATACTCAGTGGATATTTTTAGCAAAAGGTAGTGTAAAATTCAGTGTTTTTAAGTTTTTTGATATACTACTGTGGGCAAAAAATACCGGGAAATTTAAATAAAAATTTTTTGGGATTCCTATAGGGACAAATGTTTTAATTTTCAAGGTGGCACTACTGTCACTGATATCTGTGTCAAATTACACGTCAAAATATTCATTAGTGTTTGAGCTACGCGTGGTTTTGTAAATAGCTAAAAGTGAGTTTTTCGTTTTTTATAATGCCTGAAACTATTCAACAACACAGTTCCATAGAATTTTGTGTACCGAATGTACACATTCCGGCTATACCGGAAGGCACGGCCAGGACGACCATTAACATCAACTGATGAGCTACACGTCAACAAAATCAAAGAATTGGTGTTTCAAAATCGTCGATTGACAGTCCGAGACCTTACTGACCTTGTTGGAATATCGGAAGGATCAGTGAAAACTATCCTGAGTGACAGTTGGGTGTTGGGTGTTAAGTTGGGTGTTATGTGTCGGTTGCGTAATGGTGTGTGTCAAAAAATACCGGATTTGCATCACGATAATGCACCATCTCACACTGCACTCGTAATTCGTACCAAAAACTTGACCCATGTCGTTTCGCAACCACCGTATTCGCCTGACTTAGCACTGTGTGACTTTTGGCTATTTACTAAACTCAAGAAACTGGTTTGTATCAAAAGAAGAGATACAAACCGAAACGATGAAGGATGTTTTGAAAATTGGAAAATAACGTTGGCACAAATGTATTGCATCCGGGGGGACTACTTTGAAGGGGAATTTCCGATATTTTTTGACCACAGTATATAGAATTATCGGGTCGTGTAGCAAATAAAGCAATAAATAAAGCAATGAATAAATAAATAAACAATAAATAAACAAAAATAAAGCAATGTATTGCTGGCTCAAAATGCTCCCTAAGCAGCAGTTTATTATCAGAATGTACAGTAAGTAGGTGGTCAAGCTAATAGAACGCGTATGTTGTTAAATAAAATTTGGCTCTTCCGAGTATGTAATTTTTTAACCAGTGGATGAATTTTAAAATTTTGTTCACCAAGTTAAATTTGAAATATAAACCAGTTGAACTGACTTCAACAATTTCGTAAAGACTAAATTTAATGTAAAGGAACTTTCTTTATTATAAAAAACTTATTTTGAGAAGCGAAATAAATATTTATTCTGAAATTCAACTTTCCGATAAACATAGCTCAAACATACCATATGTCGCATTATAAACACAACTCAATTTAAATTGCAACGCTGACAAATACTGTGTTTACATGCAGAGCTAACTCGGGGCTTACTCGTAGTTAACCCTGCATGTAAACGAGAGTTTAGTTGAGTTTCGTTAAATCCAAGTAAAGTCCACGAAACTTGCTGGATCTAGCTGAAGGCCTAACCAAAATAAACGAAAAGAGACGATTGCAACTTGCCGAACGTCTGACGAGTTGAGACGGTAGCAGTTCGGTTCTTACGGAACAAAACGTATGGACAAGCTGTTTCGTTCAGCTTCGTTAAATTACGTTTGTTCATTATGGGCAACTACATTGAATTGCTCTAAAGCGAATATTTTCGTTTTATTATTCGTCGCCATGTTTTTAACTCAACGAAAACCCTAACCCCGAGTTAACTCGGCATGTAAACACAGTAAGAGTTTCTTAAATCTTTGTTTTGTATATTGCTTGCATTCATCTTTTTCCTCTGTCTTTCTCTTTCTTACTCTCTCTGCTTTTATATATCCCTTAATACGCGCTTATCAGCTTAAATTATTTCTTACTCCAGTCTTGGTGAACATGTCGTCAAGTGAAGAAGTTTGGTGGAAAATAATTAAGATTTTAAATAAAAGTTCAATATTTTAACAAACGTTTTAAAAAAATTAAAATTTTATAATTTTGTACACAGTTAAATGCAAAATAATGCAAACATTTAAGAAAATATACTAAAACTAAAATTAGTTAAATTTCCAGGAGAGTTTGAAAACTTCAATCTAATAGAAGCTAAAGTGCCGATATTACGTTTTCGCGATCGAATGCATCAGCTGGAGGTGGACTTGAATTATAATAACTGTGTTGGCATCAAAAATACACACTTGCTTTATTGTTACTCACAGCGTAAGTAGCAGCTGCATATATAAGAAGATAAGAACATAAAACTAATAAATCTCTTCTTTGTAGTTGATTGGCGGCTACGCCCATTAGTGTTGGTTACTAAGCTCTGGGCGCAATATCACAATATAAATAATGCCAAAACTATGACAATATCAAGCTATTCTCTAGTGCTGATGGTTATACATTTTCTACAATACGCTGTAAGTCCATCAGTTCTGCCATGTCTGCATGATATGTTTCCTGACAAGTTTCCACTGGTAAGAATATTATGAACTTGTGTTTTACAATTATGTTCAACCCTTAAATGACACACTAGTGCAAATACGCATTGCCGAAAAATGTAAACTATTTTTTTTTGTGTATATGGTCTAATTCAGAACGGCAAATATGTTGCATATTTCCACTATCGAATGCCGTTGGATTTGCGTATCCGATGCATATTATCTCGGAACTACTAGCTCGCAAATATCAGAACAAAAAAAAAAAAACACAGGTGCGTCGTTGGACACACGAGAGAAGCGAAGCTTTTTCGTAGTTAAATAGATTTGATAGCTTAATAATCTTTTTCTTTTTAATAAATTAACTTTTAAGTTCAAAAATTTAAAATAACATAAAATTTATTACATATATACAGAAAACATATTTACTGCTTATTTTTTATTGTTGAATGTCAAATTTCCACGCCAATTACATATACGGGCATATAATGCCAGCCACTCTCCATTTTTAAATCTCCACACATGGTTGTGAACTTGGCTGCACTGAACAAATTTTTTCCTTTAACAGCTTATTGCGTAGCGAGAAATCTGTCGAAAATTTTTCAGATTTCACTCCAAGCAAAGCACAGAACGAGGATTAAAAAACTCCGCTTCAAAAATATATATTAACACACGAAACAAAATTTAACAAACATTTTAGATACCTTGCCGATTTCATGTATGCGTTTGTTAATTCCATATTTATTGATATCATCTATTTTTTGACGCTTAAAGCATAGAGTGTAATTTATTATCAAGAGATTGCATCAACTCTGCTAACAGTGCTAACAGAGTTATTTCACTTAAAAACATGAAGAAAAAAAAACTCTGTTAACCTCTGTTAACACATGCCAGAGATTTAGCAGAGTTGATGCAATCTCTACATAATAATTTATACTCTATGCCAACAACACCACAAACGCATTCACAATACAAGCACACCGATGCTGGAGACGCCTTGTGGCAAATAAAAGCAAATTTTTGTAGCATAGCAAATACACAATCCTCTACCTATTGATAGATGGTGACGATGTACTGCAGCATAGCTTCTGTTATAACTAAGATTAAATTAACAACCTTTTCCCACAGGTCTTTGTGGCGTAGTGGGTAGTGTGCAGGGTTATCGTTAAGAAGGCACGGGTTCGATCCCCACGGGAACCGAAACATATTTTTAGTATTTAATATTAAAGTATTAAATTTTCTTGTTGTAATAAGCGCTAGCAACAAAGAAATCATCAAAGTTCCAAGAAAAAATCTGTCGAAAATTTTTCAGATTTCACTCTAAGTAAATCACAGAACGAGGAGTAAAAAGCTTCGCTTCAAAAAAGCAGCTAAAATAGCTAACCGAAAAATCTTAAATTTATTTTTTCGTTCATATCTAAATTTTTCTTTTTAAAAATTTTATATTTAAAGGTACTTATTAATCTTTTATATAAAAAAATTTTACTGTAATCGGTAATGAACGAAAAAAACACATTCACTTAAAGTGGACAAGACACGCTTGCTGTTCTAACTCTGGCTTGTTTTAGTATTTTTAAGAACTAGCCACGGATAAAAGGAAAAGGAATACTTTGCGAGAAAGGGAAATATATAGTAGGTTGTCCGCAGCGTATTAGAGGTGGGCAGCAATTGTATTTGCTTTTGCGGCTGAAGTATCGTTGTTTTAAACATCGCACAAGAACACCAGAAAACACAGAAGAATTCAACTTTTTCGTAACTTCCAACCACAACAAATGAACATTTTATTTTAATTTAACATTCCTATACTCGCGCATTGGTTTCACAGACCTACAAATTGACAAACGTGTCACTCTTTTTTACAGTTATCGGTTTGTGAGACTAACGCTAGTATAAGTGTAATTGTTTTAGATAAGAAACTAATAATTAGTTTCAGAACATTACTCAATGAAATGTATTTACATATTTACAACATTATTTCAAAAAGTTTTTCATAGTTTTTAGCCATTTTTATTAACATAATAGACGAAGAAAGAATAAGGGCGCTGTTAGAGTGTGAAGATTCCGATTCAAATTACGATCATGATACAAATTTAAGGTAGGCTCACATTTAAATGGCTGCTCAAACAGCAAATTTTGCAACAACAACAGTGAGAGCGCTAAACGTCAAATGATAAAGGCAACAACAACAGTAATAAAACAAAAATTCTACCAGCCGATTTTGGCATTCAGCATCCTTTTTACTCCAACTTGAGCCTGCCTTACAATTCTGCCATGATTGCGATGACAACAGTGAAAGTGAGACAGAGTACGCTGGACAACTACAAGAGGGAAATACCGACACTGCGCGGAAGGGTGATTCGTCAAACAAATCTTAAGAGGTTTCGCAAACGTCTGCAATGTAATATGTCGGCAAAGATAAAACGACTAGATGGAACAAAAAATGTTCATCGTCTTCTGTTAGGGCACGATATAATAATATTGTTAAGAAACTCCCTGGCGTCTAGGATATAGAATAGGATACAAAAAGGTTTTGACAAAATAGTGGTATTAATAAAACAAATTAACTAAAAAATTTGAAGTGGGAACAATAAAACATAATCAAAACATAAAAACCTGTGATAACTTAAAAATAAATAAAAAATTTAATATATTTTTAGTATTTTTTAAAATTGTCTATTTTTCAAGACAAGTATGAAAAATATCCAATGTCTGACAAGTATTCTGAGGTATGGGCATACCAAGTCATAATTCCTTCCCAAAGATCCGTCTTATTTTTGGATCTTCCATCAAATTTTCAATCGGATTTAAATCCAGTGTATTGGTGAATTGTATTGGTTTAACCAATCTTTGGCGGCATTTCCATTTAAGCGGCATTTTCCACTCTGCAAATGGGTGCATAATGTCCCTGAGTATTTCAAGATATAAATTTGTATTCATATTTTATACAAGGAAAAGCGACCACACACCATGTCCCCTTTTCCACACGGCAATTTTTCTTGCCAGCAAGTTTTCAATTCTCTTTTGAACTTGCCAATTGCGTTTCCACACAGCAATTCTGAGCAATTTCTTGAGCAATTCTGATTTTACTTTGAAGAAAGCGCTAGAACTGTTAAATAAAAAAATTAATAAAGTTTGAGGTAGTTTTAGTAGTTATTAAATTAAATATAAAGTTAATATAATGTTTTATATTAAATTTTTATGCATTTACTGTTTTAATCAATATTTTTTTATTTGAATACTTTGTCCGCTAATGCGCTGCCATCTTAACTGACGAATCAGAATAAAACGAAACAGCAAAGAAAGAACAGCACAAAAGAAAACTTGCCGGTACGAGCAAGTCTGTACTCGTCCCCTCTCGTCACGTTCCGAGCGCTAAAAAACTCGACTTGCCGGCAAGAAAAATTGCCGTGTGGAAAAGGGGTCCATGATGCTACCACATCTATGCTACAACGTCTTTGTGGTGTTCTTTGAATTATATTCTGCATTCTTCGGTCTTTGAACCCATGATTAGGCATCATTTCCAATTAAATTTAGTTTTGTTTTATCGTACGAAATCATTTTCCACCATTTTTTGGACCGACGCATTTATTTCTGCGATTTTTTCATAAGCAATGCGATTTTTTTCTATGTCTCAAGGTCAGAGTAGGAAACTTTTCAGTCGTTGCCTCATAGCCTCATAGTACGAGCAAAAATTCCAAGGCTTATCTCACCCTGGATTGCTTTTGCACACTTGAATAGGCCACGAGTGGACAAAATTTTATCTACTTGTCCTGCTGTGCCGTTGTTTTCAGTAGTTTTCTTCTTTAAAGGTTAGGTTTTGGAGGCTATATTGCATTAAATACAAATTTTTGAGATCTTACTAAGGTTATGCCAATCTCACGTTGACTCTGCCCCTCTTTGCTTAGCTCTGGGAGAGGAGTCGCTACACAGCAGTGCAATGCCTTGATCTGTTCATTTTAATAATTTTTTTGATACGCTTTTGAATAGTTTTTTTTAGCCTTTTTAAGTAAATTTAGACACTAATATTCGCTTTTAACAAACGTTTTACACTTCACTCGAAAATTTTTTTCGGTTAACTGATTTTCAATCAAGTGATTCTATTTTATGGTCCTATTAAATTTACATGTGTTTTTGCAATTCCGAAAATTACCCAACAAAGCGATGTGTTCAAACGAAAAGCAGCAAGCATTTTTAAAGTGCTTTATAGTAATGCTGATTTAATGCGAAAGTTTGAATTTCTTGTAACTGAAAGCAACAAAAAACACATATGGTGGTGGCGCACGTGACGATCGTACGACTTTAATGAGTGAAAAAAGAATGAAAAATTTAACTTACGAGTTCCTTATTTTGATTTTCCAATAGCTTACTAAGCACACTATACAAGGTGCTAAACCTAAGAGTTGTCAAAAGTTCGGCTCTTAGATAGAAGCCAAAAATGATACGTTACGTGACAAAAAATAGAAGTGGTTTTTGACTTGGATCACAAAATTTGTAAAATTCTGTAAATTGGCAAGAGTTTTTGTTTAAAACTTGTTTTAGAAGGATTTGAAATAGTATAAGTTTATATTCAAAGTAATCAAATTTAAAAACCTTTTCACGTTTTTTTTTTTATTGGACTTAGTATGAAACGTTACGTGACATGGCATTACGTGACATTTTTTCCATTGTAATTCATTTGGGTACTTAAGTAATTAGGTAATTATGTGATTAATTTATTAAAAAACAAATTTAATTTATTCTGCCTCTCCTTGCCTCAACCTTTTTTCATTATTTTTAGCCAATGCCTTCAATTTTTACTAAAACAAAAACGTTTTCGAAACATTTACAAAACATTAACTAAAAAGAAAAATTACATTTGTGAAACAGTGCAGACGATTTGATAATCATGGTAAATGAATTTATTTTTAAATTGCTAAAATCAATAGAATAAAAATGTTTCTCTAAGATAATATCACTAAATAATAAGATTTTAATAACTTACTTTTCGTGTCACGGTGACTCTATGTTATTGTCCGGCAATGAATATATGATTTTTTATTATTATATTCTTGTACTATTTTAAAAATTTTATGCAAAATAATGTTAACATTTCAATTATAACAATATATTTCCGAGCGTTTTTATAAACATATCCACGGGCCCTACTCTGTATTGCGATGCGCCAAACAATGCGATGCGAAAATGAAATCCGTACAATCAAATCAAATTAGCGAATTTTTTTTGTCGCATCGCAATAGAGAGTAGGGCCCCTGGTATGCATCTGTCGATGTAAGAGGCAGAAACCGAAAATTGGTCATATCTGGGTCCAGGTTATCCAACCCCACTTGGGCTTGGGCATATGGTGTAAAAGACTTTTGTTTTATGAAATTTCAGTTCGATCCGATTGCTAGTTTCCAAGATATATCGATTTGAAAACGCAAAATATACCCGGGTATGTTGCTGTTGACATAAAGGTTAAAGCACACTGTCTTAACGACAAAATCCATGAATTCGTTCTTTATTATAATTAATTTTTTTTTTAGACACTTTTATTTTTTAAGGTTCTTTGTTTAAACTGAATTTCCAAAAGGAAAATAATTTTCTTTAAAATTATAAACTAAAAAAGTTGAGTTTTACTTTTGCTGTTGCCGAGCTATAAACAATCAAATATCGTCAGTGCGAATTCGCACTAGTGTATCATTTAATTTAACTCCGATATAGTGTGTCATTAAAGGATTAAATATATTTTACGATTACTCTGCAGTTGCGTTCTAATGATTTTGGATACATTGATATGAATGAATCAATTGGACCACATGAATCGAAGAATAATCAAACAGTTGGGGAATTGTTTTTGAATTTCTTAGAATATTACAGTTGCTTCGAGTGAGTTTTAATTGAACTACATACTTTATATATTTAATTTGATAATATTGTTTAAAAATATTTTTTAGCTATACGCAATTTGCCATTTCGATACGTACTGGTGGTCTCATGTCCATCAATGCTTGTCGTCAGGCAAAATCTCTTAAGAATGATATACATCAATGGAAAGAATTGTGCATTGAGGGTAAGTTAGGCGGCAGCGACTAAATTAAATTCAAGGCTAAATTAATTCTTTCTTTCTCCATTTAATGTGCTTTCTCTTTCAGAACCATTTGATCTCACAAACACAGCACGATCGGTATATGATTTTGAAACGTTTGAACGTGTTAAGGCGGTATTTGTGACCTCTTGGCGTATTCTACAAGAAACACTCGATATAAATGCAGTATTTTCGCCAATAACTCTAGCACCAACGATATTGTCAAACACAAACGCCACTTTAATCGAAGATTTAACGCCGCGTACAACAAAATCAGGTGCTGATAGTGAAAAGTCGTTAGAGTCTGATGTTGCAGCTGAAGCGAAACATGAAGCGGAGCTTATTGAAAATGAAATAAAGTATGCGAATAACAACAACAACAACAATAATAGTAGTAGCAGTCAAAACAGTAACAACAGCAACAACAACACTCACAAAAACTTGACGGCGCTTATTTCCTGAGAATTAAAGTTTGCTGTTGTACACACTGTGAAGACAACAACATTTTTCGTCATCCTTCAAAATCATGTATGTAAGTCAATAACTCATGTATTATATAATAATAATTTTTCACACCAATGTCTATATAATGATAAAACGTAGTTGCTACATTATTACGTTTATTAGTAAAGACTAAAAGTAAGCTTAAAAGGCAAAATTAAAAAAAAAAAAAAAATATGACATAAACCTCTATACTAGTCAGACTAGTCACTAAATTTAAATTTCTTTTAAAGAATAGAATTTAAAAAAAAAAAAACAAACTTATATTTTAAGCCTAGTAGTAGAGCATGAAAAAGGCTAAAAATAAAAGACTGATTAGTTATTTTTTGAAAAAAAAACTATTGAAAAAAATATTAACTATTGAAATAACTGTATGTTAAGAATATTATTAAGCTATTTTTAAATGTGACAATATCTGCAAATTCTAATGTGTGTTCGAGACATGTTTGTTACAAACAGTTATATAATAATGATAAATCTATCAACTTACACTTAAAAAAAAAGACAAATTAATTGGAAAAAAACTACTTTTCTAAATGGTGCTCATGGCTTCCATTAAAGTCTTAAGTTATGTCACTCCTTAACCATAAAATTGTAAAATATTATCAAGCTCCTTTTGACGCGCGAAATATTATACCAAGAGGAGAAAGTTTGTGCTGTTTTTGATGTTGTTTTGTTTGTGGTTGCTTAAAAATCTATTCTATTTTTTATTGTGAATTTTTTGTATGAGTTATAATCAAATGAAAATATTTGTTATAATCAAATTCGTTCCATTTTGGCGTGTTATATTCCTTTCTCTACGACTTTTAAATTAAAGTTCTTTTAAATTAATTGACATGCATCAGTCGTATATGTATTTATTAATAAGTTTCTTAAGGTTATTGTCCATTAAATCCTGCAAACAAATTGTATATCAGTACATTATGCTGCGTTTGATATCCACTTGTTTTTATTATTGAAAGTTTTAATGCAATACACCTGCGTGAGTAAACAAGCAATGTTTTAAATGTGTTATATTTTTGACTCGTGAACTTTTTTTTTAGAAGTGGGTGTGGTAGGCAACGTTATTGCTGACTTCAGGTAGACACGTATTAACGGAAGGAGATGATAAGAATTAGAAGAGAAACTTTTTGTTTTAATTTTTTTTTTATTTGGCTTATCACTTGATCCAAGTCAAGCTAAATAGAGCGTGAGCCACTATGTGGAGTCGAATGACCGCGTAGCGACAGAGTGCCGCGGGAGTGGTGGAATTGACGGTTCCGCCACAATGGCAAAAAGCTATTTCTGGAATAACAAAGTGGTTTAGGTCATTGTCTAGTTTTTATTTTTTATGATTATATCTGCAATCTTTTTCATTGCTGAATACATATTGTTGCTTGAATGCGAATCATTTTTGGAGTAACTGAATAGCCAATGTCGGATAATAGATATATTCTTGCAACAAGCTCTTTTTCTTGCTTTTAAGACTGGGATTTACTGGATTTAAGATACTGGGGCGTTCGAAGGATTTTTTTTGTAGAAGGTGATTCCTATATGTACGCCAGAGTAAACCGTGCTTGCTTCAACGGGTTCCCACCAGATCATTGGTGCCCTGAATTAAAGGGCAGATCTTTTCCCAATTGTTCATTGTCGTAAAGATTCAACACAAGTTTGGCTTATATAGTATTTGTCACCCACGGTTTGTTTTCATTGGAAATATTCACTCCAAAGTAGTCAAAATATGCAGCTCTTACGAAGTTCATGATAGCTTTGCGATAATGTGCTATATTTATATAACTAAAGGTATATTTACACAAATAAAACAAAACTGTCTGGATCGTTCGTACAACGTATACTCTTCGTAGCCATGGTATGAATATGAATCTACTTCCTAAAGGTGAATAAATGTGAAAAATTAAAATATCTAAATAAATATGAAAAATGATAAGTAACGCATTTTGCGAAACAAAACCGTACCGTATACGGAATGCCATTTCTCTAACACTTGCGCAGTTTTTGATATAAAAATAAGACGAAATTATTTCAACGTAAAACTCTTCGTAAACGAGCCGCTTTGAGCGTTGCGGAAGCGGACCGATTTTTCTTCACCGAATCGAACTGATTTAAACGTGTCGCACAATGTTTTTGCTTATCGGCGTAATTTTCGAGTTACGTAAACGCAGCACTTTGGTGCTACTTATGCGTACCACTTAAGCGTTACGTAATCGTACCACTTAAGTGTAACGTAAACGTACCGCTTTTCCGACGCCTTGGCATAGTACCAATACATTCAAATGACTACTTTTTTTGTTCTAATCTCTTTTTCCCAATTTTACGTATGCGGCACGATTTCGTATCGCAAAATCGGTTGACTTCGCTTACGCTACGCTTGCGTGATTTTTTCTTAGAGGGTAGAAAGTAAAAATCTGAAGTATTCCTTAAATTATAAGGTTGTGCATCCGAAACATAAACTATCTGACAACTTAAATATTTTGGAATGAAATTATGTTTTATTTTAAATATAAATAATATAACATTCATCAAAGTTCTTTAGTTAATTGACAACTACTTTGAAATATCTAACATATTCCTAAAATGTGTTAAAAAATCCGCATCTTACTACACATCTCATTTCTCTATTTTGCAGTTTTTGTAGTCTTTCTATCATTTGCAATAATCCTAAAAACAAAATTGTTAAACAACATTAAAAATATGGCCGAATCAACTTTTGTTAGATTTGCTGTCTGGTATTTCCTGTATAAAATACTCTATGACACTCTTGTCATCTAGTGGAATTAGTTCCCTTATTTCTATTACCGGTATACAGTGAAAAATCTTTCCTTAATATATTTAGTTTATTTTAGGTCTTTATTTGTTTTTCGATCTTTTGAAATTATTTATTTTTAATTTTTATTTCAAATATTTTGATCGCCGTCAGCAATCATCATCAGTGAAAACTGAAAAACATTTACAATAACTTTTAAAAATTCTTTTCATTTGAACAATTTTACTCACAATTTAAACAATTAAAACATTTTAACAATTCAAACATTTAGCATTTAATTTTTTTTTTAGGTTTTGATTTAATTTAATCCAGTTTTTTTTTTTGTATTTTTTTATTTTGAAAGTTCTCATTTGGCTATACTTTTTTTAAACGAGAGAGTGTAAAAAACGTTTAGTTTTTATTAAGAAAACAAACATTTTAAAGACTTTAATTATTGGTATAAAGCACACATGGGCACACTGCAGTATATACTAAATGCATTGAAAATAACAATAAGTAAATTTTTACGGATAGTTAAATTTGATTTGCATTACCAGTAAATTTCTACTGATAATTAAATTTAGTTTGCATTACCAGTAAATTTTCACTGATTACTGCTGATTGAAATTTCAGCAAAAAAAAAAAATTTTTTACTGATTACTGAATAAAATTTCAGTAAAAATAAATTTTTACTGATTACTGAAATCATTAATACTAGAAATCAAAAAAACCTTTCAAAAATACTAGAAGATTTGCCGTGATTGTCATAAGATATATCAGCAGCGATTCTGAAATATCAAAAATCTTAAGTTCATGAATCAACTTATAACGAAAACATATCCTTAAAACGAGTACGTTAAACCGTTCAATATACCTATAGAAATAAGAAACTCTTGGAACAGGAACTTCTTATTCTATCCTCAGTTATAGGACTCAAGGTAGAGCGAAAAATTATTTTTGATAATACACCATAATTTCTAAAAACACTGGAGTATAAAATTTCCAAATGCTTAAAACATTCCAGATCTCACGCACTTATCTACCCATTTATCCATATTCGTCCTATAATCTGTGGCATACATTATAGTTGTTCCTTTATCTCCTTGTATAATATTGTAAGGATGTTTTATGTAACGTATGTTTTATATTTACATTTATATAGTCCTAACCTTTTTTATTGCCGAAGATATGGCTATAGAAATAATGGCCAATATGCCGTACTGTTATTCATAAAAGAAAAAGACTTGTTCCCTCTTTTCAGATTACTTTAACTCTTCCTTTATTATTCAAATATTGCTTCTATATAAACTAAAAATACCAGTATTAATTTTTCAAATAATTCTTACAACTAGTTCTTAAACTCCTCCCCACTATTCTATTTTCATGTTGTTCCAATATACAATATACATCATAGCTGACAAGTACGTATTCTTAAATCTCACCGTCTTAGACGTTTTAGCAAAGATATTACATACTATCTTCTCCATGTAACTAAGCCCAGTTCGTTCAGACGGACTTTTGGCTTGATTTTGGTGGGAGGCCCTATAATAGAAACATACTAACTCACTCAAACCTTGATCAGGGCTTATTTTATTTTTGTGAACCATAAAAGTTTGTAAAATTTGCCGTAGTCTCTATATGCGTAAAAATGGAAGATATTATGGGAGGTACAAATTAAGGCTCGAAATTTCGTAAGGTTTGAACACCTATTGGTATATGATGTATAAGTTAATTTAATCACTTCAGGTTACCTTTAAACATTGTCCCTCACACTATTCATAATTTGCCCATAAAAATTAATGGTTTTGGACCTGACCTTTAACCTCTAATTTTAGAAAATTTATTTTTTTTTTAATTTTCTCCACATTAATTTGTATGACATCTAAACGTCGTAAAATTTTAATCAATTTTGTGTAAAAATTTATTTCAATCAACCTTAAAACAAAAAAGTTACAACGATTTCTCGTAAAAAGCTTTTTTTTTGCGCTAAGATGATGAGTCTGCTATGCAAAGTGTTCGGACCAAGATTCCAAATTATAAATTAAATAAAACACAAGAATTATTTTATGTCGGGAAAAAGCCGAAGCCCAAAATACCCGACATTTATTTCCATCTTCACTCTTTCACTATTTCTTTCGAACTGAACCCTAACTGACTGGCTGTCGTTGACAGCCTGACAGTCACAATAAAACTTATTTTACATTAAATATTCACAATGGAAATCAGTTTTATACACTGCCGGCGAAAACGCCAGTTTTCCTACCAATTATCTTACTGTACAATTCTTTCTCTATTAACAAATATAATAATAATAACATTGTATTAACAATAATATAATTTACAATTTCTCTGATTCAACTGGAACGATGCATAGTTTTTGTACTGCTCTCCGGATTAGATTTGTAGATGTGCGCACCACTGCCGAACGGACCTTTCCATCATTGCTTAGGATTAACTCCTCGATTCTTCCCATTGCCCAGTGTGCAGGGGGAAAGTTCTCACTTTTGAGTAATACTAGCTGTCCAACTCGCAGGCTCTCCCTCTCTCTTCTCCATTTCTTTCTCTCTTGCAAAGTAGTTAAATATTCGGACTGCCATCTATTCCAGAAATGCCCCAGCATTTCCTGCCTTTCTTTTCATAGTTTCACACCAACGGAGGATGACGGCTGCGTGGTATCAAACGGCAAAGGCAGAACCAATGGCTCACCTACCAAAAGTGTCCAGGAGTTAAGGCCTGTATGTCCTTCGGATCCTCGCTGATTGTATGGATGGGACGTGAATTTAATATCGCTTCTATCTGTGAAAGGAGAGTTAGTAAATGTTCATATAATAAAACCTTCTGTCCAACAACTCTAACAAGATGATATTTCATCGACTTGACTGCTGCTTCATATATACCCCCCTGATGTGGTGCAGCTGGAATCATAAACTTCCAATCTGTCCCTTTGTAAGCTAAATGCCTCAGAGTCTCATGATTTCCCCAATTGTCTAATGCCTTTCTCATTTCTCTGTTGGTACCCACAAAGGTTGTGCCATTGTCACTGTATAGTCTTTCACATCTACCTCTTCGTGCAATAAATCTTTCAAAACATGCAATAAACGCAAGTGAGGTTAAGTCTGTCACAATATCTATGTGTATGGCTCGTGTTTTCAAGCACACGAAAATTGCTACCCAGCATTTTGTTTCCTGTGATCTTGTAATGTCTTTACCTACTGTTCTTATTTCGAATGGACCAGCAAAGTCAACACCCGTATGTAAAAATGCCTTTCCCACCTGTACTCTATCCGATGGCAAATCTGCCATTATCTGTTGTTCCATTTTCGCATTATACCGCGCGCATATGACACATTTATGAATCATACTTTTTACCGTATTTCTTAATCTTGGCACCCAATAACGCTGTCGAATAATTTGCATCATTACCTGAGCACCGCCGTGTCTTGTTTGCCTATGAATTGACTCTATTATCATTGAAGCAAGTAACGAATTTGCAGGTACTATTACTGAATGTTTCATCTCGTAGTCAATTTCCGCACGCTTCAGCCTGCCGCAAACCCGCAATAGGCCTTGATCGTCAATGATTGGCTTCAATGATTCTATTTTACTTCTTTCCGCTACGTTCTTAATCTAGTTCATTCATCTAGTTCATTCAGAACTGAGTCAAATACCGGTTGTTGAGCATTGTGAACTGATTCAGATGTTGGATTAAGAATTCCTAATTCCACGTCAGCGGGTACATTAAATGCACGTCGCATAGCGATAGAAACTCTTACAGTATAGTAAAACTGTTTCACAATAGTATAGCTCTTAACACAATAATGTACAACAGTTCTGAAATATCGCTTTCCAGCGATGTAAGATATCATCAAGATAAATAGAACAAAGAATAATTCTAGATAATCACTAATCCTAGTTAGGGTAGTGCTTATAAGAATTAGTTGTTCAAGCATTTCAACTCGACAGCTATCAGAATCTTCACAGTTAGACATTTTTTCTTCACATTTTGTATAGTAGTTTAAGGTATACAAATTCGAAATCAGTTTTAGAAAAAATTGATTTTTCAGGTTCGTTTAATCTGAAACGAAATTGTTCCCTTTTCTAATGCTGTTAATTCAGCATTAAGGTGTTCCTCTTGTGTCTTCCTTAAAATGAATCTCATAGATACGCTTCTTTCCTCTGCCGATGGCATCTCAATTTTGTCTTTTCTTGATCTTATTCTTTTCCTGCCAGGTTTTGAACGTAATACCTTTATGTATCGAAAAACATATGCTAAAATATTAACTGTTCTCTCTAACGTACGACCATATGCCAACAAAGGCACTCTTTCCTCCATCCCTTTTACATGAATATCAAACATTGGTTCAAAGCTTGACACTGTATACACTTCCATTTCTTCTTTCACCTCTGCTGTATCATTGTATAAAAACTTATCTTTTGGCCAATTGGATTTGTCGAGTGCAAGCCAACTCGGACCATGCAACCACAAATTATTGTCTATGATTTCTGATGGTGCCATACCACGACTCAATAAATCTGCAGGATTCTCTTTTGTACTGATATACCGCCAATATTTTACCTCTGAATTCTCTTGAATAGAAGCCACTCGATTAGCCACATACATTTTCAAATTATAAGGCGCCTTCCTTATCCAATGCAAAACTATGCTCGAATCTGTCCATAAATTATACTCTGCTGCTGGCCACTCCATTGATCTCCTTATATCACAAACCAATCTTGCTAACAATTCAGCTGCCGCCAATTCCAGTCTCGGAACCGTAAGTGTATGTAAAGGAGCTACTCTAGCCTTTGAAACTAATAGCTTTGATGTCACCTTCCCATTGGGATATTCTGTCCGAATATACAGTAGCGAGCAATACCGTTCGGATGTTTGTCAATGTTAATTTGTTATTGCTGTAAAGAGAGAAATAATACTCCGATCGTTTTGAAATTTTGAGCGCTTGTTCTTTATTTGTACTCTTTTCTCCCAAGTATAACATTTTAAAACAAAAACAAAAAGAAACTAATAATATTCTATTAATATGCAAATATGTCAATGCGAACGGTTTTGCACGTTCACTTTAATTTTGAAATAACAATTAATTTTTCAATTTTTTTAGTATTTGGACCAAAGTCCTTTTCTTGTTTTTATCATTTTAATCCTATTTGGCATACTTTCTACCAGTTTTTCCAACGTGCAATGGGGAATCTCGTTCCAAGCTGCTTGAACTCGCTCCCATAGCTCATCCAAATTTTTTGGAGGACTATCGTGCCGCGTAAGCGTTCTTTTTACAATAGCCCATAGGTTCTCGATCGGGTTGAGGTCTGGGCTTTGCGCTGGCCACTTTAAAGTCTTAAACTGCTGATTTTCTAGCCACTCCTTTACGATTTTTGCAGTATGCTTCGGATCCCCATCTTGTTGAAAAATGATTTCATCAATGGGGTATGCACATTCATCGACGAAGTCTGGCAAATTAGTTTTCAAAAGGTTTAAATAATATTCTTTATTCATTATACCATTGATTTTTACAATTGGTCCAGCATGCCACCAAGTGAAACAAGCCCACACCATTATGCCACCACCTCCATGCTTTAAAGTTTGCTTAACTTGGTGTTGTTGAAGAGACTCATTAGGACGGTGCCAGTAGTATGATTTACCATCGGACAGATAACGGTTTATTTTTGTTTCGTCTGACCATATCACTCTTTTCCAGTCTTCCACAGTCCACTCTGCATGTTCACGACAAAATTTCAAACGTGCAGCAATGTTTTTTTTTGAAAGGGCTGGTTTTTTTTTCTTTACTGACGCGACCATACCAATTTTTTTTAAAGCTCTTCTGGCTGTCCACTCACTAGTTGGTTTATTAATCATTTGTGAAGCCTCCTTAGGTGTAATTTTTGATGAATTTCGTATCAAGCGTTCCATATGCCGAGCATCAGTGTCATTTAAAACTCGGGGTCGTCCACCACAATTGTCAGAACTCTCCAAATTATTTCTTTTTCGCACTGAAAAAACTGTTGATTTGCTAAGGCCGGTAATTTTCGCAACTTTTCTTATGCTATTATTATTTCGTAATAAAACAACAACACGGTTTTCAAGATCTGCCGGAATTTTTTTCATTGTTTTTCTTATCTTGAGTCGAATTGAAAAAATTTAAATATTAGAACTTAACTTTACGTAATACCAAATGAGAATGATTAAATATAACACATCAAATGCAATAAACATAATTTTTGGGAGTAAACTAACGGGATTATTGGAAAGAGTATAATGTTATTTCAAAATTAAAGAGAACGTGCAAAACCGTTCGCATTGACATATTTGCATATTAATAGAATATTATTAGTTTCTTTTTGTTTTTGTTTTAAAATGTTATACTTGGGAGAAAAGAGTACAAATAAAGAACAAGCGCTCAAAATTTCAAAACGATCGGAGTATTATTTCTCTCTTTACAGCAATAACAAATTAACATTGACAAACATCCGAACGGTATTGCTCGCTACTGTAAATTACAGCGCCATAAGCAGCTAATGAAGCATCAGAAAAACCGTGTATCTGTACAGCCACGCCTTCTGTGGTACCTATCCATCTGTCAATTCTAAATCTTTCTAAATTAATAATATCTTCCCAAAAGTCTATCCATCTCTTTCTTATTTCAGCCGAAATCATATCATCCCAACCTATCCCTGTCCTCCATAAATCTTGAATTAAAATCTTCCCTACTATAACCACGGGTGAAATGTAACCATTTGGATCATAGAGCTGAGCTACGCAGCTCACAATCTTTCTCTTTGTCAACTCTTTTTCCAATTGCGGGGTTTTTACCGAGAACGCAAATTGATCTGTCGAAATTAACCACTTCAAGCCTAAAATGCTTGACCCTTCCCCCGGCAAAAACACCGCTGATGAAGAGTCATCCTCTGTGCTCATCGCATTAATTAATCGCTCTGAATTTGACTTCCATTGGCAAAGTTCAAATCCCGCCCTTTCCAAGATAATACGCATTTCTTTCGCTAATATGATCGCTCTCCTATCCGAATCAGCACCTGTAGCGCAATCGTCCATGTAAAAATCATTTTCAATCATCTTTGCTGCTTCTGGAAAACGGCTAGAAGCTTCTCTAGCGCACTGAATTACTGATCTTACTGCCAAATGTGGTGAAGACGTCAATCCAAAAGTAACCACAGTCAGCCAATATTCACGCAATGGCTCTTTCGAATTCTCTCTCCAGAAAATGCGTTGCAAATCCCATTGCTGCTTTGCCAAGCTTACTTGATTAAACATCTTTTTAATATCTGCACATATCGCCACACGATGACGTCTAAATCTCATGATTATTTCCTGCAGATCTCTTTGAAGTTTTTCGCCTAACAATTGAATTTCATTAAGCGAAATCCCTTTGTCTGTCTTGCAACTGGCATCAAAAACAATTCGAAATTTCTTCGTAACGCAATGATGCGGTATGTAGTATGTCATTTGATCTTCTTTCGGTCTTTCATTCGCCAGTTGAACATAACCTAATTCAATATTCTCGCGCATCTTATCTCTATACTTATTCTTTAATTCTTCATCTTTACTTAATCTTCTTTCCAAATATAAAAATCGCTTGAATGCAATTTGTCCTGAACTACCAAAATCTTCATTCGTATCTTTCAATGGCATGAACACTACAAAACGACCATTTTCTTCTCGCTTGTAAGTGCGTAAAAAATGCTGCTCAACCATTTCCTCTTCTTTTGTTCGAAATGTATGTGGACCAATTTCATCCAGTGCCCATAATCGTTTGAGTAATCTGTCCAGCTGTTCATCTTGGTTATATTCTACTATCGGTAGTACCTGTCCAGTAATTTTATCTATTCTTCCAGACTGTCCACCAAAGGCAACCGCGCCAAGCTTGGTTTGTAAAAAGATTGTATCATCCATCGGTTTTGTAATAACCGATTCGATGATTCTTGCCACAAAATTCACTCCAAATAGCATGTGTACCACATCTGGCTTCCAATATTCTGGATCTGCCAGTTTGATAACTGAAGACATGCCACCATATTGTGGTGTTAACATTCTTAACGGTGAAATCGGCCGCCATTGGCTTTCCTTAGGCAATACCCAAAACTCCCCAAGAATATAATCATCCGATTCATACCATGGAAATACCTTGAGGTTAACCTTCCTTTCTATCGCCAATGGCTTCCCGTCTATGCCAACCATTTTCTTACTTAACGGCAATGTTGGTATTTTTAATTTATGACACAACGCATAACTGATTATATTAGGTTGTGCACCGGTGTCTAACAAAGCCCTAACCGGACCAAAAAATCCTTCAAAAACCTCTATCCTTACCATAGCTGTTGGCATCAAAGCCACTCTTTCCTCTATTGAAATATTAAAAGCCTGTTCGTACTGTAAAAAACCTTCTTTCGGCTTATAAGTTTTATTCAATTTTTTATAAGAAAATTGTCTGTCCTTAAATAAATTTTTAATCTGTGCCTCTTCGCTGTCTGTCCGTCTTCTCTTCTTTTCTGGACTCTCTGCTTCGGATAGTCATTGTTTGGCTGCCCTCTTCTGCCGTTTCTTCTTTGGCATCTGATGGACGGCTGCTGGCCCCGAAATAACGCTCTTCGGGCGAAACTCCAAGTATCCATCCTCATCTTTAGCCTGCACTACCATCACCGGCTCGTTTTTTACATCTTTGAGCGGACATAGCGAGCTGTTGTGGCGTGGCTTACCTGGGCATCGGATACATCCTTTTAGGAAGCATGCATTCGCTCCATGCCCTCTTTTCAGACAATTTGGGCAAAGGTTGCGTCTTTCCACAAAATCTTTCCTGCCTTTCATGTTGAGCGCAAGAAAGTCTGGACACTCCCAAACTTGATGGTTGCCCTGGCATGCCTCGCATGGGAATCTCTAACCCGTAATGTTTGCTGGATGAGCGCTGACCGATGACCGATCTCGGTTGCTAACCTCGCGGCTAACCTTCTCCCCGTGGACTGTAACCCGCAAATCTGACCGCGAGGCTCTTGGTGCATTTACCAGCGCTGCCGCCTGTCTGTCCAAAAATTCCAGCATCTCACTTTAACTGACGCGCCTTTAACTGACTGAGCGTCTCGTGCGTGACATTCGACATCCACTGCAAATCGTTTGCTGTGGGCGCACCCTGGATGAGTGGCAAGCGATAAAATTGACGTAAATGTTCTCGACATATCAGGTATTTCTTCCCGTATAGCTGCTTAAGTCTGTCCCAGGCATCCTCGTAACTGTCCTCTGTCAACTGCCATTCACCAAGCGTACGGGCTGCACCTCCAGTCAGCGACTTCTTTAAATATAAATATTTATACGCTGATGAGATATCGGCATTGTGGTGAATTGCAGCCACAAAACGGTCATGAAAACCCTGCCACTTGACGTAGGACCCATCAAATTCGCCCCACGTATTTTTGACATCATGCTGCTGGAATGGCATCTTCAACACCAGCGAGCCATCACTCTGTCCTCTTTCCACCACCGGCTGCAATGCCTTAATACGTGCCTTTAAGACACTGGCTACGTTAATGTATCTGTCCTCTGTATCTTTCATCTTTTCTTTCAACGCCGGCAATTCTTTCTTAGCCACGCTCGACAGCAGCCCTTGATGGATTCTGTCAAATTCTGTCCAGTATCTTTCCAATCTGGAGAAACGCAACTCACAATGCTCTACCGTTGCTTCTGCAAACCCACCCTCATCCGCTAATGCAGCGAACCGAGCGATAGCCTCCGCGCACTCGTCATACTGGTTTTGCTCCTTCATAGCTAAATAAAAAATAATATAAATCACATATCAATAATAAAATCTACCACCTGTTGAAAATTACAGAAAATATTTATAATTTGTCCAAAAATTCTGTCCACCGTGTTCTTTTATTCTATTTGTTTTCGTTTCTTGTGTTCATTTTTATTCTATGCTTACAAAATTCTCTTTCAATATTTTTATTTTAAAGAAACATTATTGCTTTTCACTTTCCACTTTTTCCTTTCCATATTCTGCATTCAATATCTCTGTTTCTGTCAATTTCTTTTTCAATCTTTATCTTTCAGTCTATTTGTTTCAATCTTTCCTTTCAGTCTGCGTCTTTAAATTTTTTCTTTCTTGTTTAAATGTTCCAATCTTTTTCTGTCCTGTGCCTTATGATTTTTCCTTACAATTTTTACATTCTTTGTTTGTTAAATAATTGTTTATGGTGTACACTTATTCTGGCATCTTTGTGCTAAAGCTGTACCCTTCTTTATCTGTCCCACATATTTTGATGAAAACGAATTGCTTCTGTTTGCTGCTGTTGCGCGCTACAACAACAAACGCAAAACGTCACAAAACATGTAAATTTGCAAATTCTTATTTTCCTGCATGCCTACTGCGATTGCATGCCTACTGCGACAGCGCAGCAGCGTATTGATTGAAACTTATGAATATATTTGCGACATGTACACTGGCGATCAAAACTGAGTGCATCTTCAGCATATTTTTACTTACGGTGTCACAAAATTATTAATAATAGACGGATTATTTTGAAATCTCCAGGGAGTAATCTTTATTATCTTCACAATAAAACTTAGTATCCAGTAAAAACTTGACTTAACGAAAATTAACAAATTTACAGAAAAACATAAGGCAACTGTATACACTCAGTTTTGAACTTCTTATTGGTTAGCTAGTATAAGTTAGATATCAGTAGGGAATCCACAATCCTTTGTTTTTAATTACTTGTTTCATACGCCTAGGCATGCTCTCAACTAAATTTTCTATTATTTGGCTTGGAATATTTTCCCATTCTAATTTTACTCGCCCCCAAAGTTCGTCCATGTTTGTTGGCGCTCGTTCATACTGCCCCAATCGTCTTTTGACCACAGCCCACAAATTTTCGATGGGGTTGAGGTCTGGACTTTGTGGTGGCCACTGCATTACTTCAAACTTTTGCTCTAGAAGCCAGCGCTGCACAATTTTCGCAGTATGCTTTGGGTCCCCGTCTTGCTGGAAAACCACTTCATTCTCAGGGTAGGCGCTTTTATCGACAAAGTCCGGCAAGTTTGTTTCGAGAATACGGAGATAGTCTTCCTTGCGCATTATTCCTTCAATTCTAACCAATGGCCCCCAAATGCCACCAAGTGAAATACCCCCAAACCATTAAGCTACCACCACCATGTTTGACGGTTTGTTTTACATGATGTTTTTGAAGGCGTTCATTAGGTCTATGCCAAAAATATTCTTTTCCATCACTTTGAAAACGATTTATTTTTGTTTCATCGGACCAAACTACCCGTTTCCAATCTTCCACTGTCCAATTTTCGTGACTTTTGCAGAATTTCAGTCGGGCTTTTATGTTTTTATCAGATAGAGCTGACTTTTTCTTCTTAACTGCTGACACGTATCCAATTCTGTGAAGAGCTCTACGAGCAGTTGGTGCACTTACATTCTTATTTATTGCTAAAGCAGCCTGTTTAGGTGTTTTGGATCTTTTGTTTCGCATTTGGCGTAACATCAAACGGGCATCTGAGTCATTTAAAAGCCTAGGTCGGCCTCCAGCATTCGGTACAGGATCAACATTTCGTCGTTTTTGGACAGCTCTTACGGTGCGTTGACTTACTTTTAATTTTTGAGCAATAACACGTGACGAATTTCCACTTTTAGTCATAGTAACTATGCTATTTTCAACATCTAATGCGATTTTTCTCATTTTTTAATTAATTTACTTTTTAACGCGACTTTATTCTCGAAAATTACCGCACACAATAAAACATAAGATCACTGCATAATACTACAAGCTAAAAAAAATGTGATTACATTTACCTAACGGAACATTTCCATTCCTTTGGAAACGCGTAGCCTTCTAAGCTTTCAGTTATGCAAAGAGATCAAAACTGAGTGAATAGGGTTGCCATATATTTTTGCTGCAATTCCCTTGTTTTTGCAATTTTATGTTACTTCTGCTTGCTATGTTTTATTGTTTATTTAATAAAGTTTAATTACTGAAAATTTCACTGAAATCCGTCAATAACTTAAAACGTTATGCTACTGTAAGTAAAAATATTTAAAACATGCACTCAGTTTTGATCGCCAGTGTATCTGTGTCTGCGTATGCAACTTATTTCGCAAAACCACAAATATTTTTCACTTTTCTGTCCACTTTGATCTGTCCAAAAATCTTTCTACTTGTCTTTTCTCAAATCTATTTGTTTCTATCCACTTTTCTTTCTATTATAAACAAACACACTTATTATTCTTTTGTTAAATCTGCTTGTTTCTATCCACTTTTCTTTCCTTATAAAATTAATACATTTTCCTTACTCTGTCCATCCTTTAAACACTTCTTTTTCACTCACCACTCATAGTTTATTTCACTTTTAAATATTCTTAAATAGTCTTTTATAATTTTTAGCTAATTTAACCGATTCTTTACTTTTTGTCTACGTGTTGCCGCTTAAAACAGTTTTTCTCAACTAAAAACTCTTTCTTGTGCTTACATGCGTACGTGTCATAACTCACAGCCATGAGGGTTGTTTTTTGTTGTTGCTACACAGTGAGACAAAAAACGATATTTTGCGCACACTCCAGTGGCTGAGCGTTTCGTTTCAAATTGTTCCCCTTTCTCTCTCAACAGCAGAAAAAAAAAAAAAAAAAAAAATAATGCCGACAACAGGCAACCATAGTGAGCGACTTTCTGTTGCTTCTAGAAAAAATGAGTTTCTAGAATTTTCTGGTCCCTTTCCAGTTTGCGTAGAACAATCGCTGTTTGAATTTTAACGATTTTTCCAATTTTTCTCATGCAGTTTATGTTGTTATTTCTTTGTCTTTTTATCATTTTTTCTATTTCTTTAACTTTCCTGTGCAAACTTGCACAACCCCTCCGTTATTTTCTTACAAAAAATCCCCTTCTTTATAATACTTTTAATGCACTTTGACTTACTTAACTGAATTTTTTATCTTTCATCGGAAAACTTACGCCAGCTTTGTCTTTGTTTGTTACCTTTTCCTTTTTTGTTGCCAATTTACTTCCTATCCATAGGCCTGGTTATTTATTTGGCTCGAAGTCGACCAAATGTTCGGACCAAGATTCCAAATTATAAATTAAATAAAACACAAGAATTATTTTATGTCGGGAAAAAGCCGAAGCCCAAAAAACCCGACATTTATTTCCATCTTCACTCTTTCACTATTTCTTTCGAACTGAACCCTAACTGACTGGCTGTCGTTGACAGCCTGACAGTCACAATAAAACTTATTTTACATTAAATATTCACAATGGAAATCAGTTTTATACACAAAGCTTTCATTGATTATCTAAGGTTGCTCTCACAGTGCAGCTATGAAATGTGCTGTGCGCGAAAGAGATAAGGTTGATAACTTATAAGGTATAACTTACTCACTCAGCCGAGTACCACTGCTTTTATACCTAATTACCATTAGTCTGGAGTATTCTACTACATACTCCTACATTCTAATACACCCTAATGTTAACAGGGGGATCCTGATAACTTTTAACATACAACTTTCTTTAAGCATTGACACCAACCACTACGTATATTTTTAGGTGAAGTCATTTTCGTAATTTAGTTCTCTTGGAAATAAGAATTAAAGTGCGGATTTTGATTTAATCTTAAACTTTATTTTATTTCAATTTTCTACGTCTCGTCGCTTTTATTCACAATTATAGAATAGCGTCCACTTTTTATTATTGCCAGACCAGACTTTTTCTAAAAATAGGATCTGTCAAAAATAGCAAAGCATTGCCAGAAATGAATATCTATGCAAACTCTGAGTACTGCCAGATGATAAAATATGATTATACATTTTGAAATAATGACATTCCAGTAACAATATTTATTTTGATATAAATTTTATTTATTTTAATATTCGAGTAACAATTTTTTATTTTTTTTTTAACAATATTTTAAATAACAAATTTTTAATTATATTTTTGTGTATGAACATATTTTTGACAAAAAAACCTAATCTATTTTAGCTAATTTGTTTTGTATGTAGTGTTTCGTGGTTGGTGTGTTTTATGTGTGGTGGTATTAAGACACCACACCCTCACCTGTAAATAAATTAATAAATAATCAATAAATGATATTAATAGCGTTAATTACAAAACCTGTCTAACTCAAATATAAAAAATTATAGAGTTATTTCAGCGAAAATTGAATGAATTGCATGAATCGTCATGTTGTGTATTCCGGTTGGTTTAAGTTGGTTGCTTTAGCTGGTAGTTATAATAATGGCTCATGCAGGTTGCATGGCTACTTCGGGCGGTATGACAAGTGCTGCGTTCATGCCGGCGGCCTGAATGATCATGTTGATTAAATAAAACCCTTGCTTTCTAGCTAAGTGGCCTCTCCCGTTACTTCGGTGGCGCTATTCTAGAAAATAATAAACTGAACGTTAACTTATGCATATTTAGCCTACCCTGAGCGGCGGCTATTTTCCCTGTCGTTATGGAACTTAACCCTACCAGACCCATGATTTATTTCGTCTCAAAATTTCAAAATTTTGAGAATAATTAATTAGTTAGATAAAAAGTTATTAGTTAGTTAGAGATGTGTTTTCAGACATATCGTTACAGAAGCGAAACACCATCGAAATGGATTCTTTTATATAGATCGTAATCCTGGCGTGCCTCTTTGAATAATTCAGATGCAAAACCAGCATGTATCATTTTATTGTGATTTAAATGTGATTCCTGTATTGTATGACAAATTTCTTCCTGAGATATACATGTGTATTCTGTAGTAATGTCCTTCTCATGTGTGGACTCTATGAGACGCCACGTCGTTGATCCAGTGGGCACACTTCGAGAAACACCCTCGTGATGGTATTCATGCCAATAGGTAATTTTGCTCTGGTTTTTAAATATTGCAATTGGACACTTTGTTGATCAATAGAATTGACAAAAATAAAGGGTTAAGTACTTGCTTTCAAAGGCGCCGGCTATTAAACTCACAATTGCATCAAAATTGAAATAAAATGTTGGCGGCTGGTAACAAAGTTACCCCTAAACAAAGGAAATAAACTTCACATGAATTCTTATAGTGTTTTAGGTATAATTGCGAGGGGATCAGAACTGAAGGTTCCGCCACAAGACTATCGGTTATTTTACTAAAAAAAAACGGTTTTTCTAAACTGAATTACTGGTTGTTCTAGAAAGAGCCTCGGAAAGAAAGTAACCGAAACGTAACAGTTCATACGTGTGAACTGGCATCCCTTTCTCACAAGTTGTTTTTTGTATCAATTTCTAATATATCGAAATATAGCCTTCTCGCTCTCTCTAGGTACGGTTAACATAAGTACAGGTTATAGGTAACCAATTCTCACCAGATAGATCTAACCGAAAACTCAGTTATATGTAACCGTTAGATATAACGTAAATATCAGTTTTTATAAAATTAAATATAATTAAATAAAATTTTAATTAACTTTATAAGGCAACGGCCTTATAGCGCTGGTGCTGGTGCTAGTGAGTCCTGATGCTAGTGAATGCTGGTGCTAGTAAGTGCTGGTGTATGAAGACCTAAAATGAAAAATAATTTTAAAAAAATGCTTTTATAAGCAACAAACTATAAACGATGTTAGTCGAATCAATTAACATTAGTACTCACATTATCTAGTATAAGTCCTGGTACTGCTTTTTGATGCTTCGATTTTGTAGAGCCGCCCAAATAAATTGATTTGATTTGATTTGAAATTGAAGCTGCTTTTTGATGCTTCGATTTTGTAGAGCCGCCAAAATAAATTGAATGGCACACGTGAGCAGTGTTGCCGCAGCCAAAAATTTTCTACCAAAAAAAATTTTTAAACTTAAAAAGAGTTACCAAAAGCTACCAAAATTTTTCCACTCATATTAAAAGTAATTTTTATACTTTTTCAAAAAATATTTTATTTATTCCATTTAACAAATTAAATTTGCACTTTTAGCAATATCACATTTCATTTAACATAAAAAACAATAGTATAAAATGTAAATAAACATACATTTATATGTAAATAACAAAAAAAATCAAGAAAATCAGTCATTTAAATACATTCCTGGCAGACCAAACATAGTTTGCTTCTTCTTTATTAAGCAATTCTTTTGCTAGCATTATATCATTGATAGTAGAAAATTCTAACCTATTTCTCAGTTTGGTTTTTATTAATGCCAAATCAGAAAATTTGCGTTCAGCAGCTGCAGAACTATGTGGCAAAGACATTCGATTAAAAACAAAAGCACATAACTCCTTAAAACACATATCCCCCATTCCATTCTTTTTACAACTCACTTTTTCCCAAAAAATATTTATGTCAATATCAGCCGTTAAATTAGTTTTTGAAAATCTTAAAAGTTTCCATTGTGTCATAATTAGTTCAAAATCACAATCAACTAAATTTTGAAAATATGTAAGCAGTGGTTCTATAGAAACTTCACAGTCTGACAAAACTCTTTGGGGTGTTATTATTGATAAATACTTTAATTCATCACTATCAAAGTTGAATCTTATTTTTATTTGATTGAAAAGTTCGATATAAAAAGAAAGAATTTTGGATTTTATCTCTTTTTCTTCTATTTCAGTAAAATTGCAAGACCTGAAATATATTTTAGCTTTGTTTCCCATAAAAATATCTTTCAGAGGTAAACAGTTACTTCTACTGGATAAATCAACCTTAGATAAACAGTCAATATTTTTCAAAAAATTATTATTCATAAAATTACTTAAAATTAATTTGCAGTTCGTTTCTAAATGTGAAAAAAGATAAGGTAAGCGAACTTTTTCTGACTGAAATTCCTTATTTAAATTATTTATAATGTTTAAATTGTATGACAAAAACAAAAAATTAACTTTACTTTTAGAATTCATAATGTGCGCCATATCACATGCACGGACACCATTTACTTCTAAATAATTGGAAATGAAGTACAGCTTTAAACTGTCCCATTGTTCAATTATTCTATTAATCACATTTTCTAGGGCTAGCCACCTGGTCATTGAAACACCCAGAATTTTGTGTGGTTTTACATTGCAATACTCCTGGAATTCTTTAAACTCGTATATTCTTTTTGAACTATGTGAAAAAAAATTATAAATGTCTCGACATAACTTTTCTAATTCTTTTGGAAGCATTTTACATGCATATGATGAGCATAAGTGCAAAGAATGACAAGAGCATTTTATGTAAAAAAGATCAATCTCATTTTTAAATTTTTGTTTCAGACCATTCAAATCTCCTGCCATTACGCTTGCACCATCGGTGGCTAGCCCTATTAAATTTGATAATGGTATCTCATGGTTTAAGAAAAAGTCTGTTATTGCCGAAAATAACAGCCTTTGTAATTTCTAGTAAGCCCAGAAATCTATCTTGCACGATGAAAGATGTAGAACATACGTATCTAACTACCAAAACTAATGCTTTTTTCGCTGAAATATCAGTCGTTTCGTCCACGATGAGGGAAAACTTTCTTGTTTTGAGTGATGAAATTATTTGGTCAGCTGCCTTTTTGCCCAACACCTTGGCAATATCTGTCGATTTTGTTCTACCGCATTTAACTAACTTGGCTATTTTAGAGTCTGGACAACATTCAACCAACAGATTTGGCAAAAAATCCATTAACAAGAATGGTAGGTTATGCGAAATTATAAACATAGTTAGTGTTAACTCAGCAAACTCAACCTGCTTTTGGAGAGACAGCGATTCCTTACTCATAAACATTTCTAGCTTTGTTTGGTTTCTTTTTATCGCGAGATTTTCAACGTGTGCGCGAGCTTTGTCATGTTTTTTAAGGTGCGTAAGGTGGTTTATAAGAGCCTTATCGCAAGCCACACAATAGGCATTTGCATCCTTTTCCTTAAGCCATGGAAAATCATAAATCCAATTAGAACGAAATTTTCTCGTTTTTGAAGTTTGTACATTTCCTTGGTGCTCATGGTCACTATAAAATTTACAATTATATTAATATAATAGGTGCGTTCGGTAAATGAAAAAATTTAAACTCCAAAACGAAACGCACAGGGGGTATCATAAACTTCAAATATATTTTGAACCTTGGCCAAACGGTAACATTTTACTATGCAAAAGTGGTGCGCAACATTTTGCCACAACGCTTTTGTTATTTCTTACCATTCTATTGATTTATCTGAAAAGTTAACAAAATATAAATCTTCCGTATAAAAAAAAGTTACCATTTTTGGTAGAATTCTACCAAAACGGCAACGCTGCACGTGAGCCGCACAATGAAAACCCTGCAAGAACAGTCCTAGTAAATTACCTGGTAATTTAACTGGTAGTGTTAACGAAAATATTTGGTAGGCTATATGGAAAAGTTTCTATTAGGTTCTTAAGCGTGTGGTAAGAAAACTACCTGAAACTCATGTACAGACTATATGCTATCCTTTTCTTACTCATGAAGTGTCACATATACTCTCACATATTGCTGTCTCGCTTGCTCATGTTAATACTACCGGCAATTTAACTGAGTTTTTAACCAATATAACTAATGATAACATCAGGTAGGGTTGCCGTAACATTCTCTTAGAAGTAACGCAAGCAAGTTGTAAGCCTACTGTGAAATTTGGTCAGCTCTTTACGTCAAAAGTGGTTAAGACTTACGTAGTAAATATGTAGGACTAACGTAGAAACCGGCTTAAGCTAACGTAGAAAATATGTAGGAGTAACGTATAAACCGGTTAAAACAAACGTAGAAAATATGTAGGCCTAACGTGAAAACCGGTGTATACTTACGTAGAAAATATGTAGGACTAACGTTAAAACGGGTTTAAACTTACGTAGAAAATGTGTAGGACTAACGTATAAACGGGTTGAGACTAACGAAGAAAATATGTAGGACTAACGTGATATTGAAAAATTTATTAAATTCGTTTTTTTATATACATCAATACATTTTTCATTAATTTTTTATAAAAATAATTCATTTCTTAAAAAAAAACAATATATTTATGTGAGATCATATGGAATGAAAAGGTATTAAATAAAATAAAATAAATAAAAAGTTAATAAAGTTTGAGATCAGATTTCTGTTAAGCTATAGGAACTTCATATTGTATATATTAGCACAAAGACTTAAATAAGTAAAAATTTGGCATAACTAAAATAAATTTTAAATAATTTTTTAAACAAATTATTTATTTTGGTTGGCTTTGAGTTGCAGGCGCTTCTTTTGTTTTAGCCGATTGTGGCTTTTCTCCACAGCCTTTTTGACTTCTTTTTCAAAATTGTACCGACCCAATGTTTTAAATACGTCTGAAATACATAAAGAAATAAAAGTGTTATTATATAAAAATGATTGGAACTTGGAATTTTATGATTTAAAAACTCCAAAACTATTAAATAGAAGAATTGGAAAAGTTGGAAACGTAATTCGTTTTGTTCAACCATCGTGTAAACAACGATTTATCTGTGACGATATTTGGGTGAAGTTTGATGCCACGCTCATGTCGCATGGGTTGCTTATGACATTCAGATCGCATGGGTTGCTGATGATATTCATTTTAACTTTTCATATCAATTTCAATCAATCGAGAACAGCGCAATCTGGACTGGACTGGAATGAGCCAAATCATATAAGAAACACTCCTACCTCCTAAATAAAGTGATGTCATCAATTAAAAATATACTTACCGGATAAAATTTCTTCAACGAGCACCATTTTTACCAGGGCCCTCTTCTCGCATCTCCCATCCCAATTATAAAGATTTAGCAGCTCATCAGAGAATACTCTCCGAAGCACTGCGTCCACGTCCTCTGAAGCTCCTTTAAGTTTGTGGAGGTATGTTTTCTAATAAAAAATTTAAGAAGACATTGCAATAAATTTCATTTAAGTTTAATGAATAATTACCATTGCTTGAGCATACTCCTGACGCTTGAGGTTTTCCTCAACCTCATCAGCAGCACCAAGAGAGTTGAGAGGCAGTGTGCTCGTAATCTCTATAACGACCGAGTCCTCAGTTTCGCCGGTCATCAGGCACACGGATTGATGCACCTTTTTGAGGACCACCTTGCATTCTCGAATTAATTTATTCTGAGCCATTAGCTCGCTTCTTTCGATCACCTAGTTTTGAAAGAAATTTAAATGTTATTCCTTTATAATACTTTCAATTAGATTATAATAAAACTTACATTTTCGCAGAGTGTATTCTCAACGCGTTTCAGTCGCTGGTCAATATTTTTAAGCAGACTAAGAACTTCTGTAAAAAAAAAAAATTTAAATTCGTTTTTAAAATGTCATGGAAAGAAAATTATAATTTACCTTCATTGAATGATTGCTGTGGCATATTTTCAATGTTGTCGACATGTGAGCTGCGTTGCTGAGTTGAGGCGACTCCTTTTGAAATCACTGAAAAAAAAATTAAGTATTATTATGTTTGTAATTTTAACACGTTTCTGTTGAAATAAGATACCAGGTTCGCTTTTCCTTTTTTTGTGGGGTATGGACGAAGAAAGTTGCGATGGCGATGAATCAAAATTGCGCCTTACGATGTTAAAGTGTTGAGCTTAAAGACATATATGGTTTCAGTTATTTTAAATATGTTTAAATAATGTGTTAACTACCTTGCCCTTTAGCAGATGACGCTTGCGATGACGCAGTTTCATTGAAAATATCCATTGAACTCATTTTTGTTCAAGACTCGAAATAAATTTTCCATGAAAAAAGAAATTTTATTAAATGTAAGGAGAATGATTTTGAAAAAAATTATATTTGAATTTAATATTTATAAACATATATACAGCGATAAAAATAAGTAATTACTTGTTGTTGGAATGCATTGCTTTTAGCGAAATTAATTAGCAAAGTTATGAAAAAGGTGATGAAGTAATGGCATTAGAATAAAACTATTTTCAAACGGAATGCAGAAGAACTTGTAGAGAATGTCATTTCTATCGAGGAGAACAGTTTCGGTTTTCATTTGGCTACCTAGAACTATTCCTAAAACAGGGGAGATTGCACTGGTTCAATAAAAAAATTTTCAGTTTTTTCAAACACCTGACAAACGAAAATATCTGAATTAGATCTTATATGCCGATCAACAACTTTTACAGGACCTGTTGTTTCACTAAAGCAATAGCTATCCTTTTCTTTACTAGGATCTATATTAAATGAACCTATTTTTGAATTATTTTCATGGTAAGATTCTAGACCTTGGCGCTCTTGAAGCCTCAAATAAAGTTGCTGCAATATTTTATTAGGTTTGTTTATAATTTTTTTTAAATATTGCATATAGTTTTCGAATTTATATGCAGAAAATCTATCTAATGGGCCATATTGCAGAACACAATCTGACAAGTGAAGCAAACTATGGACGTTGAAGCTTATCAAATGGTCTCCATAAATACTACCAAAACACTGAATAAATTCGCCCAACATTTCGTGTGCAACATCAGCTTTTTCTATGCATGTCTTTTCGCAAGACAAAAGTCTTATACTCGAATGCAGCAGCAAAAAGTGATAATATAAATTAACATCAATACAATCTTTCAAAATAAAAATACCGGTATATAATAAAAATTGTCTAAATTCTGTTGATTTCCAGTTACAAATTTCATTTAAATTTCTAGAAATTATACCAAATTCTGTTGGGACAAAATCGGAAAGAAAATTCATCTTTTTGTTCATTAAAAAAACATTACCATTTTTCATCATTAACTGAATAAATTTTTTTGTCACACCTAAGTCAACAAGATGCATGACATCTAAAGGAAACTGGGAAATCATGCCAAACTTTGAAATTTCTAGCAAACTTTTCTGTTCTCTGAAATTAGCGCTATGATGGGAAGGGTCGGTTCTTAGTTCGAATGTGGAGTCTGTTCTTAATTCGTGCCGTGGTTTTGAAAAGCTTACCCTATTGTGACTATATTTTCCTATTTGGTTGCATTTTGGACATCCATTTTTGCCATTAAAATACTGCACACCAGTAACGAAGGCTCGTGCTGGGGAATCGCAAGTAAAAAGGCGGACATTGAACTTTTTCTTTACATTATTGAAACCAATTTCAAGACCGTTTTCTCTTAAGAAAACGACTTCTTCGCAAAATTGTTTTAAAAATTCATCAATATTTTCTGGTTTTTCATTCCAGAAAAGCAGGCAATGGTGAAGGGACTCTCTTTAGGAAAATCCACCACTGCTCCAAGTATTGGCCACAGCACTCTTTTCGAACTATTAAATAATTTAAGGCCATCGATACCTACATCAATTAAAACTTCTAACGAATTATCTAAATAACTAAATACATCTGAACTAAAATAAGACTGAATACCCAAGTATATAAATTCACCCTCTGGAATCGACTGAATCGCAACTTTTTCCCTGCTTGTGCCTAAAAGTGTTTTGGCTGACAACGGCAAATCGTTAACTCCTATTCTATGCAAAGTTTGAAGCAGATCGCTTAGTGCATTTTGCGAAATATTGTTTCTGATTGCCCAAGATTTTAATTCCATGCAATTCTTTTTATCTTGGTCACAATTCTCACTAATGCTACTAAGAATTTCTTCGGAATCACTACTACACGATCCTATATCGAAATCTACCTCGGTATCCATTTCATTGGAAGCACTAGCAGCACCTGAAGAATCACTTGAAGCAACGCATTCCAATTGTTCGGCTTCTTCAAGGTTTTTAAATTTTTTAGCACTTGATTGAAATTTTTTTTTTTCGCAAGGCTGTTTTTGTTCATTTTTTATTTTTATTAAAATGCAAAACACTTCAAAACACTTATTACCTTCGACAAATTTTATGTAGGGAAAACTTTTAATAATAATATAAGAATATAATTTAAGAATAATATAAGATTTGCACACACAAGACCGCACGACCGAATCGCTGAAAAATTAAAAGCTTGTGTTTTGCCATTTTGTTTTCATTTAACGAGTGAAAGCTTACTGTTTATGTTGTTGTCTCATCCCTGCCAGCATTTATTATCGTTGGCGACCCCAAAGAGTGACTTGCAGGCGTTAAGATCTAACGCTGGCGTTACTGTTTTTTCATCTTAAAAGTTACTTCTGTCGGGAGAAACTGTTCCCCGCCAGCGTCACTTTGATGACGTCTCGTAATAGACACTTCAAAAAGTCTCTATTTGGTGACTTTGACGAAGACTCAAAAGCGATCCTCTCGGAAGTGTCGCAAAAGTGACGCCAAGAAGTGAAAAACGATGTCCCAAGCCCAAGCCTAAAAGTATGCTTCAGAATATTTTCTCATTCAGATTTTTTATTATTTGTTAATAATTTTTTACAAAATTAAATATTTAACTGTAGAAATTCAAATTAAAATAAAAATGTAAACAAAATTAAGATGTTTAAGAAATATTCATACTTCTTATGTCTAAAATCATTTGTTTTTGTCGTGTTATTTAAAGATCATGATCATCTGCATTCGTCGGTTTATTCTTACGGGCAACTCTGTCTCTGGCATGCAAGAAGTGTTGCTGGCAAATTTTGTTGATATATATGTCTGTTGCATTTTGGTGTTTCACGAAGCACGTATCTGAAATGGATGTCGGGAATATTGAGAGAGGTTAATGTAAAGTTACGTATTTTAAACAATACCTTTTATTATCGCAAAAACCGTAAATTGCTGTATGCTTGGTTTGTGTGTTGTTCCTCGCCATGTTATATTTACTGCTAACTCATCCGTGATGATGGGATTAATTGCTGTTCGCAAAAAAGTCGGTATGTCGTTAGCACCAACTCTAGACACAACATGTTTCTGAAAAGATTTATTTTAAAAAGTTAGGAATCTGAAGGATGTGCAATTAAAAATAACTTATACCTACCAATTCTGTTCGCATTTCGTCATCCAAAAGCAATCTTTTATTAAATTCTTGAAATTGGTCGAGTGAACTAAATGGCATAGCTGGCAAGGAAGAAATTTTTCTTTCAGACAGCTGGTCTGATTTTAAGTGCCTAACCTTATTTCGTAGAGATATAATCTCTTCCGTCAATTTTGTAACAACTTTTTTAGTATTTTCTTCCTGCCGGTCGATTTTGTTTTGCAAGGATCGCAACTCTTTAAATATGTCGAGCATTGTGCATTCAGTTGGCTCTGAAAATATATAGGAAACAAATTAAAAATCCAAATCAATAAATTATATTAAATTTTACCTTGTACTACATTTTCCAATGGAATGTATTGTATTTGCTCACCGTCACCAACTGCGTACGTTCCAAAAAAATTATCTGAAAAAAATCAACGTTTAGATAAAATCAGATTTTTAAAATTTTAATTGGAAAAATTTCAAAATCTTACCACTACGGCTGGCCATTATTATATAAATGGGAAAAACACTACAGCCTTCTCTTGATTTAAAGCTTTCTCGTACAAGTTATAATTCAGACAAGTTATTTTCCAGGATTGAAGAGAAAAATTTTCTCCTATTATCCGAACCCAACTTTTCAAAAGAGTCCTTACCACCCCAAGGCAAACAATGTGCATGTAATCCAATCCAAACTGATGCACCATATCTATTGGCAGCTGTTCAATTACAGTGGGATCTTTTTGTTTATGATGTTCAAGTTGAGAACGATTTCGAAAGGAGTAATCGTCCCGTAGAGGGAAACGTTCAACATACGGAAAAACAAGGCGATTTTTGAACATTTCTCCTTTTTGTAGACAACGCGTACAAGAGAAATATCCGGTATGACCCTTGATTCCTAGCACAAACGATCGTGCTGGTGCGTCCATCGTGAAACACCTTAATTTTAAAGTAAACAATTTATCTTTAAATCGTAGTCCAGTTTGAATTAGATTATGCAGTTCAGTAACAAATTGTGCTAAATATTGATCTGCATTCTTCGGTTTTGAATAACCTTCGAAGACCCCAATTAAAAACACTTCACTATAATTGGGAACACTGCACAAAATTGGCCAGACCTGTTTATTTGAGCTTTTGGCTAGTGGTAAACCATCAATATTAAAATCCAGCTCAATAATTTCAGAATTATACTCGTTTACAATTAAGAAGTCTGTTAAAGCATCTTCTATACTGTAATGAGCATATGTACCATCACCCATGGGCCTAGAAACGATATCCTTTGGGGTTTTTTTGAGTGTCCGACTGTCTTTGGGAACACACACATTATTTTCCCTTAATATTCCCAATAGCTCGTTGAAGGCACTGTTGTTAATATTATTTGTTATGGCCCACTGGCATAGCCTTTATTTTAAAGTCATGACGTCACAATCAATGTTATTGGGAATTATTTCGCGGAAATCAATAAAAGAATTACTTAAACTATCACTTGAACTATCACTTTCATTATATATGGCTAGTCCACTGTTTAAAACGCCGTCCCCATTAATTGTCCTAAAATAAGAATTTTCAGAGCCAATTCTTTTTTTTTCCTTTTCTGCATGGCTGCCGCTGCACGAATTATCATAAATATTTGATATAAATCTCGCCGCCTCCCGTTTGCTTTTTACTCTATTTGCTTTAAACATTTCTGCTTAGTTTCTTAATGCACTAAAATTTATTTATAATTAAACAATTATTAAAAACTTTAATTTTTACTAATCACTGTTCACTCACTTCTTTGTCGCAATTTGGTTTGACACTTCTTCGAATTAAAAACAAAACGAAAAATGCAAACCGTTAGGGATCAAAAAAAATTATCTCCTGAGTGCCTGTTGAGAAGATAAACATGCGATAATAAAAAAAACTATCTCCTGAGTGCATGTTGAGAAGATAAACATGCGATAAGTCGTGTATTTTGTTTTTGTAAAACGAAAACTATCGTCGCATTATCTTCCAAGATGTACATTAGGCGTCACTTTTTGGCGATTGGCGATGAATGGCACTTCAAAATGTTTGCAGGGGACATGCAAAATTTGACATTCTTTTTAATAATAATGCCTTCTCTTTCTTTCACATGCATTTGCCACAATGTTGTATATTTTCCCTTGTTTTGACACTGAAGTGAATATGAGAATGTGGTCGTAAACATAAAAATGTATGTGAATGTGTTCCAGTTTCGGTTGTGGGTAACAGTAGGCTTAACTGTGGTTAACAGTGGTAACTAACACGCGGAAATATTAATGCCAAATGCATGAAATATTAATACTGTATGCATTCCTTGAAGTACTTAAATGAACAACAATTTTATTCAACCGTCTTTTTAAAAGTTTCTTTTTTTCATTTTTTTTTTTTTTTTTTGTTGTATGTTTTGTCTTATTGAAGAATTCTCAAACATTTCAAAAGACAATTCGTTTTTTATGGCTTCTATTACTTACTTACTTATTTAGGTGGCCATAACAACCCGTGTTCGCCTCTGCCAGGCGCCTCTGCTTTGCGCGAGTTATATTGTCGAATAAAAACAAGAGCATTTTTTTTGTGCTATGATCTTTATTGAACATGAATCTTAAGACTCACTTACTTATCAAACTAAAGATATAACTTAAGCCTAACACGAAAGATAAAACTTATACATATACAATCAAATATATTTCTATGTTTTGAATCGTCGCTATGTCAATTTTACTGTCGAAGATAGAGACGATGAAACATAAAACTTATACTTATACAATCAAATATTTTTCTGTGTTTGGAATCGTCGCTACGTCAATTTTACAGTCGACGATAGAGACGATTGCAGCTGCAAATAAATATGCAGTGGTTGCAAATTCTTTATTTCTTATATTCTTCTTTTATTGACTGCAGCCCGATATCGTTAGTGGTGATGTCAGATTCTGACATAACTCGCGCGAGTTAAGTTAATTGCACTTGATGATTTAAAAACAAAATAAAACTTGAATTTAAAAACAAAAGACTGGAGTGATTAATTCAAACAACAGGTTTAGTTTTATGCCAAATCGAAACTGAACTTTATTCTCACTGTCACTTATTCGTAGACTTAAAATAATAATATATATATCTTTAGTATGTATGTCAATTCAATTCTTGTTAATTTAGCTAGTTGCAGTTTATTGACTGCTTATTTGTTAACGGTGCACTTCCGCTGACTTGGGGTGTCAACGACCGCTATTGTGCTGCCCTTGATGGTTTGGTGGGTGCTTGTTGTGTTGTTGTTGTAGCGTGTGCTGTAACTCGCGCCTTCTCCAATCGGATACACCAAGTGCGGTGTATCACAATCTATTAAATTAAATTTTAAATTTTCTTATTTTGTTAAGAAATTTTCTAATTCTAACGATGAAACCATATTTGAATGTTACAAGTGAACTAATTTATTTTTTAAACTCTACTTTACTAAAACCGAAACCGTGATAAGATATGAATTTAAATTTCTAGAACATAGGACAGACTATGAAAATGTCATGAAACTTATTGTCATTTCATAGTAAGTTTTTAATGTTTTCAACGAACGCGTATAAAGCTGAAAAAGAAGAAAAACAAATAAAAATGAGTGATGTATTGAAGGAACTCAATAACATTAAATAAAAACAATGTTTTTATTTTAAATGTAAAATATTATTACACATAAAAATGCTAAACTGATTATCAATAAATCGGACAAATCCAAATATTGATTTTTTACTACATATAATATTCTTCAGAGTGCTAACATTTTCATACTTACAGTGCGTGACAAAAGAATAAGCACAGCTTGTTCTGACATAAACAACATAAAACAAAAGTTTGTTAAAGAAACGAAAAAAAAAAATCAATGACTATTAACTTTTATTTATTCATTCAATTAGTTCAATTTATTCTTAAAAAAAGACAAAAACAATTAAATATAAGGTAGAAAAAGAAGAAAAATATACATAAGACACCTTTTCGAAAGGACAAAAAAAAATAAGAACACTCCAAAAAGTAATTGAAAAAAAAAAATAAAGTTGTTATCTTAAATTGTATTTTAATGCTAATACATTGTGGGGCAAAAGTCACGAAGGGGTTTAAAACAGTAATAACTTTTTTAATTTTTAATTTTTTTTTTTTTTTTTACAAAATAATAAAATGTGATATTGGGAGATTTTTTCAATTTAGGTGTGAAAGATTATGTCACGTAAGTGAGCACCATTTTCAGCCTCGCAAAGTTGAGCTCTTTTAATAGCATTTTCCATGACACGAGTCAGAATATCTGGCTGCAACGCTCTTATTTCGGCTCGAATATTCTCTTTGAGCTGTGCAAGTGTTGTGGGTTTATTGATATACACCTTCTCTTTCAAATATCCCCAAAGGAAATAATCTGGTGCTGTTAAATCCGGCGAACGGGCAGGCCAATTGAATGCTGAATTTTTGGAAATTAAACGTTCGCCAAAAATCTGCCTTAGGAGCTGCATAGTGGCTCGAGCAGTGTGTGCAGTGGCCCCATCTTGTTGGAACCACATCTCTCGATTGTCAGAAAGAGCTGGCCTTAAAAAATTTTGGACCATATCTCGATATCGCTCGCCATTTACCGTTACACCATTTCCATCGTTATCTTCGAAAAAGAATGGTCCAATAATTCTTTGGGACGTAACTGCGCACCATACTGTACATTTAAGTGGATGTAATTGTCTCTGATGAACCACTCTTGGGTTCTCAATACCCCATATTCTGCAGTTCTGCTTGTTTACAAAACCATTTAATTGAAAATGTGCTTCATCGCTCATTATCAGATGATGAATGAAATCATTATGTTCTCTGGCCAATTCTTGGAAGCGACCTGTATAATTTATTCGTTCTTTGGAATCTCCTGGCTTTAGTTCTTGCACTAACTGCACTTTGTATGGGAAAAGATGTAAATTTCCCTTTAATATTGTGCGTAAAGACCGCCGAGACATTTGCAGCTCAGCAGAGCGCCTTCGAGTTGATGTTTCAGGATTCTCCTCAACACTCTCCAGAACGCGTTGAATATTTGCTTCACTAATTACAGAATGTGGTCTTCCGCTTCGTGGAAAATCCCTCACTGAGCCTTGTTCCTGAAAACGTGTCACTAAGCGTCGAATCATTGATTCGGATGGTGAATTCTGCACATTAAAATGACGACGATAGGCTCGTTGAGTTTGAATTATTGATCGATGATGTTCAAAATAAAGTTCTATGATTTTGGTTCGCTGGATAACGTTGTAACCTTCCATAATTAATCTTCCAGATTTATTTTACAAGTCCTAAAAAGAAAAATTAAAAAAAAATTAAATTAGAAAAGTTATTAATTTTTCAAATCCCTTCGCGACTTTTGCCCCACCCTGTATTTTGTGGAATAGTTTTGTTCTCCAAAACTGCTTTGCACCTTTTGGGCATAGAGTCCACTAGAGATGCACAAGTAGCCTGGGGTATAGAATACCAGGCTTGTTGGATATTTTCCCATAAATTATCTTTGCTTGTGGATCTGGCACTCAATCTTCTCCTTAACTATACTCCACAAGTTCGCAATTGGATTTAGGTCGGGAGATTGGGAAGGCCAGGCCATAACATCAATATGCTTCTCCGTAAGCCAGTTCCTTGCAAGGATTGAAGTGTGTTTCGTGTCGTTATCCTGTTGCAGTATCCATTTTAAAGGCATCTCCCAGTCTGCAAAAGGAAGCATTACTTCCTCAAGGATATGGACGTAGAGAAACCTGTCCATCGTTTCTTTTATCCAATACAGAGGTCCCACACCATACCACGAGAAGCATCCCCATACCATAATACTTCCACCTCCATGTTTAATGGTTTTTAGCGTGTATTTCGGGTTCAACTCTGCACTTTTCGGGCGCCTAACCCAACGTTTGCCATCACTTCCAATAAGGTTTAAGGTTTGCCATCACTTCGATTCGTCTGTCCATAACACGTTACGCCATTTTTTTATATTTGTTGAACCATGCCACTCTATGTGTGCTTTAGCAAACTCGATGCGACACTTTCGATGTCTTTCCGTGCTGTTCTTCCATGTAGCTTCCTTTCGACTAAACGTCTCCTTACTGCCTGAGTACAAATTTGGACACCTGTCTCTTCTCTAATTGCAGCAGCTGACTTAAATGGGTTACGTGTAGCCAAAATTTTGGGCCTTCCTATTTTGCATCAAATTTTTTTAGGTAATAAGGCTTGATGGACAAGTGTCGAAGATCTGCCGATAGTTTTAGCTATTTTTCTTATACTTTGTTCCTCATTTCGTAGTTTTTTGACCAAACCGCGCTCCTCTTTGCTGCAATATTTGCAGTGCGAATATTGCATTTAACACAAGTTTGAGAGCCTCAGTAACTTTACTATGATGAGAGAAATTATACAAGTTAAGAGCTGAGCTTGAACTCAGACATAGGATTGAGTTTACTGAAGGAATCTGCACTTGAATAACATACTATGAACATTTTAATCATGACATCATCAAATCATGAATATATAAAACGGCCCAATCCAGTCAACTTGAATGTTTTAGTTTAGGAAAATATTATATAAGACTTAAATATATGAATGAAAACAAAAAGAAAATTTAATTAATAAGGAAAAACCTGGATCCAGGATACTGCTGCGGTTGTTGCAGAAGTCTTACCTTCTCTTGGTCCACGGTTGGTGACGGTGCTGATGGCCGCCGATTGTTTCGATGATGATGTGGGTGGTGGCTGCCGTATATTTGGAGTAGGTGGTGGATGCTTCCGCCCTTTTTCTCTCAGCTTTTTCCATAAAAGTCACTTTTAGGGCGGAATTTCACCATTCCCCTGCCATGCCAATTTTATTTGACATTTGTCCAACATGTCGACAGGGAGCGTTTTGAAACTTGCGAACCATTGCTGAGGGTGCGCTTAAACTTGATAACATTTGCTGAGGAGTGCTCTTCGAACTTTTCATGTGTGACACACTTGCGTATTGATTAACAAGGCTCACGCGTTCGAAGTGCGACAGCTGGACAGGACCTGCAACAGATGTCTAAGTTAAAGTAAAACTTGTCAGAATAAATGTCATAGTTGCGTACAATAAAGCTGTCAGAATAACACGTCAGATTTAAATTAAATCCAATGTCGGTTGAATAAATGAGAAATGTCAGAAAAAAATGTAAGGGGTAAAGTGAATGGATTGTCCGAATTAAATGAAGTAAAATGGGTACGAGTTAAACAAAATAAAAATGTCAGAATTTAAATGACAGTAAACTGTCACATATGAATATACGGCGAAACGCCAAATTTAGATGTACGATAAACGTCAAATTTAAATGAAAGGAAACTGTCAGAATGGAATAAGAGATAAAACGTCAGATTTATATAAGAACGAAAAATGTCGAGCTTGCACGAGAGAAGGAAATGTCAGATGTCAATTTAAACAAGTAGTCAGTTGTAAGCGTAAAAATGTCACTGTCAAAGTAATCTGTCAGCTGTCACAGTCATCTGTCACGAGACGTGTTGACGGTAAAAGTCAAAATGTCACTGTCAAAGTAATCTGTCAGCTGTCACACCTCGAACGCGTCCGCCGTGGTATAAGCAGTATGTCACGCATGTTTGCATACGACTCTGCCATTTCGAATCCTGACCTGCATGTTCGAATGTGGATTCAACTTCACAGTCAAAGCCACCTTCAAACATGAAAACCAGAACCCACCACTCAGTTTGCCGTTACAGCTTCTTTACGAAAAACCAATGCAACTGTAATGAAATATTTTAGCACAAGTCCTGAAGCGATCCTTTTTCAGCCTAGGTAGGGCTCGCCGGATCCAAGGTTAACAAAAATGTATAGTCTTATTTTATCGACACAAAATCATACTAAGTGGTTTCGATCAACCGGTAAATAATACTCTTAATCATACTTAAAATCATTGATTCACTAATTTATAATGGTTCTAGAACAATAGGAGGAATAGAAGGGGTGTCCAACTGGTCGGTAAGCTGAAATTAGGCTATACAAACGTCTTCAGCGAATTGGAACTGCTGACTACAAGCTGCTGACTCTACAAGCGCCTTCGATAGCACAGTCCGAAAAGAGTTTTTCTGTGAGGAGGCTGAAGTGAGACTCTACAAATGCCTTCAGCGAAGTCGAAAGAGTAGGATTTACCTAATTTAAGTACTGAAGTGAATTTTTACAAACGCCTTCAGCACTTCGATAAAAAGTGGGAGGTATAGTGTAAGTGGGGAAAACACTTACAAATAAGAATAAAATAATAATAAGGATCACTCTACAAAACGTTTTAAATAAATATGTTAATAAATTTGGTTTCACTTCAACTTGGTCTTGTGATTATGTTATCTTACGCTACTACCCTTCTGTAGCGTTACTATTAATGCATCGATGTTATATTGCTGCCAACGTTGCTATGTGCTGCTGCTGTCGCCGCTGATCTTATGTTCCGACAATATGTGTGGGCAGAGACGCCTTAGTGTGGAATTCAGACAGAGCTAGCTTTCTGCTGCTTTTATCTTTTTTATTCTATTTGTTTTTAATTTACATTAAAATTTTGTTATTCGCAATTTGAAGTTATGATTTAAAATAAAGATTAAGACAAATAGTTCACAGAAAATTTTAGTTATACGCAAGTGAAATTTATTTAAATTTAAGTAAAACTAAACTATATTGTTGTAGTACGAATGCGATCGAACCTATTTTTCAAATTTATCTAAGAAGTGAATACCTCAGAAGCATATACAGTATGACCTCGCTCAACGCAACCAATTAAATTCAGGCCAATTGCGAAAACTGAGGTTGTTGCAAAAACCGAGGAAAAATTTTCTATTGGCCAGTAGACCTATTTTCAAAAAAATATGCCTTTTCTACACATTAAAATTAAAGTAAATCGATTAAATCTGTGTTCAGAAACATAATTTCATTTTATTTAATTTATTTGTTGAAAAATTGGGATATTTTGGTCTGCACTTTGCTGCAATTTATATTTTGATGCACAGCAGTTTCGCGAAGATCGTGAAGTTTCAAAATGTCATTTAATGGAAGGTCCTGCTTTTCAGCCCATTTAATACAAGTGTTGAAACAATTAATAACAGTTTCCAACTTAATTTTCGGTGAATCCAGAACAATATCAACGGTGCTTTCGTCAGCGCTTTCGATTTCGTCAACATCGCATGTAGCTGGAGAGTCGTCGCTTGCGTTTTCGTAAATCCAATCCATTATTTCATTATTTGAAATTGCGTTTTCGGCTGTAACTTCACGAACATTATCGGAAACAGTAGCAATTATTGATTGTTCATGAGCTAGTTCATCTCTAATTACTTTTAATGGTAAATCATCTTCATCAGTCCATTGATCGTTAGAATAAACCAACAAATTCCAGCACTTTTTAATAGCACTAGACGACAATTTACCCCATGCATTAGACAGCAAGCAAACTGCATGCCATAAATTAAATGCTTTGACTTTGCTTTCCATACTTCGTCCTTCACTGCCGATTAGATGAGCCAAGAGACTTTTTTTGTAGTAGAGTTTTGTTAAGTTTATAACATTTTGGTCCATAGGCTGAAGAATAGCAGTGCAGTTGGGTGGAAAGCACATTATGGTGATCATTCCGTCGTCACTTATTAAGTTGTCGTCTTTTGGATGGCAGGGTGCGTTATCCAAAAGCAGCAGCGCTCTCTGTGGAAGATTTTTAGAAGAAAGGAATGATCTGACCTGAAAAAAATTAACAAAAGAAGAAAATGCTGTCCATGTTTGATTTACTGCATTTAATTTTTATACGCACCTCAGGAACAAACGCATCGTGAAACCATTCTTCAAAAAATCTCAGTGTCATCCATGCATTTTTGTTAGCCTTGTACACGACTGGCAACCTTCCATGGTTTTGGAATGCTCTGGGATTCAATGATTTACCGATCACGAGTAGTTTAATTTTGTGCAAACCAGAAGCATTGGTACAGGCAAGAAATGTTATGCGCTCCTTGCTTACTTTGCGACCAGGTGCAGTTGCTTCAGTGGCGCTAACAAGTGTTTTATTTGGCAGCACTTTATAAAACAATCCGGATTCATCAGCTTTATAGATCTGATCTGGAGTTAAATCGAGCTCCTTGACTTTCTCTCTGAACTCCTTCAGAAATGGCTCGACAAGCATTGGCTTATTTGACAATTTCTCACCGCAAACTTTTAGCATGCGAATGCCGTGACGTTTTTTAAAATTTGCAAACCAACCGTTACTCGCGTTGAACATGCTAGAATTGTCTTCAAGTCTGCTATGCAACTGGCACGCCTTTGCCTTTACAATTTCGATAGATATAGGCAAATTTTGCTCCCTTTGCTTGAGAAACCATCTGTACAATGCCTTCTCCATTTTAGCATATTCGCAGCCTCTTATTGCTACTCGCTTTCCTGGTTCGGATTCCGCATTTGTGACGAAATTTCTCAGCGCAGTTCCGTTACGTTTAATCCTTGTTATTGTTGATTTGTATATTTATATTCATTGCATATCGATTTAATAGCAACACCACTATGCACTTTTTCCAGGATTTCACATTTTTGTGCAATTGTAAGCTTTTTGACATTTTTAACTACTGGCATTTTGTATGCAGCACGAGTAAATCGACCGATCGCGAAAAAAATTTCATCAAACTGAGTGCTCTCACGAAACATTCATACACACTTGTACACACAAGCATCATACGTGGGAATCCCAAATTTATATTTTTTGACAGAGACGAGTGAGCAAAAGAACAAAAGATGAGTTCAAAACAAACTCAAACATACGAAACATTCATACACACATGTACACACATGCATCATTGACAGAGACGAATGTACAAAAGAACGAAAGAAATGTTTAGATATACATACTCAAACATACGATTTCCTTAGAAAATTGCGTTAACTGAGGTAACTTTTTTTTGAAGTTGCGTTAACAGAGTCTACAATGTTAACAATTTGGGTGTTGCGATTATCGAGGAGTTGCGTGTAACGAGGGTTGCGTTGAGCAAGGTCGTACTGTATCTTCATTAGCAGACGGATGTATGGTTATAGCAGCAGGTTTATTTCATTTCATTTCATTTATTCATTTTTTATTTTAATCTTTGGATACAACTTCCTTATAGATTAAAAGAATACAATAAATATTAACTTAAATATTATAAAAAACTTATTTTCTCTTATATGTAAAGATAACTATAATTAAAGAATTCGATTTAATAAGTGCCTCATAACTTCCTTCGAGATTGAAAAATCTATACAATGGTCAACATTAATATTATTATAAAAAAGTAGTGAAAGTAAGTTTCTTCTACTCTCTAAAGACTTTATGTTTAATAAAAGACATCGTTCACTATATGTGGGAAGTGAAACTTCAAGACTAAGCGTACGAAAAACAAAATGAGTAAAAGATTTCTGCACACGCTCAATGCGCAAGCTATGAGCAGCATAATACGGATGCCAAATTACTGATGCATATTCTAACCGAGAACGAACAAGATTAAAATACAGCGTTTTAAATGTGTACGGGTCTGAGAAAGAAGAAGTTTGACGCCTAATAAATGCTAACAAAGCATAGGCTTTCGGGATGATAAAATCTAGATGTGAATTAAATGTAAACTTGGCATCAAAAACAACGCCAAGATCTTTAAATTGTTGGACATGAGATAACAACGTGTAGTTAATGTGATATTCGGACGGACTAATAATTTGGGTTTTCGAAAAAGACATAAAAGCGCATTTCTTTATATTTAAGAAAAGATTATTTCTCAAGGACCAAGTGTAGAGTTTGTTAACTTCATCTTGAAGTCGGAAGACATCAGATTGGTTTCTAATTTGAAGAAAAATTTTCAGGTCGTCGGCATAAAGAAGACATTGAGAATGTACAAATAAAGATGGAATATCATTAATAAATAAAATAAATAACAATGGACCCAGAATACTCCCTTGGGGAACACCAGACGTTGCACTAAAGGAAAAGGACTTGAAATTATCAAAAGACACGTAACACTGTCTATTAGAGAGATAAGACTCGATCCAACTTAAAAATGTTGAGTGAAAGCCTAATTTGTTTAGTTTTTTAATAAGTAAAACATGAGAAACTTTAGAAAAGTCTGTATATATTACGTCAACCTGAAAGCCATTAGAAAACGCAGATATGCAATACTCAGAGAACAAAACTAAGTTTGATATAGTCGAGCGTCCTGGGACAAAACCATGTTGGCAGGGAGAAATGATACCTTTGGTCGCAAATATTATTTTTTCTTTTACTATAATTTCAAAAAGTTTTGACATTGCAGAAAGTTTGGAAATGGGTCTATAATTAGCAACGTTATTTTTTGATCCAGATTTATGCACTGGTGTTATAAAAGACATTTTCCAAATATCCAAAAAAATACCAGAATTCAAAGATTTATTAAAGATAATTGCAAGTGGACCAATTAGGTTTAAAGCACACCTTTTTAGGATACAGGCTGACAAACCATCGTTGTCAACCGTATAAGAAACTTTAGGTGTATGAATACCTCTTAAAACATCATCTTCAGTGACAGAAAGAGAGCCAAAGTTAATTCCAGTATCAGTACCACTACTTAATTCAAAGTTATGATTATGATACGGTTCAAAATTTGATTGAAAAAATTCTGCAAATAAGTTTGCAGTGGATATACCGTCATTCGATATTTTTTCATTAAGAATCATTGTGGAGGGAATGTCCGAGCAACCTTTCTTGGATTTGACATAATCCCAAAAGGCTTTTGGATTTGATTTAATGTTCGACTCAAAGTTGGAGATATAATTTCTATAGAGGTACTTATTGAGGAAGTTGAATTCCCTCATATAGTGTCGATATTTGTAGAAATGAAAAAAGTGATTAGTTTTACAGAATTTTTTATAAAACTTACTTCGCAAATTCTTAATTTTAGTAAGACCGTTTGTATACCAAGGTAGCTTATAAGCTTTTGGCCTATACTTTGGAATAATTTCATTACAAATTGAAGACAGCCGACAGACAAAAGTATCAAAACTTGATGAAGTGTCAGCATGTTTTAATTCATTAACCCAGTCAATAGCATTAATCGCATTATTCAGCACAGAAAAATTACATTTTTTATAGTTAAATTTCAAAAGATGTGGACTGATTGGTACATTAAGATATTTATAAAAAGAAATTTCAATCTCTAAAGGTAAGTGATGAGCAGTAGGCGGAGATATAGGTGATTTAGAAACTAGAAGTTTAAATTGAAAATTATCATTTATAAAAACAAGATCTAATAACCTATTAAGTAAATTAAAACAGTTGTTTATTTGTTGAAAACCAAGAGCTAACAAGTTATCGATAACATACAACTCTATACTACTAGAAACATTGCAAGGTACGAGATAAAAATAATCAAAATACTTAGTCCAAGAAATATTGCAGAGATTAAAATCACCCAGCAGCATCAATTGGTCTCCATCTTTCAGCATACTGGTCGTTAAAGACGAAATGTTGTCTACGTGTGCCTGATATAACTGATACGCAAAAAAACATCGATTCAGGTAGGCCTTTAACAACCACACATAACTGATCAAGCAGCACATCAGTATTAGATAGGATAACAGATGAAGAACATAGATTTTTATTTACAGCGATTAAAACTCCTCCTCCTCGTTGACATCCAGTAGCATGAAAATCGCGATCTTTACGATATACGTTATAGAGTAGTGGATCAAAAAACTCTTGATCATAGAAATTTCGATTTAGCCAGGTCTCAGTAAGAATGATTACATCAAAAACATTTTGAGAGGTAGCAGCATAAATATTATTAGATTTGGTTCTTAAGCCGGATACATTTTGGTAATAAATTTTGAGTATATTATCAAGAGCATCAATTTGTCCCAACTCTGTTATTGGCCTAACAGAGGGTTTAAATCTTTTCGAAAAAACTTGATTTCTCGAACCACCACATCTACTGGCCAAATAACCGGTGCAATTACTTTAGAGTAAAGAGAAGACGAAATGTCAAGCTTAAAAGTAACACTTTTAAGAGCATCCAAATCAGCATCTCTTTTGACTAACTTCGTACATGAGAGATGCTGTCTGTCCACTTTAGCATATTTCATGACATATTCGATTATGTTTTCTTCAGAAACTGTAGGCTTAAAAGAAGATATATGTACCCATCTCATTCTATCCACAACCTGCAAGTCAACATTATCATTTTGTCCAACAACAAGAGCACTTTTGTTTACGTTTCTTCTATTAGCAGCAACAACATTAGAGCATAGCTCGTTAGCAGAATTAGAATACATTTGAACAGAGCTTTCACCAACAACAACTGACGAGTAAGTAGGCTTTAGCATAGAGCCAGAAACATCAGCATCAGCAGCAACAACAGCATCTGTTGACGCGAAAGAGGATGGAGAAGAATTAACAACTGAAACAGGCGGTACAACAACATTTGCATTAGGCGGCGTTATAACAAGTTTCGGCAAAACCGGCGCACTAGTTACAGCAGCAGCAGTAGCAAAATCAGCGGTTGATGAACTTCTATTAGAAGGTCGACGAAATGAAGAAGCGACATCGCGAAAATTAAATGACTCACTTATAAATGATTTTAGTTCTTTTACTTCTTGCACTAATTGTGCGACAGTTGCATTCAAATTAAATGGCGTATTTAAACAATCATTACAATTAAATACTATGTTTTCATTATTTTTTAGCACAACAGAGAAGCTTTCATCAATGTTCATACAAAGTTTGTGGCAAAAACCATTGCAAATCACACAATTCACCGAGCTATCTTTAGCAGTTGATTTACTGCAAACTAAACAACGAGATCTTAGAGACATAACGACCGACTCGGACAATAGCTCGTACAAGACTGAAACAAGACTTAGCAGAACTTCGAAGATTCATGAGTAATCGCTTAGGTTTATGGGAAACTGAAGATTCATCCATGATTTTAAACTTCTTAAACAATTCTTCAAAATCAGCCAATTTGGCCTGAGCCGCCACCACCAAGTCCTTAGACACCTCTTAAAAGCCTCTTGATCTTGATTGACACCTCGAGATTGTCTTATAAGCTTTAAAATATCAACATCGGTTGATCTGCGGTTTGTACAAGACCAACGAATTCCTTTACTTTCTATGACTGCAGCAAAAATGTCCAAATTGTGAAAAAAAGCATCACCCAACCAGCAATTAGCCAGCTGGTCTGATTCACCTTTTACAGTAAAATGCATTTTCAATTTAAGTAATAAGATTTACAAAAGTGTAGTTTGAAAGTCCTACAAATTAAATGTCAAACAGGATTTAACTCCTTCAACAGGACCCCTTGGGATACTAAGGTATTATTATCCTTTAAAATACCTTTTATTCCTTTTAATACCTTTTTTTAATCTTAATATCTGTAGAGTCAACACTATTGATTATGCTTTATTAATTTCTACAATTTATTTTTCTACAATTTATTTAGTTATTAAAATGAAAGAATTACTACCGAACGTTTCGGTATCGCGGAACAAACTAACTACTTATGGTAACATGGACCATAGTCCATGCCACCATAGTATATTGAACAAACGCTGCAGCAGGAAAAACAGCGCTGTAGCGCACCACATAGAAATAACGACAATTCACGCTTTGTTCATTTTTTTCTATTATCACACGGGCATGGCTTACATTTATAGTCGCTCGCTTCGTCACCAGTGCTAGTGACAAAGCGAGAGACGCTATGCAATCATAATGCTGACGTCGCAAACCCCCGCCAACATTGGTTGCGCACTTTCTGTAGAAAATAGTGTATCCATTGTTTAATAAAACAAACTAAAAATAATTCGACGACGACATCAATATATATACTCGTAAAAATATTTTAAATTTAATTATATTTACAACTCAAATCAAAAATAAATTACAGATTTTTCAACAGGATATGTTACCATAACGTACCAGGCGTATAAATATTTAATTGGATACAGTATAAATATTTAATTTTTACGAATTGGTACGTGTGCAAAATCGGAAATTTCATACTAACACATATATACATATATATTGTAAATATACTGCCTTTATTTACCACCTGCATTAATATATGACATGCTGATTACTTGCTCAAAACTTTTAAAGTTTTCATCTTCGACTTCTACTACATTTATAGGTAGTAGGGTATACCGGGGGGTTATTTTTGTCATTGTGCGCAAAGCGCGTAAAACACAATGGGGGCGAAGCCACACAAAAATGAGGCCCCGGTTTACCCTACTACTGCATTAATGCAGGTGATAAATAAATACTGCTGCAGCGCACCACATAGAAATAACGACAATCCACGATGTGTTCATTTTTTTCTATTATCACACGGGCATGCCAGGGCTTACATTTATAATCGCTCGCTTCGTCACCTGCGCTAGTGACAAAGCGAGAGACGCTATGCAATCATAATGCTGACGTCGCAATCCCCAGCCAACATTGCCCAGTGGAAAAATCCATCCTTACATAATGCATTACACCCTACTTATTTTTCATCCGCAGGGCATGAAAACTTCAATACCAAATGCCCATTACTTTTACACAGGCATGATCGCCACTATAAGCTATATTTTTTAATGTATGATATGCATCATACGTGCTTACGTGACCCTTTACTGAAATAATGTGTAGGGAATGCACTTCCGACAGTCGGAATCGATCGGGCTTCCATGCTTATGCACTTTATTTAATAAGCAGGATGTATGAATGAAAACGTAAGGTATCGCTAAGGTATAATGCATACTAAAGAGCTGCACGAATACATTCCATTTGGAATCCATTCTACGCATTCCATGCGAGTATTCCATATTTGCAAATCATTTGCAAAGCGAAACGAATAATATGAGAGACATAAATTTTTCGAATGGAATGAACATTCCATTCCATTTGAGAGAGTTCTAACGAATATGGAAATTTCTAGAATGTATTCGTTGCGTTGAGAGTACTCTCAAATGGTTACCATGAATTTTGACTTTTGCTCCAGTTATGTTTCTTAGAGTTTTATGGTAGTTGCAAAGGGGGGTCGCTGATTTCAAATCTGATGTCAGATTTTGAATTTTCAAAATGGCGGATAGGGTTGCCACCTTAAAATATCTTATTTTCGCGAATTCTAGGCTGGGCAAACACTAGGTAAAAATGGGTCGCTGATTCTGAATCCGTTGTCAGAATTTTAAAATTCCAAAATTTTTTTGAAAATAGGGCTGCCACCTAAAAAGTTGTTTTGCAATTTTTTTAAATGAGCATTTAGTAAAAGGGAGTCGCTGATTTCAAATCTGATGTCAGATTTTGAATTTTCAAAATGGCGGATAGGGTTGCCACCTTAAAATATCTTATTTTCGCGAATTCGAGGCTGGGGCAAACACTAGGTAAAAATGGGTCGCTGATTCCGAATCCGTTGTCAGAATTTTAAAATTCCAAAATTTTTTTGAAAATAGGGTTGCCACCTAAAAATGTGTTATTTTGCAATTTTTTTAAATGAGCATTTAGTAAAAGGGAGTCGCTGATTTCAAATCTGATGTCAGATTTTGAATTTTCAAAATGGCGGATAGGGTTGCCACCTTAAAATATCTTATTTTCGCGAATTCGAGGCTGGGCAAACACTAGGTAAAAATGGGTCGCTGATTCCGAATCCGTTGTCAGAATTTTAATATTCCAACATTTTTTTGAAAATAGGGTTGCCACCTAAAAATGTGTTATTTTGCAATTTTTTTAAATGAGCATTTAGTAAAAGGGAGTCGCTGATTTCAAATCTGATGTCAGATCGCGAAAATAATTCATTAAATAAATAAATTCATTAAATAATTAATTTAATAATAATTCGCGAAAATAAGATATTTTAAGGTGGCAACCCTTTCCGCCATCTTGAAAATTGAAAATCTGACATCAGATTCGACATCAGCAACCCCCCTTTGAAAACCCTTTACGTAAAACCTTTTTTCATCAACCATTTGGTAGTACTCTCAAATCAACACTTGAGAATGTTGAGTATTCTATTCTAAACATTCTCAACGCACAAGCGCACATTCCAAACCATTCTAAGCGCTTCGAATGCATATTCCATTCCATTCTCAGCGCTGAGAATGATCATTCCATTCCATTCTATTTTTTTGAGAATGTGTTGAAACGGCTTTTGAATGCATTCGTGCAGCCCTTTAATGCATACACCTTATGCCCGCCTTTTTTTGTAAGTGCTTTTGTAAGCATGGTTTACATTTTCCACCGTGGGTAACTTTAAAATGGAGTGTGTGCTGTTCTTTGCCTTCGCTCTCTTTGCTTTCGTGTTTTTCAGATTCTTTGATACAATATTTGGTATTGCCAACTATTTTGAATTGCAAAATTAATAACTGAATTATTATGTTGACAAGTTTTCCTATTTCAATAATCCTAAATTGTTGAATTGTATAAAGTAGGTATATTATTCTAAAAGTACGAATATGAAATAAAAAACAAGTTTAATTTTATTTTTATTTTTTGAAAAGTTTCAAACTTTTAAAAACTCTTGAAAACTAAACAGTTAAAATAATGAAATAAAATTATTTATGAATGAGGTAGGAAAATTTCAGCCGCAGGCAAACCCAAAGTTACATTAATATATTAAATAATATAATAAAATAAGCACAGTAAAGTAAAAAGATTTCTTATAAATCAATAGTTTCTTCATTTTTAAAAATTACACGGAAAAATAAATTAAGTATTGAAAGAATTAGCAAACGCAAAGTTTAAATATTGTGATTACTTAAGTAATTTGTTTTGTTTTTCGTCACTTTTTTTTGCCGTCACATTTTTTTTTTTTTTGTAGTAAACATTTTTATAATTTTTGAATGCAGTTCGAATTTCACGCATGTATTCTTTCTCCGAATACCCTCCCCCTTTAAGTGATTCTGCAAAAAACATTATTAGTTTTTATTAAATTTTTTAATGATAAAATGGTACCAAAAAGTGATGCATAGATTATGAACTACGTGGAACATCTATATTTTCTGACCTTAAAATACCTAAATAGTCGTCGAAAGCACTCCTAGTTGGGTGGTGTTTTTTATAAAAAGAAATTAGTTTGTCACGAATCGTGATTTTTTTCATTATCAGTTTTGATATTGTTTTGTACAGTTTTGAAATTTTTACCTGCATTAGGCGGTGATAATATGAATATAGTATTTTTTTTTGGTATTTTTTTATCAATTATAAGGTCCGTGTCATATTTATAAGGTCACAAGATATTTTTAAAAATATGAAGTGCTTGAATATTATTTTGCACTACTGTTTTACTAAAATGTTCTCTGCGAGTGTTCAAATAAAACAGAGTACAAATGTATATTTTTTAGCTAACGGTATTCCTGTTATCTTAATAAACAATAAAGGTACTTGTTTCATACTTATAAGGTCAAAATTAACTTTTTATTTCTACATAATTTTTTTAAACATAAACGAAAACAAAAATATCATAAAATCAACCAATGAAGTTGCCGTCCTTCAACAAAACATCATTCATCCTTTTTTCCATGCTGCCAATAAGATTAGTAATAATTCCAGGCTCGATTTTACGCCATTCCGCTTGTATTGCACGAATTAGCTCTGGAATCGTCATAAATTGGCGGTTATTTGCGTAAACCCTTTGCGATAAGATGCCCCATAAATTTTCAATAGGATTCAAGTCTGGTGAGCAGGCAGGCCATTCCAAAACTTGAACTCCTTTTGCGGTAAACCAACTTTTTGTCTCACGGCTAACATGAATTCTTGCGTTATCCTGCTGAAATATCCAGTCTTCTGAATCCTGTTCGTTTAAGAATGGCACTAAAGACTTCTCTAAAACTTCAATATAATTTGAACTCTTCATTCGTGAAGAAACGATCTGCATTTCCAAACATCCTTCAGCAGAGAACGCGGCCCATGTCATCACATTACCACCACCAAAGTTCCTTTTTGTGAACATTAAAGGCTGTTGTCGGATATCATGATAATATCCTCGAGAGCCATCAGGGCCATCTAAGTTCCACTTTTTCTCGTCTGAGAACACGACCTTAAGATAAAAGATTTCAAATTCATTTCAGTTTTTAAAATTGATGCTTTTACTTACCCGATTCCAATTTGTATTGAAATTATTCCTAGCAAATTTTACCCTAGCCTCTTTATGTTTGGCAGTCAATTTCGTCGTTATCTTTTTAGTGGTGTATTGAATGTAACCCGTGCGTTTTAAGGTTCTCCAAACTGTAGAACGCGATATTTTATTGTCTACCATAGCCCTAAGCTGATTAAGAGAGATAGATTCATTGGAAGATGCTCGGGCAATTCTTCTTTGTGCGGCTTGGTCTAGCTTCCTTTTTCTTCCAGATCGTTTTTGTGTGCCGTAAGAATCTGGAGATTTCAAATAATTTTGGACAACACACAAACTTCTCTTAATTTTACGCGATATCTCTCTTAACCCATAGTTTTCTGCATGAAGTGCATTGATGTAACCTTTTTCTTGCTCGCTCAGTGTTTTTCCACGTGGCATTGTGCCGAATTTTATTCAATTTAAAAAAGAAAAATTCAAAATTAAATCTAAACTATCACGTTGTTATCAATATCGCGTATTTATTGCAACTGATCTTATATATATGAAACAAGTGCGTTTATTGTTTATTAAGATAACGGGAATACCGTTAGCTTATAAATACATAAGTGTACTTTGTTTTATTTGAACACTCTCAGAGAACATTTTAGTAAAACAGTAGTGCAAAAAAATATTCAAACACTTCATATTTTTAAAAATATCATGTGACCTTATAAATATGACACGGACCTTATTATATAAATTTTTTAAGAATCTTATAATATCTTCTTCGTTATTATAAAATTGAAATAATAACAAATCATTTTATATATCTATTGATTCAGTAATTGAAAAGTAATAATCATAGAAATTTAATATGGGTGCATTAAATATCAAATTTTGTGGTTCTATTGATTTCAAATAAATATATAATTCATGAAAAGATAAATTATTTATATAATTACTAGCTGACCCGGCAAACGTTGTTTTGCCTTGAAATTTTATTTTCACTGAAAATTTGTTCCGTTGCAAAGTCTTAGTGGATTGCATTAGAATGAGATAAAATAAATTATATTCTTAAATAAAAAGTTTTCTTATAATACCATGCTCTTTATTCGAGTACTCTGTGAAACACAATATTTTTTGTTTTTTGTTCCGGTGCCAACACAAACAAAGCAGATGGCTTACCAACGCGTGAACAGGCTACATACAATTGCCCATGTGAAAAACATTCATTTTCTAAATTTAGACCACAAACATCAAATGATTGGCCTTGAGCCTTGTTTATAGTCATGGCAAACGCAAGACGAACCGGGAATTGAATGCGTTTGAATTCGAAAGGCATGTCTGTCGGTATCAAAGGAATTCGCGGAATGAGAACTTGTTCTCCTTTAAACTGGCCTTTGAGAATTGTTGCGTAAATGATATTGTTCATTATTTGCTTCACAATCAAACGCGTTCCGTTGCACAATTTAGGAGGTTGCAAGTTTCGAAGCATAATCACAACTGAACCAACTTTTAGTTGCAAAATGTGTTGCGGAACACCAGGCAAATCCAAAGAATTCAAAAACTCAGTGGGGTAATTCGCAGCTTCATCTTCATTTACCACACAATCAACAGATTTGAATGAATGCATTGGACCACCAATTTGATTTTGAATTTTAAAATTAATCTCATTCATATCCTTGTTCTTCGCTGCCAAAATTGCACGTTCACTTAACCAATCGTGATTCAAATAATTTACAACAATATCCGGAAACACTTTACCTATTAGTTCATCTTTCGATGTAACGAAATTACAAAAATTCGACGGTAATGAAATCAAACCGGTTGTTTGAAAAAAACAAAAAAACATTTTGAAATTTTGATTTTTTTACACTTTTTTCAATTTTTTTTTCTTTTTTTTTTTAAAAACCCGAACTGAAAAAATACCTTTCCAACAAAGTATAAATCATCAAAATCGGTTCGGCCGATCTCGAGTTATGGGATTACATCGCATTCGGACACTTTCTTTTATATATATAGATGAAAAATTCTAATACAATTTTTTATAAGTATAGAATTTATGTCCCAAAACTTAAACTCTGAATTTAACCACATTGAAGTATTTAATATATGATTAATAGGAGCTGTTGGATGTTCTTTTAGAAATTTTATTATCTTGTCTCCCTTTCCTCCCTTTTTACGTTGGGTATTTTCTGCAGTTGATTCGATACATTCAGCAAAAGCTTCATTACAAGTTGATGATTCGGGTCCACAGGAGATTGAAGAAGAAAAGTTGAACGATAGTTCGCTTCCTTCCACCATTACGTTTTCGGCTTCTTGCAAATCTTTGAAAAATCGAAGACATCTAACTTCACTACTTGGTAACCACGTTCTCCGGGAGAAGTTAAAGTACAAGTACTTCCTTGTCTCCTTCTGCAAATAGATTGCAAGATTGACCCAGTGTTGGATTGTGTATTTTCAACTCGGAATGACTCGTCTAGAATATCTTCTATAGATTTTTCTTTGGAATAATTTGTAGAAGGCACATCTGCATGAATTGTTGGAGTATGTGCAGTCATGGATGATGTGGATATGGTCTTCGTGAAATGAGATGATGAGGATGGACCCGGAAAATTTTCTGCATAAGTGTTCAGAATCCAAGTTGAACTCTCCATTGTTATATTTTGTTCCAAAAACATCGTGCACCACTCGCTGTTTAAGATTGTTGTTACTAAATCCTTTAGTGAACACACTTTTAATTCTTTCTTCTGGCTTACATAAATTTTCAAAACAGATGTTAGGCAATCCGTCAACATATGTATTATTCTCTTGGCTTCGTATTCTTTTTTCATCAAAGCAAGAGGTATCAAATTCATTAATGTAGTATTCGCATGTATCAGAAAATCCGGGGTCCAAATCACCAACAGCAATGAGAGCATCGATATTAGGCTGGAATTCTCCTGTAATGTGCTCGCTTTCCTGATCTCTTGTTCACATCTATTGATTGTTTTGAATTTTCCATTACATCCACTTTCCTCTTTCTGTTTTTCTTTTTCTCCTTCGTAATTGCTAATTCCACTGCTTGAGTGCTCGCTATTATCGTTGTCGTCATTTGCTCGGAATCGCTTAAAATAATCTGCTGTGCATTCGAAATTTCTTCGTTTACTGATAAAATTTGTGAATCGTCGTTCACTATCGGATCCCGAATCGTTACTTTTTGTGTGACATTTTCAGTAGAATAATTATAAGAACACTTTGAATTTGAATTTTCAGGAGAATAATTATAAGAACACTTTGAATTTGAATTTTTAGATTTATAAGTATTATAACTGGAAGAGCTGTTGCTATCACTATCACTTGTAAAAAACATTTAAACAGAAATTTATTCATATGGCTTTTTATATACAATACTTCAACTATTTTTCTAGTTTGTCAACTATTTTTCTAGTTTGTGCACTGTAAAATAATAACACAATTGACGACGACGACGACGACGACTGGTTTTTGTTTCTGATTGGCTAAGCTTACTGCGCACCATTTATTGGAATTCATGGCTTAGCCTAAATCATGGCCTACGGCCGATTGGCTGCCGAAGCCAATTCGTGAAATGAGATGATGAGGATCGACCCGGAAAATTTTCTGCATAATTGTTCAGAATCCAAGTTGAACTCTCCATAGTTATATTTTGTTCCAAAAACATCGTGCACCACTCGCTGTTTACAATTGTTGTTACTTAATTCTTTAGTGAACACACTTTGTTCATTATAACTTTCTTTGTTCATTTGCATTTTCTTGTACTGTTGCATTTTCATTATTGTGTACTCTTACAGTTTCCCTATGACTTTCAATAAAATCATTATTTTGAACATCACTTCCATTATCAGTTGAATTTAATATAATTATTTTACTGTTACCTTCATCTTCCTTACAATCCCGTATTTCTTTTCTTTTTAAAGCACTCACTTTTCGAATATGGCTTTTAGAAAAACCTTCCATTTCACAAAAATAATAGCTGTTAAGAGCACAACACAGAATACACACAACACAGCACAACAAATGCAATCACAGATAGTGAAAAACTAAAAATTAACAATTTCAAAACTTAATTGTGTTATTTGTTTTTATTATATTATGCTATATTGCATCTTTTTTTTAATTTATATTTTAATTTGTCAACGCACAATTTTTTACGCACCGGCAATCAGCAGACCTTTGTTCTTTGGTTGAAGGATGCGACAGTACTAATAATTTAGCCAAAGTTTGGTAAATTATTTGCCTTTTTGCTGCATTTCATCTCATCAAACAATCATTTGATGCATTTCTCTTGCATTAAAAAATAATGTGTACATGGAAATGATCACACGAAGAAACGTTCGGCGCAAGCGCGCATTCTTTTTTTAATTGAAATCGTAAGGGACTGCGTAAGGTGCTCTGGATGTATCAAACAACATACTTATTTTGTATGATCTTATTTCCTCCTTCAATAGCTAAAGGAAAGCATGAATTATTTGGTAAGCACCTTACAATTTTTCCCACTGGGTGGTTGCGCACTTGCCTGGGTGTTTCTTAGCTACGCCAACACACAGGCAGCTAGTGCTAACCCTGCAAGAACATAAACTAATTTTAAAGTAATTTAAAAGTACTTTTTTTTCAAGTACAACTAGTTGAAATTCTAACTTTTTCTCTTGTAACCAACTGACTTATTTAACATGGGGTTGTCATTGGAGGAAGTCAATGGTCGTACTCTGCATGTGTTTTCAACTAATTTAAAATTAGTTTAAAAGCAACTTTTTTGACAGCCTGGAAAGCCTTCCGAATGACTTCTTCCGGATCGGCATCGTCTGTGGTACCAAAGGCATCTAGTAAAGAGAAAAAAGAAACAAACAAAAAATAATGATAAATAAGCCAATAATAAAATCTTCTAATAAAATCTTTACCTTTCAAAGCCGAGTAAAAGTTTGGAAAGTCCTTTAGCCTTTTTTTGCCGTGGGTACCATCAATGTTGAATTGAACAATTATTTGCTCGTTTAAAAGTGACAGGAGTCTTTTTTTTGGGTTTCCTCTCATAATGGACTTCATTGCATCAATCTATGGAAAAAAGTACGATTTATGAAATTTAACATGTTAATCAGGAATAGATTTTCGGATTTTTTAACAATAGTAATTTTAACAATAGTTTTGGGAGAGTGTATGTATGTATATCTGTCGCTTTAATATTTAATAAATAATAAATGCACTTACGTAATGAGATCTGTTGTCTTCGTTAATTTTTCTGTCGACGGCTTTGAAAACGTCTTCGTTGGCTATCGGAAAATCCGATCTTATGGAACTCACATCCGTTTGCTGCCGAACCAACGATTTTATTAGGACGGTTTGGTTCGCCAACACCTCCATTACAGCTTCGTTGTGTTGTTTTAGTTGTTTAAGTTCTTCTGTAAAAAAAATACGTTACGATATCTTATTATTAGAGAAAAAATCACGACAATTTGTCCAAGACTTAGCGTAAGGAGAATTTGGTGTTGATTTCAGAAAAATATTTTCAAGTTAGTCAAAATCAACCGCAAAGAAATACGCTAGCTATTGGACCCCTTGTACGCGTGTATTTACCTTTGACATCGTTTAGTTCTTTTTTAATAAAGTTCAGATCCTTACAATTTGAGCAATTGTTTTCAGCAGTTGGATTTAACCGTTGAATTTTAGATGGATTCGACATATTGATTTTAAAAAATTTCTGCAATGAGTTCTTGTTTGTTATATACTAAAAATTAAGAGATTGTGAATTTTTGCGTCTTATATTGAAAATTATGGTTTTATTAAGTTAATCAAAAAGAGGAATGAAGCAGTGGTATCAACAGTAAATGATTTTCTCGTGGCAAAGAGACAAATTTCCATTCTATTTTATCCAATTCAAAGTACTCTTCTGGACCCAAGTTTTCAGTATGTACAAGACAAATGCCTAAAGATGTAATAGAGTCAGTTGGTTCATTAAAAAAGCTTTCAATCGTAAGATATTTCTTTCCAGTCAAGAACACATTATTGTCAATTTTTTTAAAACCCGTGATTTTGATTGGAGTATTAGATATTACAGAACAATTGTTGTCAGGACATTTGGAACTTAGAAAATATCCACGTAACGAAACACTAATGATCTCACGTTTTTTGTGTTTTATGTGCACATCTTTTTCGTCATTAATCATTTTCTCATTATCTATTCTCTTGGAGACTTGCTGTAATATTTTTGAAGGTTTTCTTACATATTTTTTTAGCACTTGAAGATAATTCTCAAAAGCATATCCCGAAAACTTTGCTACATCACCAAACTCTTTAACAGATTCCGTTAAATGCAAGAGTACGTGGACATTATGCGACACGCTATTTTCTCCAAAAATTACAACATAGTTTTCGACGAACAACTGCAACATCATTTGAGCTGTGGAAATATTTTGCTTGCATTTGTTAGGGTATGATAGCAAACGGTAGGAGCAGTGCAGAAGAAGAAATTCGTAGTAAACATCGTCATGAATATTATTTTTTAAAACTACCAAGCCCGTGTATAATGCAAACTGACGGAACTCTGTTGCTTTCCAATTGGCTAATTCATCGAAACCTCTAGGTTTACGGACAAACTCTCTTGGAATATATGGTCGAAGTGATACTAAGTGATCAGATATATTCTTTTTGTTTTCTTTACTTAATTTGAAATGGTTTTTGTCGTTATGGATTCTTAAAATAAATTTTCTCATGACCCCAAGATCTATGAGATGCATTGGGTCCAGTGGTACTTGACTTATCATATTAAAACTTAGGGGACTTAAAAGGAGTTTTGTTGCTGATAAATTTCTTTTGGTGGTGATTTAAAAATTTCCTGGAGGTAAAGTCACTGTCAGATAATAACTCTCCAAGTTCAGTAGAATAAGTTAGGGTATTATTAATTTTCTTTCCAACTTGATTGCATTTAGTGCATCCATGACTTGAAGTATGGCCAACAATTCCACATACAAACGCTTTTGCTGGAGCATCACATATGAGTGCTCTAACTCTAAACGGAACTATTCGATTTTTAATAAAGATACCATCTTCTATTAAATGCTTTAGCTCTTCTATTAAACTGTACAGAAACTCATTAATATCATCAGGTTTTTTTTTTTCCTACGAACAAGCCAACACAAAAATCTGAAATGTTGTCTGCGTTCAGTATTTTCATTAAAATGGGCCATAGCTGAGTTCTTGAGCTTTTAAACAACGGTAGCCCATCAATGTTGATATTAGCAACAATTTCTTCTAATTGTGAAATTTCGTTTGCAACTCTGACTATCTGGTATTCTACACCAATATGACAGTAAAAGCCAGGATTGCATCTCACTATAGCCTTACTCTGAGTTTTTCCAATAAGCCCTGACGCACTCAATGGAACATCTAAATTTTCTTCTCTTAAAATTAATAAAAGTTCCTCTAAACATTTATGAGAAATTTCATTGTTTAAAAACCACTCTTTTAATTTTTTCCCGCACTGATTTCGAATAATTAGTCCCTTCATTTTGGTCTTCAATTATTTCACAAATTTGAAACTCTGGTGGCTGCGATGCACCGGCACTTGCTTCCACTTCATTTTGAATGTTATTTTTTTTGAAGCATTGATAAGTTTAGTTCTTTCTGTGCCTTAAATTTCCTTTTTAAATTTCTTTTACTATTGCCACTGATCATTTCTCCTCTTATTATATTATATTAAAGAATTGCACAAACAGTTATTTTAAATTGAATTTAACTTAATCACTTTCTTAACACTGCACAAAAAGAACAGCAAACGATCATAAACGAAATAAAACGCGCTATAGCATTCAAAATTGTGACCGAACTGACGCATGCTGCATGTATTTTAAACTAATTTTAAATTAGTTTCTTTTCAACTACTTTAAAATTAGTTATTTCTAGGCAATTGACTTTTTCATTCTGGCAGGGAAGAAACAAAAACTAATGCTTGTTGTTGTACAACAAACGCAGCCTGGACAACGCTATACTATTCGTCATAGCATAGCTCAGAGTCGGAGTGACGATCGCGAGTCTCACGTATGCGTCGAACGGACGGAACGTCGGTGTGTCACCGTGCCAGCATGTGTGGCTACAAATAAACGTCGCAAGTGATCGTTTAGTCACTTAAAGAATTTGCTTAGTTTGTCCCTTGTGTGACAAACTAAGTTGCTAAAAACAAAGAGTGGATGGATGTTTACGTTATATTAATTAATGTGTGGTTTAAGTGAATTTCTCTAGGTCGAGTGGGAATTCTAAACACTTTTTTTTATAAGTATAAAGAGTTAAACTTGGGGGCGCGAGTTATGTTGGGTGGAAATCCGGAGTTGAAAAAAAACACAAGTTGATTCTTCTGCTTTCAAAAACAAACTCGTTTATTTTGTGCTGCTTAACAATTTTTATAAGTTTTTGATTTACAGGAACGCATAAGCTAGATGAAGTTTCAGGGTTCTTAGAATTAACGTAAACAAAATATACTGTGCCCTACTTTAAATTAATTGCAACGTTACAATGTTGCAATCATAAAATATTCAATAAAAGCAAATCAATAAAATACTTTCAGTTCTTAGAATTAACATAAACAATTCTTAATGCTTTAAAGTTAGTTGATTGCGACATTACAATGTTGCAATCATAATCAATAAAATTATTACAAACAAAAGTTCAATTAATTACTAGTCAGCATAATTTGGTGCATTGGCCCTCTGTGGTTTGGGTGGTGGTTGTATCGCAGTTGTTGTTGTTGTTGTTGTTGATGTGGGTGTCGTAACTCGCGCACTAAAAACTTTCTTAAATACAAAACTCGCGGAGGGTTGAACTTAAAGAGACCGTGGTCAGTTTATTAGTATTCAACTTAAAACTAACAAAGTTAAAACAAAGGCAGCGAGAAGCGCTGGCCAAAAGAAAAAAGGAAATATATATCTGTGGACATTTGACAAAACAACCTCTTTCAAATTGACTAACTTTTCAGGAAAGCGAAAAAACTGTTTTACAGCTTCAATTTTGTATGAATAATTTTTTGCGAAGAAATTTAAAGAAATGTTATGGTTTATTATTGTGCACAAATATCAAGCAAACATTTCTCTTTAACAGTTTTTTATCTAAGGTCACTGGTTTTTTTTAAAAAAATAATAGTTTTAAACAAGATGTTTTGTCAAACGAATTTTTGAAAAAAAAATCAGCTTATATCACACAAGTTGTTTTATCAAAATGGTTTTGAGTGAAAACAAATGAAATCTTGGCCGCTTATGTCAAGACAAGTTGTTTTGCTAAACTGGCGTGTTAAAAAAAGAACAAAAGAAGTTGTTTTAGCAAAATAATATTTTTTTTTATTTAAAAACTGTTTACCCGTTTTTTAATTCAATGCTTTGCAATAAACAAGAAATTAATACAAATTATTTTTTTACTTGAAGCAACTCATTACATTTAATTTTTGCTTAAAAAATTGTTTTAAAAAACAATCATTGAAACAATAAAAAATCAAATATATGGACGATAATACAGAGATAATAATAATTAAAGGCACTTAAGCTGATTCCCCTTCATCAAGATCCGAGTCAATTTCGACTTGACCATCGCCTTCAGCTTTTATATTTTGGTAAAATCCGTGAAAATGTGTATCGATCAAAGGCAGCATGTCTAACAAATCCTTTTTTTTTTGTTTTTCGATATAGCTAATGGAGACGTGTAACTTGGAACCAATTGTGGATTTGGAATTTTTCGACGACGTGAGCTTATGTCTAGTTTCTTGAAGTCCTCTTCTGATTGTAATGACTGTTTGTATTGCAGAACACCAGGATTACTCTTCTCATACCGCATCCAACGAACCGTTTTCCACTCAAAGTTTCCACCTTAAAATTATAAAATATAAAAAAAAGATTTAATAAGAATATTTTGTAATAAGGCTATTTTTGAGTTTGTCTAAAATGTATCTTATTGTCTTAATCTTAATTTAAAGAGTTTGAATAAGATTTGCACAATTAAATACAATCTGGTCGAGTTCAGATGACAAAAATTTAGTTCAATAAAAATAAATATTCGGAACTCGTACATACCTGAAACCTTGTTCGTTCTCCATATATATTTCTCCTTCAGCAGAGTCTTAAAATCAAAGAAATCCTCCTGTTTTAAATCGTGAACAATGTAGTTCTTACTTGTAGCCGCTATAAGATTGACCCAGTCGTGTGGATGCTGAATAGATCCGGATATATTTTTCTTTTTACGTTCTATATTCGCGTGGACTGTGTCACATTCAAGATGCGTATGACCTACAACAAGAAATTTGTGATCTATAACTTCAATACTTCTGTGATCTTCCAAAACTTTTTCGAACATTGCGCAAAGATATGAATTGCGGTTTTGTCCTGGACAGGAATCGCTATACAATATGACGTGTTTTACTGATCCTGGTAGATCTAACAGACATTTAAATATGCAAGAACCAATATCATTAGCTCCACGCTTCGCAAGTGTTTCATTCCATATATAGCAGTCAGCCTTCTTCGTCGCCCCATTGTGCATTGTAAAATTGAAAGTCCACAATGGACGCTTATAGAAAAACATCGAAGCACGTAAATATGGAGTTGGCAAGCATTGTTGCAAGTCAAATGAATACATTTTTACAGTTTCATCCCGAATGGAAAGTTCCTTTTTTTTTTTTTTTTTTTTTTTTATTTTTTATTTAATTTCATTGATATAATTTTAATACTTTATAATATGGTTTATGCTCCATTACCAAAGTGGTTATCAAGGAGCTTGCTACATTGGCTTAAGCTTTATTTTATCTTAAGTTACGTTAAATTTAGATTGCAAATTGTGTTTAATTTTACAATTTTCAAAAATGACAATTATATTTACATGATTTTTATTTCTTTTTTTTTATATTCTTCAAAGCCTTATTTAAGTTATTATGTTACATTATTTACAGTATTTGTTAATAAATATTGTTTGACTCTAACTTTAAAAAGTTGTACTGACTGCAAGTTTCTAATTTCTATTGGTAATATATTATACGCCGTCGGCCCTGCATATCCATAACGCTGTTTGGTAGTTTCCAGTCTGCATCTCGCCACTACTAGGTTGCTGGTACCTCTTGTGTATTGTCAGTGTGAATGGGTTCTAAGCTGTGTTGTATTGTAACCGATGTTATGAATGTTTTTGAAAACGTGAAGTAAAAGTTGATATTTATAAATAGCTGCTATCGGCAGAATCGATTTATATTGTGTTGAGTATAGCTGACTACTGGGGAAGTTACGTGGTAGATTAAAAACTATTTTTATTGCCTTGTTTTGGATTCTTTGCAGTCTTTTCAGTTCACTTGTGTTTTTATAGGCCCAGCACATCGGCATATACATAAGATGTGAATGGAAAAGCGACATATAGATAAGATGTTTGGTGTTCATTGACAGTTTATGTTTAAATTTTTGCAGAATTCCGAGACCATAGGATAGCTTATTTTGAAGTTTTATAATATGTTTATTCCATTTGAGGTTATTGCTTAATTCAATCCCCAAGAATTTTACCTGCTTGCTCTCTAACACTTCAGATCCATTTATAGTAATCATAAAATTGTCTTCCTCTCTTGACTGCGGTGATAACATTATGAACTTTGTTTTTGTTGTGTTCATTGAAATTTTATTAACCCGGAAGAACTCTTGTAGCATTGAGACATCATATTCTACATTTGCACGTAATAAAGCTCTGTTAGCTGATGGGTAGAATAGGGCAATATCATCAGCAAATAAAAAAAGCTTTCCATTAATCGATATATTATGTATGTCATTTATGTAGATAAGAAACAGTATTGGTCCCAGCACACTTACTTGCGGCACGCCATAATTAGTTTTTTCAACTCGACTTCTTATTATCCCATTAAATACCATTTGGTATCTGTCATTTAGGTAGCTTTCAAACAACTCTAACGTTTTCCCAATTGCGCCAATATACTCCAATTTTTTTAATAAAATTTCATGGTTTACACATTCGAATGCCTTTTGGAGGTCTATAAACAAGCCTCCCACCTCTGAGTTGCCACGATCTAATCCCTCGCATACGTACTGTACCGCTTGAACTAAAGCTGGTTGTGTTCCTGATCCGACTCGAAATCCGTATTGAAGACTGTAGATCAACTTTATCTCCTCCAAGTGCTCACATATCTGCTGTTTTAAGATTTTCTCCACAACCTTGTTCATAATTGGAAGTATTGCAATTGGCCTGTAATTTTGTGCTTCTATTTTGCTTCCACCTTTAAATAATGGCAAGACTTTTTGCATTTTTAGTTTTTTCGGATAAATACCGGTTTCTACCATCATTGCGAAAAGTTTCTGCAATACCTTGGAAATTGCACAAGCCGAATTTTTTATGACTTTTACTTGAATATCATCTACACCAGCAGACTTGTTCTCATTCAGATCACTTATAATATCTTTAATCTCCTCAGCTGAGTTGACCTTCAATTCAAATTCCTTATCATTTTTTTTGCACTCATAAGCAAAATCTGCATCATCGTGGTGTTGTTTTTGTTGCAACATAAGTTGACACTTTCCATTTTCATCTAATGAATTTGCTATTCGCGATTTAAAGATTTCGCATTTGTTGCAGAGATCAAGTTGAGGTTTTTTAAATTTAAAATGATAAATTAAAATAATTACTATTTTTAATTTTTCGTAATCTGTGAGTGGAAGTACGGAAGAAAAAGCTTCAGGGGTTTTTGTGAACCATTTCATCATATCGCGAGTAAGAAGTTTTGGAAAGATGAGCCGATCGTTATGAGTCTCAAAACCGGCAGCCAGAAGTAAGGATGTGTATAGGCAGGCGCCGTCACCGGGTACCTTAACGAGGCGAGAAGGAGGTAGAGTTTTTGTACTGACTCCCATCAATGAACGAAGAGTCTCTGTAGCGGTCCCTGAGTGTTTCGATGTAATTTTTGCAGTGAAAGCTTCATTAACTCGACGAACAGTACGATTTGAAGCACGTTTATCGTTATGGATAGGCAAAGATGAATGGGCAGGGACGATACGCAAAGCGGCGACTTCTCTCGCGTGAGCACGTTCAGTATAGGAGTGGGGTAAATACTTCTTAACGAGGGGTAGCATAAGGTCCACGGCCGCGACTATTTGTTCTGAGATGTCTAACTGGAGGGATGCGTCGATCTCTCTTAGACGCTGGGAGAATAAAGGTTCCGCGATGTCGAGGGAGTTAAAAACGCTGTCAAGAGAGTCCTCGATCTTGTTCATAAAGGAACGCACGCCAGGATGCAGACGTAATACGTCTGTGACTTTGAAGTGGTGGGGTTTTCGCTGTTCGTCAGTTTGGTTCTGCACCGCCTGAACGGCCTTGACGTTGTTATACAAGGCACGGTACACATGAACTTCGGCGGCAGATGCGATGGATAGAATTTCATCCGAACTGAGTTTGGTTTCAGCTTTAAAAGACATTCCGTCGACAGTGCGTCTAACGTTATAAGAACTCAAGGAATCAATGATTCGCTTAAGTCTGTTGTCTGAGCTGCTTTGAGAGCTGGCGATCCTGATTGCGGCGTTCCACATATCTTTATGGACATAGACGTATTTGCCTTTGGTTTGTCGATAGTCATTGGTATCGCAGAAGTATTTGGGTAAGTGATCATAGAAGAGTACGGCAACGAAATCGTGTTCGTCCGCGTAATAACGTGCATTGAGGTTTTCTTCGAAACGCTTGTCTACGGTACCACTGACGAGAGTGAATGTAATTTCGTACTGATTCAGGCGTGGACCGTGTCTTTCTATGTGATAAATACGACCGGCTGGTGTCATCACATGGTTCAAGATGAAGGGGGCAACGTAGGTTGAAAACTTGTGCCGATAAGTGGCGGAAGGATCGCCGAGAAAAGAAAAGGTGATGTATTTCTCGTCGTTATGTTGGGAGTGAGAGACAGCGACGTTTGTTGGTTTAAGAACAATATTTTGTTCAAGAAGAACCACAGGAGAGAAGAAATTTATCATGTGACAAATCTTCACATCCTTATTATCAAAATAAGACAGACGGTCTTCCATCGATATATCGTACACGTGAATCTCAAAAACGACGTCCGCCGGAATGGTACAATTTTGGGCGCCTCTGATACAGCGAGTACCTGTTACATTGTTTAAGTCAAAAAGGGCGGCGGTGTTAGAAGTGATGGTGCCAGAAGATGCCATAAGGGAAAGGTTGAGTTGGTCGCGAGTCTTTCGGGCACCGTCTTTAATATCGGCGACCATACCGCAAATGTGGACGTTGCGTATATCCTTTTTAGCGCAAAACATGGCATTGCCGCCTATATCGGCAAAAGAAAGGGAATGAGCTGCGCACGGCTGAAAAAGGTTGTATTTCTCATATATAACTGTGGTTTCTCGCGACGGCAGCGATTTCGTGGTCATTTCTGGTGAGGCTGGGGCGTAAAGTGAACTTCAAACCTGGGTAAGCCCCTTTAAAGGCTTTGAGGACATCTTCATGAAGTTCTGAGTATGTGATCTCCAAGTCACGGGACAGGGGTACGGAGTCGAGAACGGTGCCTTTAAGAGCATCAGGACCGTATGCGAGAATGGCGTGTTGTAGAAACGCTTCAGCAACCTCCTTTTTGACTCCATCAACGTCGACACCAGAGGTTTTTATTGCAGCGTTTATGTCAGCCGGTGTAGGACCACCGCAGCGGGGAACGCTAATGACGGCGTGTTGTGGGTTTCCGGTAAGGCTGGGGCGTTTAGTGAAAACTGGGATGGTACGTTGAATGAAGAAATCTTCAGCTACCTCCTCTTCGACCCCATTAACGTCGACAACAAGGGTTGTATTCATGTCGGCTGGTGTGGGACCACCGCAGCGGAAGGGAAGGTCGAAAGGGGAGAAATGTGGGGCGCTTGCACAGCGTATAATTATTTCGGGCACTTGGACAGTGCGCACTATGACGTCCGGGATCTGCGCTGTTTGGGGAACGTCAATGAAAAAATCGACGACGTATTGTGGGAGTTGAGAAACAAGAAAACGTGCTGAACGTGCGATAACGCGGGTGAAGAATCGTTCAGAAAGGTAGAACAAACCCACGAAAGCACCGGCAAGGGAGGGAAGTGCGAGAATGGTGCTGATGTAAGTACCACGGCGAGTGCCGATTCTACGGACTAACATCGGATAAACCACTAGAGTGTGGGTAACAAGAGTTAAAGTTTGAAGGTTATAGCAAAGTGAACAGTATAATCTTAGAGGAAGCATGACAACGGAAAAGATAGCGCGAGCGGCGCTTACGTCATCAGTCAAAACGTTAGACAGATCATAGAGATGGTTGAAAAGAGTAGAAAGAAAGATCTTAAAAACACCGAACATAGATTTGGTAAGAGAAATAGTTGCTTGTAGGATGGAACCTACGAAAACAGCGGTGTGACCGGTGGATTCCTCATAAACGGGAGCTTCTAATGGTATGCCGCGTAAAGCATGAGCAACAGCCTGCGGAGATAGGTTCAGTTCGGCGAGAGAAAGCAAAGGGTTAGGGCAATTGCGTATACCAGTTGCAATTAAAGAATTAAATTCGTATAAGGGTACCAAGGGGTTTGGGCAATTGCGTATACCAGTTGAAATTATCGAGATAGTGTGAGGTATGATACGCGATGCCGTTGCAGTAGATGCTAGAAAAGTAGCAACACTGGGAGTGAAAGCAAAAGCATTCGAAAAGTTTGGCTTAAAGTTGTCTAAACCGACACAAGCCGAAGAGAAAAGATAGGTGTTGATCATTTCGGATAGCCAAATGAAATGATCAGGAGAAACATGGAAGAGACCAGGCTGGGTGCAAGAAACACCATAGATAGGAACATCCTGGTATACCATGTTCGCTAGAGTGAACAAAGTGACCCTAATTGGTGGACAAGGTCCTAGGATAGAGGCTACTTTAGCCACTACGTGTTCATCGAAGAGAGAGAACCAAAGCAGGTAGCAATAGCCGGGAGTGTGGTAAGTTGGCACACCACGGGAAAAGGGGAAAGCTGGGATGATTTGTTTGGAATAAGACATGTCAAATGAAGTTTTATATTCGCAAGGCGATTAGTTTCGATTGACAGTTTTAAGTATTCGCAAGGCGATTAGTTTCGATTGAACGATTGGTTTCGTAAAAACGATTGGTAGATTCCGAAAGAAACGATTGGTTTTTGCGTGAACGCTTGATTTATATCCGTAAAACGGTTGAGTGAGCTCTATGTAAAACAAGAGGGCGCAATTGATTAATGTTCAAAGGTCGAAATATATCTTGGTACTTTGACTCCGATACTGGATCAGGATATTTTTCAGTATACATTTGGTACAATTTGGAAAGATTGAGACCACGCTGAAAATACAATTGCTGTGTATGACGACGACTATAATGACTTTCATACTTGGGAATGCTGTTTATATGTTCCATTACTTCGTTGCATTTTTCGATCGTTGATTTGTGTGGTGGCGCGTGCTTGCCACGTCGATCATTTGAAATAGGTCCGCACTGTTGAAGTATTTTGTGATTATTGACGGTTTTGATACTTTGATCAGTCTCTCCAAATATTTTTAAAAAACACCTCTTGCACACTCGAACTCTTTGGCCATTTATCTCGAAGTGGTACCAGTACACGTATTCCCGGTTGCGAGAATTTGATGCTTTCTTAAGAGTTTCGGTTTTCTTAGTTTGAACGTCGATCATGTTTGAAATATATTGGCGTCGCTTATTATAATCTCCTAGGGCCCAGTAAACTTTAAATATTTCTTCCTGTTGCTGAAAATTTATTTTGTTGTGACACAATTGTTTGCATTCCCCGATTTTTTCAACTTTTTTGGCAGGGACTTTTTTATTCTTGTATGTTACGTATTCTTTTCCTAAATTTTTGTTTAGTTTATTAGTTTTCTTCGATGTTGTTGGCGTTGGCTCAGACATAAGTTGTGCTTCATCAAACTGTGGGGACACTGTGTCGCTAAGGTTAGACTCCAATGCAACAGCCATAGCTCGCATACTCTCAGAAGTTGTATTTAAATCTGAATTCCCCGAGGGAATATAATCTGAATCGTCGAAATCTGTTTCATGGAAAATATCCTCAATGCTTTCGCAAGAATTATTCATGGAAACATCATCCTCGTTACTTTTTTCAATTTGTTGCTCACGGAGAACAGTCACCATACCACCAACTGCACCGACATTAAAAGATGTGGCCGTTTCATTCGGAAGTGGGCTTAACACCGACCCATCTCTATGAGTAAACATTTCTCTTAACATTAATCCATCTCTACTAGCGAACACTTGCCGATTTTCGTCAGTAGGTATAATGAGAGGGTTCTGGCTCAGGAGCCTCAGGAGCGGTGTGATTCATAGAAGAACGCGTCGCACATTTTCGTGCGACACCTAGTTTTTTGTAGTTTTGTCATCTGTCCGTCGCCCGCCCAGTGCCCCCCATCCACCGCCCCCATCCCCGTCCCCTTACCCACTCCATCCCCTGCCCCCTGTCCCCTGTCCCCCCGTCCAGAAGCGTGCACCAAAGTTGACGGCAGTTTTGTTTTGACTTATGTCCGTCCCCATCCCCCGTCCCCCCGTCTGTCCGTTTGCGGTTTTTTGATAAGCAGTTGCATAAAATATAAAAATGTTTTGTTTTTCAATGCTTTGGCTTTGGTTTTTTGATAAGCAGTTGCATAATACAATGTATAAAATTTTTTCGATAAAATATAAAAAAATTGCTTCCTTAGGTTTTTTGATAAACAGTTGCATAATACAATGTTTAAAACTTTTTCGATAAGAAGTTGCATAAAAAGTTTCTTTTTTATCAATGGTTGAGAAAATGAAAAACACAGTTGTGCAATAATTTTTAAAATACATTAAAAAATTTTTTTCAATGCTTTGGAAAATAAAAAATTGCTTCCTTAGGTTTTTTGATAAACAGTTGCACAATACAATGTTTAAGACTTTTTCGATAAGCAGTTGCATAAAATATAAAAAGTTTTTGCTTCGGAAAAAAAAATAAAAAATTGCTTCCTTAGGTTTTTTGATAAGCAGCTGCATAATACAATGTATAAAACTATTTCGATAAGAAGCTGCATAAAAAGTTTCTTTTTTATCAATGGTTGAGAAAATGAAAAACACAGTTGTGCAATATTTTTTAAAATACATTTTATTACACAGAAAGAAACAGTTGTGAAATATTTTTTAAAATAAATTTTATTATACATTTAGAATATATATATATAAATGTTAATATCTCATCATTAATAGGAAGTCCATCGTGGTTCTTTGAACATAACTGCATATAAATTGTAGAGTTTTCTTATACTTTGATATCGTGACCACAAAATTATACAATTACAAATATCATACGTTTCCTTATCTGAATTTTCAGCAAAACAACAGTCTTCCCTATGTAAACCATGTATTGAATATGAAAAACGAAGAGATGATCTCGTTTCAGTTATCATATCCTGAAAAAATTTAACATGATCGGGGTCGATTAATTTTTCATATGTAATTAAGAATTTTTCTAGTTCGCACGATGAAACCATAGTTGTTTATTTCAAGTGAGAGGTATACTATAAACTAATCTGTTTTGTTTTTTAATTATTCTTTATTAAAAAAAAAAAAAAAAAAAAAAAAAACAAACCTATGATAAGGTCCAGATATAAATGTTTTCTCAGAGTCGTAATATAAAAATTCTGTATAAAAGTTCAAGCGTTTTACAGTTTCTTTCATAGTTGTTGGTCGTTGTTGATCGTTGGTTCTAATAATTAATAATAATAATAAATTAAACTTTCAAAATGGAGAACAGGAAAAATACATTGAAAGCTTTGAATGAGCTTACAAACAAAAGGAAGAGCATCATTCCGTTGAGTAATATTCCATTCAACACTAAATTAATTATATTGAAAGCGAAGAGGACAAATACTAAATTTGGATGGAAGATCATGTTGGAATTGGAGAAAAATGTTATGTTTCTACCTGTTTTTTACAATGAAATGAGTGATGAAACTCTGGAGAGCTTAAACTCAGGAGATTTCTCTATTGAGAGAATGCTTATAAATTCGAAAAATCCAATGTATTTTGAATTCAAATTTTCTTGTAAGAATAAATAAAATTAAAAAAGTATTTATGTGTCAGCCTTTTACCCTTTAAATAAAAAAATCATAAATAAAGCAAACAGTTGTTTTTATTTTAATTGTACAATATTTGTACATTTATAAATGTGAAATTGATTACTTATAAATCTAACAAATCCAAACATTGATTTGTTGCTACACTTAATGTTCCTTATTGTGCTAACTTTTTCATATTTATAGATAATTCCCATTAGTTGCTTTAGGAATTTATCTTCAAAAAACCATTCAATATCGCTTCCAATATCCATTTTAGAGGGAACACCATGCATCAAGTCATCAGTTTCAGCATTCAACACTTCATCATTACACCATTGTTGAATTATGTTTTTCAATTTTGATACTTCTACATTATTTTTAAAATTTATTTCAAAAGTTGGTTTTTCCTTATAACTTTGTGAAGTTATCATAAATTTGGTACTTTTGAATAAATTCATAACATTTATATCTTCATGTTTAATAGAATTATTGCAACTAGCATGTTGGTGTTGTTGTTTTTTTAGGTTTTTATTAGGATTTGCTGATTTTCTTCGTTTTTTTAATGCTGGTTCCTTGCTTTCATTATGAGTTTTTTCAAACACTTCGTTGAAGTCTTCATGACATTTCAAAAATTCACTCTCGTCATGGTTTTGTTGTGGTTGTTGATCTTCTTCATTCTTATTAACATCATCATTATGAGTTTCCTCCAACACTTTATCCAAGTTTTCATAATATGTCTGAAGATCACTCAAAAAATCGATGTCCTTGTCAGCACCCCAAAATACATCCTTATTCATACTTTTTTGTTTAACGTTAGTTGAATTTTTAATTGAAACTAATAAATTTTTCAAAGTGTTGAAACTATTTATAAGTAAATAACCTTTCAATTTGCGTTTGGTTTTGTATTTATCTACATATTTCTTTGTTTATGAAGAAGAAAAAAATTTTTTACAACGATGAAATCGAATATAAATACAGCTGTCAACATTATGGAAAATTAAAAATGTCTTTTATACGCGACGAAGTAGCAATGGCTAGTAGTGCTGTTCGCGATTTAGTGGATTCGATGACTGAACCACAAATTGACGATTGTTTAGTAATACCCCAGTCGACTTTTGAAACTGTTAACACGAGTGATCATCAATTTTGGAGCGATGTGTGGAGGAACGACCGAGATATTCACTCAATAATGAAAATCTTTAAAAAAATGATGGAGTATTACATCAAGGAAGAGTTGAGAATTGATGAGAACTACTCGATAACAATAAAACTAGTGCTAGTGAAGCGGGTGACTGCGAATAATTTATATATATTTAAGTGTGAAGTACCAGCTCAAGAATTGATAGGAATTGAAAACTTAGCATTAAGAAGAGAAGTCTCATTTATTCCAAAATGTGTATATTATCTAGAAGTGTGTAATGCGAAAGTAAAAATGTACAAAAATTATGTAATGAAAAATATTTTATTAATAGATATTTAATAAAGTTACAATGTTTTAAACTGAAAATTTTTGTTTTTCATTTTATTAACTAGAGTATTATCTAAATATTTTTATTGAAACTACAATTTTTACAACGATTTAAATTATATATATTTGTGTAAAGTTGAATAATTTTATTCGCCTCATCTTCCATACGGTTGAATGATGAGCAACCACAAGTGTCTGGTCCTACTGTACAATTATTATCTGACCACGGACAGTTTTCAAAATGTTCACCAAATCGGGAATTTATTTTTCTTAAATTGTTTTTGTATTCCATTTTCGTTTGAATGTTAATAAGTCTATCCTTTTCATCCTCCGGTATGATGTGTGAAAATTTTTTCAAAAAACTATAGATATCCTTTATAATAGTCATTTTTTATTTCAAAACTACTGTATTGTCATATGTAGAGTTCGATAATAAGCATTAACATCAATGATTTCTGGTTTTATAGCATAATTTGAACGTTGATATAATTCTTGTCTAGTTTCATTATCATTTTGATTTATTTCATCATTATATTCAAAGCAATAGATATTAAGTGTACGTAATTCATAATTGCTATAGTAGGAACATTTAATTCGTATTTCAAATGTTTCATATTTCAAATTAAAGTGACGATGAAAAACTCCTGAACTCTCATAAATTCCACCAATTTGCATTTCTTTCTCTATTAGATTTCTCCTGAAAACCTCAATTGCATCTTCAACAGAAAATTTCCTTTCTGGAGTTGGACTATTTCTATGATAACGATCTACATTCTTTTGGTAGTCTGAATCATCATCATAAGTAGGTACTCTGTATGGATATCTCAATGTTGTGGTCGGTGTTGAGGTGCTTGTATTAATATCATCATATTTAACATTTTCCAATTGAAGGGTTATGTTAACTTTTATTTGAAGTGAAGTATTCGGGATCTGTATGACAAAACTAACCTGTTTTCCATATTCAATATTGTAAAAAGTAGTAGTATTTTCACGTCGTTCATGTAAATAATTTCTAGTTTGATAGCATGTAATATGACGTATTTGTAATATTACGTATGCAATAAATATAAATAATAACAATTTTCTTGAGCTCATGTTTCTATGTTGAATCTTTCCCTGACCACAACTATTTAAGTAATAACCATTTGTAAAGTCTGTATATAGTCTTTTACATCAATAATTCTCACTTTCAATGGTTCATAATTTGGATCTTGAATTCTAATTCTTTCAATTTCACCATTGCTTAGAATCATTTCAGTTTCTGTTTCCCGATATTCAAGGCATTTAATGCTCAATCTTCTCTCTTCAAATCTACTATCATAAGTACAACGAATTGGAATATCTACATTTTCATATTCAAGGTTAAAATGTCGATAAAATACTTCCTTAGAATCAATAATTCCACCAATTTCATTTTCTTTAGTAATTAAATCCTTATGAAAGGCTTCTATGGCTTCATCCACAGTAAAAAGTCTTGAAGGTATTCCTTGAGTTGTACTCTCAAATTCTACAGTTGTTGTTGTTGTTGTTGTTGTTGTTGTTGTTGTTGTTGTTGTTGTTGTAGACAATTCTCTTTCTATCTCAGTACTTAATAGTTCATTAAAATATATTGGTTCAGTTTCTTTCAACAATAAAAATGATATATTAATTTTCAAAACATTATTATCGGGTAGAGTTAAATTAAATTCAATACTTTTAGAGTTTTGATTAATAATAGGTATAGTAGTATTTTCCAATTTCCAAAATGGTACACTATACACATTTTTTAAAAAGAACAATAATGTTAAAAATAGAATAAATTTCATTTTATGTTTTATTTTTAGAGATATATACGCCGTTAAATTTCAGTATGAAATGATGAGAATATCTAATTTGGTTGGTTTTATATAATAAGTTTTTATTATGTATTATTTATTTTTCATATAGATTATTATATAACATATATTCATTTAAAAGTAATGCTGATTTCAAAGCACATCGTATTTGACGTTGTTTCCTCGTTTTGTTGTTGTTGTTGTTGTTGTTGTTGTTGTTGTTGTTGTTGTTGTTGAAGTGGTATTGGCATTGACATGTTCTTGGATACATATTATACAACATTGATAAGTTTATTTCATCACATTGTGGAATATCTTCGATATTGAAAACACGCTGTTTTAAAAATTCTTCAATCCACTTTTGTTTCTCCGTCCCCTTTACATACACTTTTTTATTCTTCAGTAGAGGTTTTAAATATCTCTGAATGTTTTTAAATGAATCGCTTCCATAGTCCCATAGCAGATTATGATGATTTAATTTTAACCAATTGGATTGACGTTGATCATCTTCACTTAAATCCTTGAATTCGAATGGAGCTTTTATGTGGAAACAGTGGAATTCATCTTCACTTAATACAACTGCTATCTCCTTAAAAACAAAACGATTATCGTAGATTTTAAAACCTTGAACATCAACAGTTGCAAACATTATGTTAAATAAATAGCAGTAGTTGTCAGAACCCTTTTTATATAGAATGTCTGTATACATGTGTGTATTTTTATTAAATTATTTTTTTAATAACATTTGTGAGTGGTGTATATTCAAAGACTTTATCGTGAATGAGCATACAATAAGCTGATGTACTTGGAGGGACATTTGTTCGAAATTTTAATTCAATTCTAATATCTATTGGTCCTCCTTTTACACTCTCATTTTGATGAGAGACATCTAGAACAATTATTGGTGCAATGCTAGCAAAATTTTCTGGTGATAAAAGTGGTTGTGGAGAACGTCCATAGTATCCTTGTTGAAATTTTTGATACATATCATAGAGTAAAGCGTAACGATTATGATCAAATCTAATGTTGAGGTCGTCATAGGGATATACATCAGAGTTAAGATGAACTTTTACATCTGATAAGTTACAATGTATGAACTTATTGTTGTTTTTAAATCCTAAAAGTATAAATCGAGGTCTTTCATTTTCACCTGCCAGTTTCACATTCCATAAAATATTTGTACTTTCAACAAGAGAAGGATTATAATAAACATCCCAACTTCTAAACGATATATTAAGTGGTAGTTTACTATTTATTGTTTTTAACATTTTTAATCGGTAATCATCTGAAAGATGAATGTGTGGTACTTTCCATGTGATATTCAAGAGCTTTAATATAAGATTGTCTGTTTTAGTAGTTGAACTCATAATGTTCTTGTCATCTTTAGATCGTATCAAAATCAATTCATGTTTACAATTCACAATTAATTTGTCAAAATCTTCTGCAAATCCAAGTAAATTCTTTAACGGAACACAAAAATTAAAATGTCCCGTTTTAAGTAGAATATTATCTTTTTCAAATGGACACCATCCAGCGTTTTGAAGATTTATACTTTCAAATGCATTAAGTGATACATAATTTTTCATATCTGATGCAATTCCCAATTGTCTTGTACGATCAATTTCTACCCCATTCATCTCATATCGAATTTCATCAAATAAATATGCTATACAGTTGTTCAAGAGTTTAACAGTTTTTGATATAGAATTATCGCTGTTGGATACAAATCCCTCAATATACAAAAGACTCTCACTTGGTAATACATACAAGTCCTGGTTTTGTATTGGTATACGTATTTCATCATCATTTTTAAATGATTGTAAATATGATGTATAGCTGTGATATTCTTTTTTCACTATACTCTCGTCGAAAAATGGTTTGTATAGAACATTTATTACGTCACTCATATTGGTTTTTTAATTGTAATCCAATGCTTTCTAAAAATTCTTTATTCGATTTAGTTAAATAAATTCTATGTCTTGACCTTTTAATAATTGGTTTTTTATTTAGATTTGATTCTTCTTTTGTTGTTTTTGTTGTTGTTGTTGTTGTTGTTAGTGGACTAGTGAAGTGGTTGTTATGTAATTGCTTTTTATTAAAAACTATCATTCTTTATATAGGCTTTAAATGTAATCTTATTGATATTTTTTCACCGCGAAAATTAATTAGGTTACCACCTTGATCTACAACTTTAAGAACAAGAGTGCTGATTTGTTTTGTGTTAACTGGTAAATATATAACATTAACTGGTATTTCTGTAATTTTGTATCCTGGACTAACTCGAAGGGAGAACTGATGAATTGTATGCACATTTATTCCATTTATATATGATCCATTGATAATATTACACTCAATTGATATTGTATTTATTTTAGAAATATCTACCGGATTATCAGAATAATTTTTAACATCAGGTTTCAATATTCTGTTACTGAATCCTAGTAATGATCCAATTGAACAACTTCTATTGAAGAAAATTGGATCCTTGGAACTATAAATTTCTGTTTGCAATGTGTTATAGTTTGCTTTTATATCTAATAATCCAGAGTTATATGATTCATATTCATCAACAATTTTCTCAGATAAATCTGTGAATTCATACGTTCCTATTGGTATCACAATAGTCTTGTCACCAATATGAAACAAATTGTTTTCTTCATCCACATTTGGAATAGAATGATAAGAGTCGAAGCTAATCAAACCACAAACATAATCTTGCTTAAGTTCTATAGGTGGAAAATAATTTGCAACAAGTTGTGATGAATTTCCATTTATTGTTAAAGTAAACGACATGTTGTTGAACAATCATTAAGTAGTTAACTAAAATATTTTTCTTATACATTATTACATTTATATTAAATCATTTGCATCAATCCAAGAATTATGATCTGAAGAGAAACCTAACCATTTAACAAAAGCTCTATTATTACGTTTTCTTAAAATTTTTTCAACTAAATATGTTTGTGGAAATTTGGTTTTTATTAATTCATATTCATAGAAACCTCCTTTGATTTCATTTCCTTGATAATCTTCAAGTATGTATGTAGTAGGGTTTGTATTTTGAATAGTTTTGATTTTAAATATTTCAGTTGTCCAATTTGGTGTATAACCTTTTTCAAATGTATGTTTATATTTACTTATTCTAACATTATCATTTAACTTAAATTTTGGTTTATGAAAAATTTTAGGATTATTATAAACAGTTTTCAGTATAAATTTTTCATTTGAAGAATTTACTTCATTGGGCGTCATCTTAATAGTTCTATGAAATGTATTATTATATTGGTTAACTAGATTTTTATAGTTATCAATCCATTTGTATGTCCCATTAAAGCTAAACTCCTTCCACATCATTCCCTTTAAAGTTCTATTGAAGCGTTCCACTATCGATGCTTTTAAAGTTGAAAATGTTGAATAATGATTGATACCTTTCAATGCCATTAATCTCTTAAAATGTGCATTGTAAAATTCTTTTCCATCATCCGTTTGGAGATTTTTTGGTATACGGTTACTTCTGTTGAAAATATTTTTCATTGCGGTTGTAACGTTTTCTCCAGTTTTATTTTTAATAGACTCCGCCCATGCCTTCTTTGAAAATGTGTCAATAACAGTTAGAAGATAACGATAATTCCTATTAACATCACTATATGGAATCATTTCCACTAAATCTGCTTGCCATAAATCATCAATTCCTTTTATAATTACATGTCTTCTTTTAAAATTTTTCCGTGCTTGTTTATGCAGTTCTTCAACTATATCTCGTTTATTATTCATTATCATATATAGTATGTTATGTATCTCGTTATTGTAAACCTTTTATTTTTGGATATTTTATTTTTAATTTTTTAACCTCATCTGCATCAGGCTGATTTTTTCCGACTACATATTTAAATAAGAAGTCTTCAATAGTCTTTAAATAATCATTAAGTTCTTCAAAGTTTTCCTTATATACAGATTTTATTCTATTATCAATTGCCGCCTCAATTAAATCTACATCATTTCTTATGTCATCCTTCAGTGCAATGTTTAAATCTCTTATTTTATTTTCTAATCTATTTGTTATATTGTTAAGATTCTCCATGGTAGTGTTTATATCTATAATTTTCTTTTCATAGATGCTTGTTATCTTATTTAGATTCTCAAAGAAAAATATACGTGAAATGGCATCATTATCATCATTTGGTAAACCTAAGTTGATAACTCTTTTCATCTGTAAATTTAGGTTTTTATTTCCATCTAAACTCCAACCGATTGTATTTTGTAAAATTGCTTTGATATTGGCTTTGATATTTGCTTTACTATTGTTATCTCTCGATGAAGAATGACCAAATTTATCAATATTTGAATACATTTTTTAGCTATATAATTATATTAGCTTCTTTCAACTCTTCAATGATGGATATTATTTCGTTGTTATGGTTATTATGTCCAGCAGTTGATGATGATATAAGTAATCGTAATCTTTCAACTAATTCATTGGGATCATCCCAATACACATAATTCGATTTTTTGTCAATAGATTTTAAGACTTTAAGACCTTGTCCACGTATAAGTGCGTTTGGTAAATTAAATATCTTTCTTATTATACGTTGATATTTATAAGATTTAGTACCTTTAATTTGATCAGTTGAGTTATAATTACGCTTGTGAGCATTTGTAGATAAAAGAATATCTTTATAATTTTGTAAATCCCGTTTAGTGAAATGAATGGGATTTGTGTGAAAAACTAATTCAAATAGACCAGGTGTCATCTGCCATTTATATTTTCCAACAGAAATTTTATTTTCATTAGGGATTTTTAAAAGTTCTTTTCCATATCTCCATCTTCCCAATGAATCTATATTGAATCCATATACTTTATCCAATTTTTTACTATCCTTAAGTATTTGTATGTTTTGTTGTAGAGAATTTTTTTGTTTTCGGGTATTATGTGATTGTTTAAGGTGTTTGTAATCTGTGTTTAATTGATCCTTAGCCTTACGCTTAAAATGTTTATATTTTGTCCATAGTTCTCGATCATTTTCAATGTCTTCTTTTACTCTGTTTTCTTTTTGCACTTCATTTTCTATCAAATTGTTAATATCCTCATTATTACTAGTGTTATTATTTTTTGAGTTGAGAATTTCATTTGATATAACAGGATGATAAATTTTTTTAAAGTTAGTTTTTAATTGTTTTTTAAATTTTAACTTTTTTCTTATTTTTAATTTCTTATCTGTTTTTTCTTTTTTATTCGTGTTATCAATATTTTTTGCTTTTTCATACCTAACAGGTACTAAATCGTTATCAATGTTATGAATTTTGACTTTATTACTTGAGATTTCATTAGCATATTTCTCTTGCCGCAACGAACGTTTATTCTTATTGCGGAGATCTCTTAATCGCTGTTTAAAATTTTGTTGCAACCCTTTGTTTTTGCGTTTTATAATAATTTGTTTTTTAACTCTTTGTTTTGCTTCATTTTCAAAGTCAGATTCAGATTCTGTACTATAATTTATTGTGTTTTTGTATTCAGCATCATTATCAAAGTCAGATTCTGACTTCACATTATAAGTAACATCGTCTTTGTTTTCTTCATCAACATAATTCTCATTGTTTAAATCTTTATCAAATTCTACTGTTTGAATGTCAGGCTGTTTGGTATTTAAACGTTGATAATATTTTAATGACTTTGTTAATTCATTTTCAATGTTGGGTTTTATCTTCTTTATATGTTGATATGGTTTGTTATGTTTTAGTTTATTTTTGTTCAATGAACTGCGCTTTTTTAAAATTGTTTTATCATTCATTGCTGGGTCAAGTGTTGATAGATATTGTGGATCAACATTTAAGTGTATATTTTGAGTGGATTTTTGTGATAGGTCATCATCAATAGCATCCCAAAACATTTCATCATTATTTTCTTTTTTGATTTTAGCAAGATCGTTAGTGTGTTTTTTGTCTTTGTTATATTCATTGTGTTCATCTTTGTTAAGCTTTCCAATAATTTCATTCAATGGCTTTGAAATGGGTTGAAATGTATTTTCAAGCAACTCAACTCGATCTTTTTCACCTAATTTTATTTCCTTTAGTTTTTCCTTTAAGATTTTCCGAGTGTTGGCAAGGTTTGTTAAAACATTGAGGTTTGTATTTTTCATGATTATTGTTTCTGTTTGCTATCTAAAATCAGATCTGGTGTATATCTGATACCGATCTGGTATATATCTGATACTGATCTGAGGTGTAACAGGTGGTGATCTGATTTTTATATATGTATGAAATTGTCAAAACCTTTTCGATATCGACCCTTGTTTATAGTATCATCTTTATTTATCACAACAAAACCATACTTTTCTTTCCAACATTCATTACAAATCCTTATAAACATTTTGAAATCCATGTCTCCAATAACATGATCATTAAAAATATGCTTTAAATTCATTTCATCTTGCTTGAATATAATAATCATGTTTGTATTATCACGTATTAAATGCTTAGGAATTTTTGTATAGGTTTGACACAAATAAAAACAATCAATTTGCTTATGCCGACCCATACAAAAATACTCTCGTATAGTGCTTTGTTTGTCGCAAATAACATCATCAAAAATGAAAATTGAATTTGATTTAGCTTTATCTGGACTAATAACATCTTCGTTTTCTGAGAAAGTGTAGAGATTTATTCCTTTTATCGGCGCAATCAGTTTCTTCAAATATTCATATTTTGGTTGATATAAAGATTTTGAATATATGTATATGTTTTTAAACTTTAAACCATTCGGATTTACAATTAGACTAATCATAACGTTAGTTTTACCGCAATTTGATGGTCCAACCAATAAAGCACGTATTGAATTAGGTAAAAGAGGACTGTGAACAATTTTGTTTTTTTTATCATTACTTAAAAAGTCAACATTTTTAACGTTAAGCTGAATACGTTGTTTAATTAATCTCATTTTGAATACTATATTAATTGGTATATAAATCAATCATTTATATATTAAAATCATCATTCTCCTTTTAAACTCACAACCAAAATGTTAATTTTATTTTGAAAATGGGTATAATATATAAGGATAGTGCACATCAGAAACAGTTGAAAAGAGGATATGGCTTCATAAACAACTTAATAAATTCATTACCAGTTGAACTTCATTTACCAGGATATCAATTTTGTGGACCAGGAACAAAACTTCAAAAACGTTTAGAAAGAGGTGATAAAGGTATTAATCCATTGGATGCAGCTTGTAGAGAGCACGATATTGCATATTCACAATCGAAAGATATAAACACACGGCATCAGGCTGATAAAATTTTATCTGAAAAAGCTTGGCAAAGAGTTACATCCAAAGATAGTGATTTGAAAGAACGTGCCAACGCTTGGTTCGTAACAAATGCAATGAAAGCAAAAATTAAATTTGGAATGGGTATGAAGAGAAACAAGGAAAAACGTAAACCGAAAAGAAGGCAAAATAAGCGCAAAAAGTATAAAAAACCTAAAGTGAATGGAAAGAAACTCTTTTCGTTAGCTGTTAAAAAGGGTGTCAAAATGTTAATAAAGAAGAAACCAAATTCATTCAATGATGCATATAGAATAGCCCATAAAGCTGTACAATCAAGTTTTAAACAGAAAAAATCACAAGTAAACATACCACGAGTAATCCCAGTTCCAAAAATTGGTGGAGTCTTACCATTAATACCAATTTTAACAGCACTGGGTGCTCTTGGTGGTATAGCTTCTGGAGGATCAGCTGTTGTAAAAGTCTTAAATGATATAAAAAATGGGAGGGAACAATTATCTGAAGCTAATCGCCACAATAGATATATGGAGTCGATAGCTATGGGTAAAGGTCTATATCTCAAACCATATAAACAAGGTTATGGTTTGTTTTTACGTCCTCATCCAAAAAATTTTTGAAAAAGCTACCCAAAAGACCATTAACCGATGTTGATTTAATAAAATATTGTAAATGTCTTAAATATTTTAGAGGAATTTTTATGAGAGATTCTTTACCAACAAAACCCCATGCTCAAGAATGTGGTATACTTAACTTGGATGATGTTAACGGTCCCGGTACTCATTGGGTAGCTTACTATAAAAATAAAAACTATAAGGAATATTTTGATAGTTTTGGAAACTTGCAACCCCCATTAGAACTCATAAATTACTTAAAGACACCAATATATTACAACTATGAACAAAAACAAAAATACAACACAGTTATTTGTGGTCAGTTGTGTTTAAAATTTTTATTTCAAAAACATAATATTATATAGTATATTCACTTTATAATACAATAAAAGATTTATCTTAATTTTATACATAAAAATTTTTTTATTACAATTTTTACCCACCAATAGGTGGACAATTTAACCCTAAATCAAATATTTCAGGTAGTAGGGGGATATACATCTCCCACCCCGCAAGGTCCCTACTTATTATAAAGCTACATAAATAATCTAAATTAATGTAGCCCCTTCTAAAGTCTTTTATGGCTGCAGTCACAGGATCTGTGATAGCCTGTTCCCAACAACACCTGTGAAGGTCTTTAAGCCAAAACTCAAAATAGAGTTTTGGGCTTAGGCGCCATAAATGCCGTAAGTAAAACAATGGTGGTACTGAAACAGAAAGGAACATTTTTAGTGATAAAAAATTACAAACATTATTAAAAAATATTACTTACAATTAGGATCATCATTAGGGGGCCCCAATTGGAAATTTACAGCTTCCATTTTTATAAACAGTTGCACAAAATATAAAAAGTTTTTCTATTTATTAATGCTTGAGAAAACAATGAGCATCAATGCTTGAGAGCATTCAAAACAATAATAAAACAGCTTCCTTAGGTTTTTTGATAAGTAGTTCTATAATGCAATGTATACAATTTTTTCGATAAACAGTTTCTTTTTCAGCCTTTAGTTACATTTAATAAATAAAAATTATTTTAAAAAGAACATAAAATTGTTTTGTTTTTTATTTGATTTTGGAATTTCTTTTTCAGCCTCTTAATACATTTTTATTTAATAATCGATGGTGTCCCCATGCAAGGGTATTAACACCATTTTCTAATATATAACGTTTATCATCTAAATAACTTAATACAATTTTTTCAATTTCTTGTGTATAAATCTTGTGAATCTTAGATCTAAAAGTTAACATTTTATCATAATAAATTTTCTTATCAAATAAACATTTTCTATAATCATCAATGCTGAGAGACATCAAAGCTGATTTTTTTACCCCTTTAGCTTTTTTGATATCATTATCGCCCTCAACACTAATAGAATACATTTTTGACCTTAAACCAATGAATTCCCTCATTATTTTGCCATTATTTTCATCTTTCATGAACCCTAATACCTTTTTATTTTGTCGTTCTATCCCAAAAGGATTGTTGGGTTTGTAGTCGGATGTGTCAAATTTTAAATTAATGTCTGGTTTAATATCATTATAGAAGTCTTCAGTCTTAATTGAATAGATGAAAGAGTCAGTATCCATATAGCATAAACTTAAGTTCTCTCTAAATTTTGGAAGCATGTAATCATAATGGAAATCATACATTTTCCATTTAGATAGTTCAAGAACTACAAACCCTATATAAATTGGTTTATCATATAATGTATGTATTCTATTAAGTTGTATTGCTGTCATATTTTCGGTAAACCTTGTGGAGCTATGAAAATTTGGTTTAGCAATTAAGCTTCTAGCTCCCAATCTTTTTCCTCTACTTTCCCACGCACAAACAATTTTAACATCTTTCCTCTTGTCTACATTCTCCATGGTTTTACCATAGACAGCATTATTTAATAACTTGAAAAAGTTCTTTTCAAAATCATTTTTAGCTTGCGTTCTATGTAATGTATTCAAATCAATATATTTCTTTAACCATGGCGATTGTTTAAATTTTAAAATTCTGTGAATTTTTTTAAGTTTTATTCCATTTTGTAAACATTGTTGTAAGTTTACATAATGAATGATATAATTTGATTTACTATTTAAATCGATTATAAGTTTTTCATGTTTACCGATCGGACTTTTTTTATTTTCTGAACAAAACGGTAAGTCATTATATATATCATGTTTTGTAGAAGGAATCTCTAAATCAACTTCTAAAATATATCCTTCATCAGAATCATTAGCATGCTCATATAACTGAAATGTTGATACGTCATCAAGCCATTCAAATTTTCCTTCAGGCAAATATTGAGACATTGCCCAACCATACAAATTATTGGCATCTAAATACATGAGATAATTTGAGGGTTTTATAACATCAAAATCATCCATATATTTATTATTTGCCTTAACATGTCTATTGGAACATTGTACAATACCTCCCCTTATTCCTTTTTGAATGAATTTAATCATATCAATGTCTGTTAGAAGGTCTAATTCAATTTTAGTGTACTTTAACATTGCTCCCCAAGATAGTCCGGGAGCTGTATAATATTGACAAGGATCAAGATTGTAAATGGACTTACATACTTTTCTAAAATTTTCAAAAACATCAGTCAGAAGTAAAACATCTGTTTTAAGATAAAGTTCTAAGTAATCTTGTAGTGTTGTACAATTAAAAGTTGTCCATACTTTTTGAGCATGTTCATAGTCAGCAACACTACATTCTTCATTGATCAATTTATTAAAGAACTTTTCCCTTGGAGGTAAACATTCCTCTTGCAGACGTTCCATTGCATCAAAATAATCATAAGGAAATATACCTTTTTGCTTTAAAAGATTGAATTCATCATCATCGGTAAACATAGAGCGTAAGATATAAAAATCATTATTCGATAAATTGTTGGTTAAATTTGATAGACTAGAAGCCATAAATCTAAAGGAATCTAAGAACCTTAGTTCAACGCTATCACCGTCATCGAAATGTATATGTTTTGAAACTGAAACATATATTTCCTTATTTATTGGGATAACATTTATTCTACCAGGAATCGTTGAAAGTTCTTTAATGAATAGATGACAATCATATAAAGAAAGATTGTGGAAAAAGATTGGGATGAATTTAGCAATTTTAAAATTTAAATTACAATCATTATGAGCCGGTCCGCGATATTTTCCAGTTAAATGGCAATGATCTGGTACTCTATAATTATCATCTTCAAAATGTTTTTCACAAATATGACAGTTAGTGCTTTTATTTTGAATATCTAACTCTAATGGTGTGAGGAAATTCATTGGTTTAATTTTACTTAAATAATTATTATAAATTTCCTTAGCATCGTCAACTAAAGCTGTAATAAAATTAATAGGTGTATTTTCACCTGTATATATTCTAAACTTATCTAAGGAATTATTAAAACTACACTTAATATAATAGCTATATGCATATGGAATGTGGCTCTGAACTGTTCTTATTGAGCCTGAATTTTGAGTGTTTTCTGGTGTTAGAAAACATTCAAAATCCGCATATACTACAAAAGGAATATCTAACTTGTGTTTAAAATTTTTAAATGAAACCTTACTATTTTCTACATCTGGGACTTTAGTGACGATTCTGCTACATTCCTGTTTGTGTCGTTGTAATTTGTTCTCCAAATCAAAAAACTGCAAGCAGGTATTGCATAAAAACATTTGATTTTTCTTCTTTGTCACTTGATTCCGCAAAAGTCTGAAAATACAAAAAAAAAAAAACAAATTATTAAAAATGCTTTCAACATTATATGAATATAATATTTACCTTGAAATGTTCTTGATCCAAATATAGTGAAATTTATCACTTTGCTGGAGTAAAAGTAGATTTATATGAGTACTCTTCTCCTCCCTTGTGAAATAGTACGGTCCAACTATACTCTTAAGCTCTTCATCGTATCCAAAGACATTGATGCTTGTTTCCGGATTATTTTCCTCAAAAATTTTAACATCTTTGACTTTCAACGGAAAGATAAGCCCTTCAAAGTTGAGACTTTTACCATTCTCTAAATGTATTATAGAGGATTTAATATCCTCTACATTATAACTCGAACATCTATTTGTGTTAGAGATGACAGGATGCAAGGCTGATATCATTGCCCATTTAAAACAATATTCATCAGAATTGTCTATATTTACACAAGCATGTTTCTCCAATAAATTTTTCGGCAATCGAATATATTGAGAACCTTTTATTGGTTTGTATTGATTAATATTAATCTCCAAGTGTAAAATTCTGATGAGAGTCCAACCGCTGTCACGTTCTTGAAACTCTGACATTTTTGTTATTAAACTGTTTCGTTTTTCATCAAAAATGTTATTCAAGTCTGTTGATTGTTGAATCATCACCATTTTTGTTTGATGAGATTTTATATCAATTGTCATCTCATTATCACACATTTTCACGTATTCACAAAACAATTCTAAATTGAATTTAATGTTGATGTGTTTCTGCAATATATCTTGAAGAGCTTGTGAAACAATCTTTTTGGCATTATCTAGAAATACTTCGGGATTCAATAAATCCTCATTGATATTTTTGTACATAAAGGATTCTATACGTTCATTAAATGCAGATGAAATTCTAATTAAATGCTTGTTTACTATTTCTCCACTATTGTTTTTATGAGCGTTTGTCCTGATGTGGTAAGACCAATTCTTTATAATTATGTCTTTCTTACATGCGCTGCAATAGACATTTGGAATTGTATTTGCTACAATCGTCTCAAGATTCGGAACATTATTTGATGATGTTGAAGGAGATGAATTATGCATTTGCCGTATATGTTTCACTAAATTATCATTACGAGTAAAAAACTTCATGCAAATATCACATTTAAAATGTTGTGATTGTTGACTTTGATGTTTTACTCTCACATGTCGGTTTAAATTAAACTTTTTCTTAAAGGATAACTGGCACTTTTCACATTTAAATGAGTCCATTTTTGATTGTTTATTGAATTATGTAGCTAGCACTGACTGCACAAGTATTTGAAATTGCTTTCATTTTTATAGTCTATGCAACTGCTTATCAATTTTTATATTTTATGCAACTGCTTATCAAAAAACCGCAAACGGACAGACGGGGGGACGGGGGATGGGGACGGACATAAGTCAAAACAAAACTGCCGTCAACTTTGGTGCACGCTTCTGGACGGGGGGACAGGGGACAGGGGGCAGGGGATGGAGTGGGTAAGGGGACGGGGATGGGGGCGGTGGATGGGGGGCACTGGGCGGGCGACGGACAGATGACAAAACTACAAAAAACTAGGTGTCGCACGAAAATGTGCGACGCGGTGTCGCACGAAAATGTGCGACGCGTTCTTCTATGAATCACACCGCTCCTGAGGCTCCTGAGCCAGAACCCTCTCATTATACCTACTTTCGTCATTATGTTTCACTTTTTTGGCCAAGGCAACTAGTTTTTTTCCTCTTTCCATTTTAAAAAATTTTCAAATATCGTATTAAGTATTCCCACTTCTTTGAATTAAAACAACTTGTTTTTATAATTTTTCTAATTACGCACTTGACAAAACCGCTTGAACCGAAATAAAATTTCAATTTGTACTTTTTTTATTTCCACAAAACAACTTGCAACGGGACAAGACGTTTTGTCGCAATGAAATCACGCTGTAGCATGAATGAAAAATCAACTTGTGTGAGATAAGCAACCCGTTTTTTTAAATTTTGCTTTTGACAAAAGAACTTCTTTCCATAGAAGTTGTTTTGTTAAAATGATTTTGTAGTAAATGGGCTTGCAGTAAATCGAGACAGGTTGTTTTGTCAAAAAGGAAAAATGAAATTTTCCATTGAATTCTATGAACTTTTTAAACTTTTTGAGAGAAGCTGTTTTGTCAAATGCAATTTAGAATAAAATTTAAAAGAGGCTGATTTGGCAATAATATATCTTTGAAACTATAAATCGTAAAAATACGGCGATTACACAAAGAAAAGCGTATTGAAATTCTATATTTATGATAAAAATCCTGGAGAATTGTCTTATTTCGAGAGAAGTTGTTTTGTCAAATGTCCACAGATATATATATAAGAGCGGCAGCAACGGGCAACCACCAGTGGCGTTAACATTAAGGTTGCAACAAAGTGTCGCCCACTGCTTGAAGAGCAAAATACAGGAGCGGATCAGAACTTAACGGTCCGCCACATATCCTTTAAATAACGTGTAAAACGTTTTTTATCCTTTAAAAACCCTTTTATTCCTTTATTATTTTTTTTTTTTACACATCATTTAATGCCATTGCTTAGCCTTATGCTCTTTTAGAGCCAACAAATACATTGTTATGATATTGATGAAACCGCTTTAAGCTTACAGTTAGAGTTCTTGCGGGGCGGGGATGTCGCATATGCGTTCTTCGATTATGCGTGCCCCAGTAGGAAACTGTGAAGAGTAAGAAGGTGTTAGGTAATCACATGTAGGGTTAAAATTTTGTAAAAATGTTGGTCCTTACAGTCCATAGCAATTAATTTTGTGCTCATTTTTGTCTTCAGTTGTGCAATTATTTTTTCCACAAGGCATTTTTAATTATTGATTGATTAAATAGCACAAAGAACTTATGACACAGTGTACGATTAAAACTGCAAAGTTAGCACTTTAAATATGTTGCTTCGGTGACACTGTTGTGGTAAGTTTTGATTGAAATGTTTTGCGTTAACAAAAATGCAAACTAACACACAAGAAGGAAACTTAAGTTGGTGAAAACAAATGAATAAAAAAGCGAAGATATTACTTTTTTTTTAAATTATTGTTTTAATTACAAAATATTATACTTTAACAATAAAGAACAAATGGTCATAATTCAACAAGAAAAAAAAAAAATACATTCATATGTTAATTTAAAGCTGAACAGCTGGTGCAAGATCATCATAAAAAATAGTAAGCTGTTAAGCCAAAGGCCACTGGAATTTAAGTTTATTTTTTTCATAGAACGAACAAAATTTAATCAGAATTAGCTTGCATATTTCTGGTCTTACTTTTTTCTCTAGTGATAACTTTGGCTTAGTAGGCCTATACCACCTTTCTGATGTTACACTTTTAGGCAAGTTAATATTTGCTGGGACCAAATCATCCTCCAGCACTTCCATTTGGCTATCATCTAAGTATTGATAGTTATGGCATTGTCATCATAAACAGCACAGACACACATATGCTAATTTTTGTATTGTAAAAAATTATATAAATACAGCAAGCAAAACTAAAAAATCAGCTTAAATTAAATGTTACCTCAAGTTCGGCTGTGACTGTATGTCCATCTCCATCGTCATAACCCTTGGATAGAAAGTCATTACCTGTTTGGTTTTGGAATGCCCAGTGACGGAAATACTGCTGCTTTACGGAAGATTTCCAGGTAATCCAACTCTGAAAATATACCGATATTATAATATTTGTTGACCTATATTAAATTTCTCACTAACCTTCTTCTATTGGCCAGCTCTTTTTAAAGACCCACCCATAGCATTTTAGGACTTGCCTGCGAAAAAATCCGGTATGTTTTAAAGCGTGGTATTTTTGAAACGGACCTTAAAAATGCGATTTTACTTAACAGGTTTAATAAATGTGTCAACAAACTTTATTGTCGGACTTTACGTTTGATGCCTCTCATCAAAATCTGTACACACGCTTCATCACAGTTTTGGCAGCTGCACCTCCACCTTTTTGTAAAATATTTTATTCGTTTCCTCCTTTCTTCTTAAGTTCCCGCTTAAGTAGGGCCCAATATCGCTCAGTCGGTCTTAGCATTGGAGTGTTGAGATGGTTGTGCGTCTTGGAAACAAATTCTATATCATTCTCTTGATACCATTGTAAAGTCTTTCCAGCGTAATGGCATGTTGCCAAATCTGACCAAAACAACACTGAACCATTCATTATGCTTTTTGATAAACGGAAGTAATCTTTTCTCCAAACATTCTTTGCTATGCCGTCTGTGACAAAAGATTCGATTTTTTGATCACATGAGCAAATCGCTTGCCAGACCATAAATTTCGATGCGTATTTTTCTAATTCTACTTCCTTATATTTTTCCTTAACTTTACCTTTTCCAAATGCGACGTAAAATTGTTTACCTGGTAGCTGCTTAAAATCACTTTTTACATACAGTGAATCAAAAAAGTTTACATACACCACAATTCTATGGTATTATTACCTGTTTATCGTATTAAATTAAACAAAAATATTTTAAATGTGAGTTTTATTTCAAATTATGCACATATGCACATTAATTTAATTTGAAAAAAGTAAATGTTTTTTCAAAACAAAAGGAAGTAATTCAATAAGACATTAAAAAAAGTCATAAACTTACATCAAAAAAGTTTACATACGCTTAAGAGATCTCTAGTGATTGTTGGTAGGAAAACATAATTTTTTATTAACTTAATATTTCGTTGGCCCTCCTTTGGCTGCTATAATCGCTTCTAGACGCCTGCGCATACTTTTGACTAAAACATTAGTGTCATTTTCAGTTATTTTGGGGCCCACTCAGTCAATATCTGATATCTGATGTTTTCGGATCCTTTTTTTTTTTTTCATGATATTTTTATGCACTTTTTGCCTACTTCCTTTTAGAATGGTTTGAGAGATGTTTTCTCAGGAGTGGAAGATCGGCTTAGTCATGAATTCCGCAATGGATCCCGGACGTGGATTTTTTATAGTAGATTGCAGTTGCCTAAAGACAGCAATCATTCTTTGATCCATCTCTCCTCCACGGATTTGGATGTAATCCAACCATTTCACCGGGTCTTTGTCATTCGGTTGTTCGACGTTTAATCGCGGAATGGAATGTTCATAGTCAATTGTAGTTTCATCATCGCTTTCAGCTTCATTATCTTGTTCATATTCAGTTTCTTCGGTTGTCCTCGCTTCCTCTCCGATCGCCACAGTCAATTCAGCTTGTTATCCCACCCACTTTGCATTATTTAGTATTCCAGGTATATCCTTTTCTAGAATCGCTCGCGCATTCAGGCACCTCTCATTTCCCAATATTGCTCCAATGAGGTTGCAGAAGAAATGAAGACCGGGATTCATCTTGGATGAGTAAGCGCTTCGAGTGGACAGACTCATATCTATGTGATATGGGAAGTATGAAGATGGTACATCGTACTCTTCCGAATTATTGAATAATGACTCTGCCTCCTCCGCCAAAGTTTCGTTGTAAACCCAATAAAGCAAATCTCCGGGTCGCACAAATCCACAAGCTTCTGATATGAAGGAATACACTTGGATTGCTGCACAATCTCTAAACCTTGAACCGATAGTTGCAAATCTCAGGATTGCTTCATCTTTTTTATCAAATCGATAAAAGAACATATCCACACCTGCTATGATTTTCCTGTAATCAGGTGATACTGTCCATCCTTTATTCTTTGTCAAAATGTCGTGAAACACAGTGCACTCTTTTCCACCCATGGTTTGTAGATGACCGGACATTAACTTCACCAGCATACTTCTATATGAAGCATCCGAAATTCTTTCCATTCTGTATACAGATAAAATTATAAGGCATAGTTGCAGATCGGCTTCTTCATCACTGTCAGGTTCGGCAACAGTGTCTACTACCCGGCTGGAAGTACGTTTCACCTCATACATACAGAAGGTATTGACTTTTTTCCCTTTTTCAGCAATGGGGACATCATAACTCTTCCATTCCTCTAAGTTTTCTTCTTCCACTTTAACCAGTATATAGTACAAATATTCAATGATTAAGTCTACATGAATGGCATTTCCTTTAAGAATACCCTTAACTATTGATCTAATTGTGTTAAGATCTTTCTTAGAATCTGGAACATTGAGAATTGGTCTAGCTAACTCATTGCTCTTAAACCAGCATGATGGGAGTTGGGCTTCTCTTTTCTCTGCTATTCTCTTCACTGAGAAGGATTTGTTGGTGCGGAAGCTTAAAACTTTGGTATTTGCTTGAGACATGATGGAATGAAAGATAAACGGTTCAATTTGCTCTAAAATTGGACGATTTTGTTGTTGTTTTCTCCAACAAGTCCCAGATATGCTCAATGGGATTGATGTCTGGTGATTGTGGAGGTGTATGAAGCTGCTTTCAATTATATATCAGCCATTCGCGGACAAGATACGACGTATGTTTTGGGTCGTTATCTTGCTGGAAAAAAATATCGTTATCCTGCTATTAAGACCCAGTTTTTGAATACTTGGACGCAAATGGTTTTTGAGGATGTTCAGATAAACATGCTTGTCCATTTTGTCACTAATAAACACCAGTTCTCCAGCTCCGGATGCGGCCATACGCCCCCAAACCATTACATTTCCGCCATCATGCTTTACCGTTGGTATAAGGTTATTTTCTTTCATCTCCATATTGGCCTTTCTCCACACTTTTTCAGCTCCATCCGAACCAAATATATTGTACTTCGATTCATCGCTAAACACAACATTTTCCCAAAAAGAATCCGGCTTCTGTAAGTGCTGCTTAGCAAAATACAACCTCTTTCTTTTGTTGACTTTGGATATGAAAGGCTTACGACGTGCCACGCGACCATGAAACCCAGCTCTGTACAGTGTATTTCTTATTGTTTGGGGATTAATTTGTTTTTGCGTACACTCAGCTATGTTCTGTGTTAACTTCACTGCAGAAATTTTAGAATTTTTCCGAACGGCGGCGACGACGTCGCGTTCTTCGCGTGGCGTTAAAATCCTTGGTCTGCCCGATCGTTGCTTAGTTTGCAAATTGCCGTTATTTGTGTACGATCTTATCACAGCTTGAACACTAGCATGGGATCTTCCAATTATTTTACCAATTTTCCGTAATGATTTATTTTCAAGATATAACTTGAGTATCAATTTGCGCACTTCTAACGGAATTTCCTTACCGCGGCCCATTATAGCGATCTTCTTCGCACTTTGAACTGAAAATTGCAATTGAACTTCAAAAAATGCTAATAATTGCAATGCTTCTATTCATGATCAACGAACAGTGTGAAGAAGAAACAGCAATTAACGTTACATTAGCAACAACAATGCTAACTGGAAAATGTGTATGTAAACTTTTTTGACATATTTTTTTCGGGTTTTTCGCTTTCGTCACACATATGCAGTGGCGCGAAAAAATAACGGGATTTGCATTATGCGTTCAAATAAAGTGATAATTTGTCTAGGTATTAAGTAAAAAAAAAAAAAATAAAACCATTTTAGAATGGTTTAAGTTTTGAATTATATGTATATTTAAACTTTTTCGATTCACTGTAAGTTTCATCGTCTATTAAAACACAGTCAAACTTTGGTAGCAAATTTGTGTAAATCTTTCTTGCTCGAGTTTTTGCCGCAATTTGCTGCTTTTCTGTTCGTTTTAGTACTATTGCGGCTACATATAACTTTTCTATTTACACGCACATAGTTTGTTTTCTACTTTTAGACATACGCAATTTTTTGCCATGGTCGTACTAGTCATATAAGGTTGGAAGACTAGCCTTTTAAGTGGGATAGTAGATACGATGTAGCGGTTCTGGACCAGGTGGCGTGATGGTACAACCAATGACGTCACCCCAGAGCCCCTAGCACCATCTAGTGGTGTTGATGTGCGTTTTTTGTGAAAAATTTCAAAAATCGGTAAGTTTAATGTGTGCCTTTGCTTTAAAAGTCGATCATGATTTTTAGAAAACGAAATACACAACATTGTCGGTAGTAGTAGTCAAGCGAGCTCTTATCAGTGTTTGCATGGTTTGTTTTTTCTTAACCCTCGAACTCCTTATTATTATTATTATTATTATTATTATATGACGTTAAAGCCTACAAGACTTATCAAGTGGCCATGTTGAAAACTTTTAGTTTTCAATATGGCTAGTTTTCATAAATAAATTCGTTCCTTGTTGATGGAAGAATTTGACCACTTCGATGGCTGGTGGAAAAGATGCTGCAATACGTACTGCGGATGAACTTGAGCCAAGCTGTATGTATTTGCGGATAAGTCTTGTTCAAAAATTCTCGCATTCAATGCTGCACACTTTACGTGAAAAAAAAGCATCACACAACCAGCAATTAACCAGCTGGTCAGATTCACCTTTTACAGTGCAGTTGCGAAAATTGCAGTTCATTTTTAATAAAAGTAATAAAATTACAAAAGTGTAACAAAAAGCGCAAACAAAAGTACTATGGCAACTCTATTTCAGTGACAGTTTGAGAATTAAACAACTTATTTGTCAAACAGTTTGAGAAGCACCAGCGAGAAGATAGCAAGCTAGCGTCAAGATGCAACTGAAATTAAAAACAAAGTTTCAATCTTGCTTCAACAAGCTAAACATAAAGTTGTTGTTGCTAGATAATAAACAAACTGAAATAAAAAGAAATATATATATATGAATATATAGTATGAATGCAAATATTTTTAAAAGGATTTTCCAGCTTTTTTAGCGATGAAAATCAGGAACAATAAAGATGAATATCCTCAGCAATCCTTAGCAGACCAACTCGAATTATTTTTAGCTTAATAATATCACGAAAATTAACAAATTTTAATTTATTTCTAGAGCACGAATAAAAAATACAACTTAGGAAAACAGTCTTGCCAGTGTTTTTTATTGCTTCATATCTTCTGCTAAAGGCCCATATTTCCGGACCTTTTCACTGTGCTTCTCACACGTATTTCGATCTTCAGGCACTGCAATGTCAATAAGGAAGCATCGCTTTTCTCTCTTCCCAAGCAGAATGATGTCGGATCTGTTGTGCTGAACTGTGTGGTCAGTCAGAATAGAAATGTTCCAGTATAGCTTTGTCGTCTCATTTTCTAAGATATTGTTTGGTAGCGAAGTATGGGTTGCTCTCAGTCAATAGCTAGCTTTTGGTGTATAATTTTGCACAGGGAGTTGTGCCTTTCAGTGTATGATGTTGCTGCAAGCACCGTACATCCGGACGTAATGTGCTGAATGGTTTTGTAATATATCCATTTTTATTAATGTATTCTTGTCTTGTTCTATGTCTTTTGTTTTAAATATCTTTATTCAAACTGATTACTTATGCTCCACGGTTAAACCGCTGGAGCTACTTAAACTACACATAGGTACTTAAATTATTATTACATATATAAATAATTGAGTGTGCAGCGTACCTGAAAATATCCAAGCTACGTAGGAATATGCTGACTAGACACACTCCACAACGTAGCTCACTGTTAGTCAAACGAGCGACGGAAAGTTGCTGGCCATGCAGATTCCCCGTGGTCACGCCTAACTTATACATTGTATGCTATGTACGCTACAGTTTCTTGTTGCCTGTTACACAAACGGCACATTGTTTCTGTTACAGATGTTTCTTGCAGAACGTAACGCCTGTTGTTTCTCGTCGCAATGGCGCAGTCTTGAATTGCAACAAGAAAACTCAATTTCGAAGAACATCGTTCCAGCCGATAGCCACATATTTGAGCCTACGATGGCTATGCCTGTCTTTAGCATATTGGCGATATACCCTCTCCGTGCACTGGCTTACCTTTCCACATGTCGATTATTTGTTACTCAGAAACAATTCTTAACAGAGGTGCCAAACTTCTGTTATTAAGGTCCAACGGTGATAGCGACTTGTCTGCCGCAATTGTCACAGTATGCAGCAGACTCGTGGATTGCTTCCCGTAAAAGTAGTTACGCAGAGTATCAACTTGACGATAGTATATATTCCTAACATCTAGAATTCCTCTTCCTTCCTTACTTCGAGGCAGCGTGACTCTCCCCACCTCAGAAGCTCTATGCTTCATATTGTACCCTATCAGAGCTACTCTTACGCGCCTATTAAGTGCATCTAACTCCGTTGTACTCCACTGCAGCAGCACCCCAAACGTATACAGAAGAGCCGAGATGGCATAGGTGTTGATCGCCTTCACTTTATTCTTGCCAGAGAGTGTGACGATGCTTTTCCAGGCCGAGGTGTGGCTCGCCGGATTCCAAAGTTCGTGACAAAATATTTAATATAATATCTGGCACTAAATCAAAACACCGCTCAGTTTAATTTCAAGACAACAATCTTTATGGCTTTATCTATATGGCTTATAACTAAACTTAGAAACTAAAGTAAGTCTAATCGAATTCTTCACTGAGTTTTTCTCAAATAATAATTACAATTGTTCTTTTGAATCTTAGATGACAAAGGTGAAACCGACTTTCTAATAAATTTTGGACTTGTAAGTGTGATCGGTAGAAACAGCATCAAATGATTGACCCAAACTTATATATTTATTTCGGGCTTTCTCGAGACTTAGAAAATCCTTGGAAAACATTTTTTGTTTAATTTTGTCCTTCTTGCTTTTTCTTTTCCACGATTCTGTTAAATCCGAGACATTTGTTTTTGAATATTCTCCGAAATATTCACCTTGCGAGTTTTTTATTTTATTGCTTTGTTGCAATGAAGCTTTTGTAGCTTTAATGATAGTTCCTGCCTTAATAGGTGGTTGATTTTGATCCACAAAATTCTCAACAAGACTTAAATAAGACCTTGAATATTTTTCATTCGATCTAATAAATCTTCCCAATTGAAGGCTGCTCATTTTCAAAATATAAAGCTTTAAGTTTTTGAAATGAGATTCCACTGCTCCATTGCTTGGCCTTTTTATTTTATTCGTAACAGGATAACTCATTATTTGGGTCCACATCGGCAAAAATGCAATATATTTCTCAAGCAAGAGTTTGTTGCAAGCTGGACAGTAAAATCTGTTTACTGAGTCTTTTCCGATTTTCCATCCTTTTATCCTATTATAAATCTCAATGTAGAGTTTATCAAATCTCTTACGAAATGGGCTGCCTTTGGCAATGCTCGTCAAATCGTTGGCCTCCTCTTTAAAATTATAATCCACGATTTCCATTGTTTGCAACAGTGGGTTATTTTCTTCATCTGTGCGTATTATATCCAAAAACTTGTTTATGTTTTTACAAACTTCTTCGTTAAGTCTCGGGCTTAATAATATATACGATAACGACATGAACCAATGTTCCAATTGTCCAATAGAAATGAAATTGTACGCCGATCCTAGAGCTTCTCTGAGTAGTTTTCTCAAGTCGACATTTCCTTCTGGAACAATTCTGTCGATATCTCTTATCATAATTTTGCAGTAGTGGATTGTACAAAATTGGACAATGACAAAAGGTACTTTTTCCCTGGCGTATCATTACATTCCTTTAATATTGCTCCAAAAAGAGCAAAACTTACATCCGTAATGAAACGCTTGCAAATAGGCCATTTGAGTTTATTTAACTGGCAGAAGTTTTTTATATGATGGAGAAATTTCCCAATATCGTAAGATGACTGGTTGGATAAAATTCCATCAGCAACAGAAAATGTGATTTTTTCATCCACGATGTGTCCAACAATTGAATACAGCCAAATACGCTTTTCTGTGCACGAAATATTTTTTGTTATAATGCTTTAGTCATTAAGATTAAATTAGCTATTGTATGTAAGATTAAATGTCTAAGTGATATTGGAGTCCTGCGAAGCAGCGAATCGACTGAGGAGATATTTCGACTACAACCCCAGCTATGACCGAAAAGTTATGAAATCGTGATTCACTGAAGAAGACTGGCGAATCGACTGAGGAAATATTTCGACTACAACCCCAGACGACGGCCGAAGAAATGTTAAATCGTGATTTATTGCAAAAGGCTGGCGAATCGACTGAGGAGATATTTCGACTACAGCCCCAGACGATGGCCGAAGAAATATGAATCGTGATTTATTGAGTGGTGGGAAGATTCCGTAAATACTGCAATGGATGATAGGTGGTATATGATGTTGAATGTGTAATATACTAATTAATAATAAAAGTAATACTATATATATAATTAAAGCAAAAGAGTAAATTGAATTCGGTTTGATTAAGGATTATTTGGCTTAGGATGCACTTGGCCTAACTGAGGAGATATTTCGACTACAACCCCAGTGTCGGCTGATAGGTTAATTTATTGTTTGAGAAGGGGAATTTCTTTGACCAGGCTGAAGAGATATGTCATCAGCGCTAATGACGCAGCCACACACATTGGTCAACATAACACATACCAATAACGAAAACTGCGCTTCCGCCTGTATGCTGGTTAGCTACTCCAACACACAGGCAACAAGCACCAAACAAACGATAGCCAACGCTTGTTGTTGTACAACAAACTATTCGTCATTGCTACGAAATCAACGTCAGCAATAAATACTGACTAAATGACGAACTGCCAGAAGGGCAGTGTATCAACAACGTGGCTACATGTGACCAACGCAAACGGCTCAAGTATCCGTTCGTTACCAAAAAAATATGCTGTTAATAAAAATAAACAAACAATTGTAAGTCACAGTCGATGGGTCGAATTGCGACAAAGTGTCGCCAAAGGCTAGAGGAGCGAAAAAACATTAACGTAGGCGAACAGAGGGTTCCGCCACAGATTCTTGGTATACTAACCAAAGCTTGTGTAGACGCACACTCTACCCCCATCGATCCATACAACCCTTTAAACAACCTTATTTGAACTCCTATGTTAATCCCTTCCATTATCGGTAAATTGATATACTGTTCTGAAATATTATGACTTAAAAGGTGCTGAAGTTGATACACCACACAGTATTAGGATTCTGTTAAGCCATTTGTAGTATATCAACACCAGGGCCTACGCCACTTAATATAAATTGAGTAGCACAATCCTCATAGAATATAAAAAATATTCTCGAACTGCTGGTTACAAAAAAACTCGACGATGTGTCAAGACTGTTGGGATCAGGATCTGGCACGGACATGGCTAATTTTCTATACAAATTATCCCCCGACCTATACACAGGCGTACCTAAGTTGTAATATTTATAAACTTCCTTCAATACAGAAGAAAACTCCTTACAGCAATATTTAATCGTACGAAACTTTGAACCGAATACTGGATTTTTACCCTTAAACTTAATGTCACGTAGTAATGTCTTATTGACCTATAACGTTGCATAATATCGAGCAAAATTCTACCTATTCTTTGCAACTCAACAGGGCACTAATTTCATTGGTTTGCCAGAGGTCTCCTGAGTGAATGACCTGAGTGAATGACCCTGAGTTATGGCCCTTACAAAAATCTCTTGTAATTGTTTTTCTAAGAAATGAAAATCCTTAACTTAGTATGAATCATTTGTCCTACTCAACGATTTAACTATAAATAAAGCTATTTTTGACTTTTTCTGCACTTTAGGATGATTGGACAGGTTATGTAACATTCGTAAAGATGAAGTTGGCTTCACATAAGTATTTATCCCAACTTTACCATCACTACACCGCGTAATGTTTATATCTAAATAAGATATCCTGTCGAGCTACAGAGAAAACACATGCTAGCTGGTTCGTGATTAGGTGCAGACTGACTGTTTTTATTCAAACATCATTCAAATCAAATCAAAGGGAGACTTAGGCATCATGCCTGTGGCCACATAACCCTGTGGTCACTAAACACTTCCCTACGTCTACCCGCCGCTGTGGCAGACATGACGCTGAAGTCGCTTCGGTGATTGGCTAGCCGCAGGACCTAGTAACGCTTTTGAAGGCAGCGATTCTTCATTCGTTTTTGGAACACACAAAAGGACGGACATCTTTAAACCCGAACCCACACAACACTTAACATTTTATTTATATACATAAATTATAAATCACAAAACACATCACAATTACAAACATTGTAAAAATACTCATTTAGAAAATAGGTGTAAATAAACAAACTACGAGAAAAAACGAGAAAAAAATCAAACAAATTCGTGTTTAATTCAAACAAAAACACACTCGATTTGTCTTCAATGTAAAAATATGTTTGTTTTAAACTTCAACTTCAACTTAAAACTTAAATTTGTTAAAATCAACTATATTTCTGTTTAAAATAAACAAAAATCATTTACATTTTTCAACTTAAAATCTATTTGAATCAAACACGTTCCTTGTTTGAATTAACAAAAAACTTGTTCAAAAATTCTAACCAGAAGTCCTTTTAATTTAACCTGATTCATGTTTGGATTAAGAAGAAACCAGTTTGAAAATTTCAAACAAAAATCCTTTTAATTTAAGCTGGTTCCAGCTTGAATTAAACATAACGTATACCAAAAAACCGCTGCATAAAAATAAAAAGCAATATGATAATGGTTTTAAATAGTTTTATTATTAAATATATTTATTACGTACATAAGTTTTCCCATTATTTATGGTGTGAATATGTAATGGTGGACTAGTAAAGTATGAAATTTTTTTTATTAATACATTTTTTTTTCTTTTACCTATCTCAAAAGATTGGAAATGCCTATCGAAGCCTTTTATTTCAATAGGATAACAGTACACATAAAGGTCGATGTCATCTGTTAAAAATGAAATTATTTTGAATAAATTCATATTTTTATTGCTGTATAATGATAAATAATAATTTTCTTCGTAAAGTATCCCCTTATATTTAATTGCGTTTGTTAATTTATAAGTTCCAACAGATATATCAGAATCAGTGAGAAACTCATATAAAGGTAATGATTCTATTTTAGAGAATTTAAATTTTTGAATTTCAATTTCATCAGTTTGAATTCCCGTTTCATATTTAATTAAAAACTCCGAAAATTGCAGGCTTGCCTTTGTGCTTAAAGTTAATGGAGGATTTAAACGAGAGGTAATGGACCTGGCATATATTTTTAATGGCCTGTGCTTAGCCTCGAATCGGAAACACCAAATTTTTTTTAATGGTCCACACATCTTTATAGCAGAAGCATAGTGCGTTAAGAAATGATGCTTCGGTTTCAGCGTTTGCTTAAATAAACTTATATACAAAACATGATGTTTTTTAACAAGTTTCTGAAGATAATCTATATCATGCTCAACATCAAATATAGGTTTTAAGAGAAAATCTACAATTTCAATAAGTATACCAAGCAATTCCCATGCCTTATTTCCACTTGGAACTAAATCGCCTATGATTAATGGTAAAAAATGTAAAAAAGTTAAATACTCTCGGGCTGTCATTTTTAAATTATTTGATATAAGTTTCTTTTCTTCAATTATCGGAGACATATTGCCAACTTCGGTTTCGCCATAAGGGAATAAATTTTTTCTGCCATTTAATTGTTGAAGAGTTATGATATTTTCATTCAATAAAGATATTAAAATATTACATACATCATAAACACATACTCCTTCAAATAAATCGTGCATGATGTCTAACTTACAAGCCCTGCAATAATAATTGGAATTAAAAGATTTTGAAAAACCTAATATGGTGTTCAGACCAAGGTTGTCACCAACAATCAATCCCAAAACAAAGTAAACATGAAAACATTCACCATTGACAACAATTTTGAGTCCATTCTCTTCTAGGTATTTAATTTCATTGATGAGATGAAAAAATGTGATATCATTACCTAACTCTTTTAAACTTCTTGTTTTTACAAAACCAAAATGAAAAATGAAATCTAATTTTGATAGTAAATGCTCTGGAATATTCGGAAATATATAATAAGCGGCACATACTGCATCGTTGTGTGAGCCCAATGGATTATTTATTTCATAGTCATCGAAATATAAAATATACGGTATAATATATTGCTTTTGCAATTGTTGTTTTTTACTGGCAAAGATTTCACCATTTACAAAATTATTAATCGTATTTTGTTTTAATGACTTTTCAATGTTTTTCAGAGTTAAATTAAGGGCATTTGGAAGTTCAAAAAATTTTTGTATTTGAAAACGCACTGGCATTAAGTAAAAATTTACAAATTTTTCAGCTAAGCTTGGATTGCCTCGCTGTACTTTCTCTGCAATACAGTTTGATATTAAAAAAGGTTTCGGTGCTTCGTATAATCCAGCTTTTTTAAGGTAGCTGAAAAAAGTGCTTTCTGTTTTAAAATTTCTAAAGGGATTGAAGCATAAATCGCAAACAAATTCTAAGAGTTTCCCGTCATTTGAGTTTTTGAAAAATACTTCAAATATCTTTCCGAATGACATAGTTATTTCCGTTACTTCTCGTTGTATTTCCATAACATCTTTACGTGGGAGATTGTTCTTGGAATATAATTTTAAAGAAAACAATAACAGCTTCTTTTTCAAAGTAGATATACTATTCAGTACTGTACTTTCCACATTTTCCAAACACGGTTCCGAATACTCAAATTGGGTTTTACTTTTAGACTGCAGATTTTGGGAATTTATAATAACTGAATTATTTGTTATATTAACATCCGTATTACTGTATAGATTAATGATTGAGGTCTCTGTTATATTGTCCCTTATGTGTACTCTTATCAAATGGGATCGAAATGCTTTAATACTTGTAAAAAGTTGTTTACATCCTGGCTGTACGCATTTAATTCTATCAAACATGTTTACAAAATGTTCATTTCTTAAATGATTTACTAAATCGTTTACAATAGTAAAAGAGGCGCTGCATTGAAAGCAAATCAGCTCCATTTTTTATAAAAAAAGTTAAATTTATAATTAAGAATTGTTAGAATGTTATTTTTTTAAAAAATTAATTAATGAAGTAATCGAAGGAGAGTTAATATCGAATTGAGTATGAATAGAAAAAAAATATTTTTGAAAAAAAAAGCCATACATTTTGGCTAGCTTGAGGGTAGCTTAAATTAAGTATTTGAAATATTTTAAAACAAATATTTAAACATTCAATATATGAATTAATTTTGTACAAAACATCGTCAAAATATACGTAAAATTCCTTGAGCTGATATATATCAGCCCCGACTACAATAACAATAGGTTGTACTGTAAGGGCAGAGGCAAAGTATTTTTCCTTAAGGTCACTTATTCTTACGTTATAGTTGTTGATGGATGTTAAATGCAAGCTGAAGCTGTCCTGAGCGTCACAAATACTGAATTTTCCACTTTTTTTGCCATCGCATTTTTTAAATCGTGCTGTGGGTGTAATGACACTGTTTAAGAGTTTCGCTGTTATGTAGTCAATACTATCTGAAATTTTGTAGATATATCGGTTTTTAATAAATGTTATATTTAGCGAACTCCAGTTATATTCTAAGATCCGGCTGCAAATTTTTGCTCTCATCGAGTTTTTTTATAATTTTTATATCAAATGAAAGCTAGTTTGTTTTTGTATATAATGGAATAGGGGTGCCCTTGCAAAAGTGGCCGCAAGTGGGGGCTGCCAGCTGTAAAAGATAGAAAAAAGTGAATTTTATGTGGGGGGCCCCAGATGGGTGGCAGATAGGACGTAGGTATGTTGAAAGAAAATATTGGGGCTGAAAAAATAATAGGACACGGCACCTACGCCATATCTGCCACCCATCTGAGGCCCCCCATATAAAATTCACTTTTTTTGTATCTTTAACAGCTGGCAGCCCCCACTTGCGGCCACTTTTGCAAAGGCACCACTATTCCATTATATACAAAAACAAACTAGCTAAAAATTTGCAGCCGGCGCTCGGTCTATTATTACTAACCTGTGTTTGAAAGTTGTTTACAAGCAGTAAACTCTTCCCTCGATTTACGATCCTTTATATTATCATCATAAAAGGGAACAATGGCCTGCTTAAACTGCTCCCACTTTTCCACTAGATTGTTGGACTTTTCGGGATATAAAGTATAAAAGTCGTAGTGAATCTATATGAAAGAAAAATAATTAAAAAATTCATAATAAACGAGCAACATCTAAACAAAGTGCACTTACCAATATATACCCAAAGGCTTGCTTAAATGCTGGCCAATTAGTTAAAAAGTCGGTGTTGTTTTTTAGAGTTTTCAAATCCCGTCTGCGCAAGGTAAATGTTTGTTTCCAAATGTCGGTAACGACAGGCGGATTTGCTTCGCGGCACAAACAACCACTAATGTCTTTTTGGATTATGCTTTTAAGCTTTTCTAGACTGGGCACGTCAATTTCGGCGTCGAAGTCTTCATCATCCGAAGCACATTTAGGTTCGGCGTAGCTCGACGACTTTTCAATTTTACGCCTTTTGTTTTTTATATTGTGGAATTTGTCATAGAGCTTACCGCCGGGGTTCTTCCTTGCACCTCTTGGGATGAAATAGTAAACCTTGAAAATGTATAAAATAATAATTGCTTATTATCTCAAATAAACTATGTTCCGCTCAAGTACCTCGCTTTCGTTTGGGAAAATAATACCTATCTGCTGTGATATTTTTGCGAAATCCGTACTGTGCAGTTGAGCGTTTGAGGAAAAGACTTTATCCAATATAATTGAAATAATATCAATTCGGTGAGAATCAAGCAAAAAATTGTTGCATTTATGGAATTCTAGAATTCCCCTTCCCTTTTCATTATTTTGTAGACATTGAAGAACATTGATAACGCCCTATGTATAGAGAAACTATAGAGAAAGTGAATAAGAGTAATCAACTTTACTTACAGAGGTAGATAGACTATCGCATGAGTCGTTGCTCTCAAGCCAATTTGAATTGGCTACAGATATCGTTTGATCGTCAATGTTGAACTAATATTTTAAAATTTTAAATGTTTATATAACTTGTCAGTAGGCGGCTCTACTTACGTTTTTTTTCTTCCAAAGAAATAATTTTTCGCGAAATTCTATTCTTACGCCAACCACTGGTATCAAGTCCTTTACGTCTTCGGCCGTGAGGTAATGTAATCTCTCAACAGTAATTTGGTTTTCTAAAAAATATTGAATTTGTTGTGATTAAAATTAAAATGTGCAAAAATGTTTTGTTTGAAAAATTGTCCGTTCAGTGCAAAGCCTACTTGTTAAATCGTGTCGTTTGCTTTTTGCTTTTCATTCGTATGTCGCCGCATATACACACACACGTACATATTCGAATTATTTTTCATAATTCATTATTTAAGCAGCAAACTACATGACTGAATATGTACGTTTTGCACTGTGTGGACAATTTTGAAACTAAACAATTTTGCTCATTTTAATTTAATTTTATAACTAATTGAATCACTTCACTTTTTATTTAATCATTTGACTTACCTTTGAGAATTCCAAAAACCTGCGGGCAGTTCCAATCGTCTAATAAATTTTTTAATTTTAAATCAGCATCATCCATTCTGGTTGAACTTATTCCCAACAAATGCAGCAGCGGACTGATCTAGTAAAACAACGAGCGGTGAGAGCGAAACGCCGAAGCAAGAGCATCGGCTTTTGTCGTATCCTGGATCAAACAATTTCTTGTTTGGTTCAAATATAACTTTGTTTAATTTAAACTTTTTAATTTTTAAGTTTGTGCATCAAACTTAATTCTGATTGAAAGAAACATGAATTTGTTTGTAAGCTGTCATTAGTGAACACGAAGTAAATAAACATTACTCTGTTTGATATTTTCGTGTTACACTTTGCTTAGTGTAGAAACCATACTTTATACAACCAATATTCATACGGTTATTGTATAATCCTAAATTCTCCTGATTCATTCAGTTCTTTGCGATCAGTAGTTAATTCTAGCAAAGTTATCTCCTTTAACGCTAGCCACCATGGCTTTAACCCTAGAAGACTAACATGATTTAATTATACGTTAAAACTAACACCACGTAAATTTTACGTACTATGGAATTTTTTTATTGAACCTAAAGCGCTTCAATAAATGTTAGAAAATTTGTTTTTTTTTTGCTTTTTATTTATTAAATAACTCATATTAAGGCAAACTCATATTAAATTCATATTAAACTCAGTAAAAAAAAAAACAATTTTTAAAGGTAAATAAACAAAAACAATTTTTAAAATAAATATAATTAATTTTTAAGATCAGAAAGTAAATGCTTATATACAGGTATATATCATCAGTCCTGGTTAATACAGTCTTTGCATATTTTTATCTGATGCTCTCCACATAGTGCCGCGTTTTTACAAATATGACAGTATGTGGTTGTCATGCGCTTTTTTGAGTAGTGGCAATATTTGCAATATGTTCTCTTTCCCTTGTCCTGAGAAGGTTCTTCGCAAGCCGAGTTTATCTGTAAATTATTTTTTATATTTTGTTTTAGTTTTGATGGCAAGTTGATAGTCGTGCTTAGTCGTTGCTCTTGCCATGGCCTGGTAAGTTGTTCTTGCAAATTAAGCATAAACTTTATTCTGTTCATTGGCTTAATCCCTTTTTGCACTGCGTTATAGCTATAAATAACATACGCGTTAACTGATGCAATGTTCAGCATATTATAGAAAAAACAGAGAGGCCAACGTCTAGTTTTTCGATTGCAGCACATGTTTTGAGCCATCTGGTCAAAGGTGTCAACCGCACCTTTAGTCGAATTATACGTGTGCACAATTTCTGGTTTTCCAGTTGTTGAGTTAAGTGCTCCACTCAAATGCATTGTTGATATCAATAAAACATTCTTATTCTGTTTCGGCTTGAAAGACACCAGAGTTATATTCTTATCATAAACAAATCGAGAAGATCCAGTACCCTGCGATTTCAGATCAAGTAGCTCTGGTGGTATTTCTGCCTTGTTTTTGCGTAAAGTTCCCACAACAGTTAACTTGTATGGTTTTTCCAACAGATTTCGTGCTAAAGGAATGCTGGTGAACCAGTTATCCATTGTTATGTTTCGACTGCTTCCGTACAAAGGTTTCGTCAGTTTCTCAACATAGTAAGTGGCCAATGGCTTGCCTTCAGTTTTAGTTGACTTGCCAAGGTAAGGTTCGGCATTAATAACATATTTTGTAGAATTATCGCAAAGCATCACAATTTTTATTCCAAATTTGTTTGGCTTATTTGGTATGTACATTTTAAATGGGCATCTACCACGAAAACCAACTAGTTGCTCATCAATAGTAACATAGGATCCAGGCTTAAAATGTATATTACATTTGTCTATAAAATTTTCCCAAATTTCTGAAATTGGAGCAAATGAAGTTTCTTTTTTGCGCTCTTCTCTTGTAGTGGGATCATCAAATCTCAAAGCGTTTAATAGAAATTTGAACCTATCTTTACTCATTGTGGTTCTGTATCTATCTCCAGAATAAGACGTGTCAAATAAGAGGTCAGCAGTAAGGTGATTACTCTTCAAAGCTGCAGACAACAATAACAAACCCAACAAGGCTTTCAACTCCACCAAATTTAAGTCGGAAATTGTGGAGTTTTGCAATTTATATTTTTGTCTTAGCTGAGAAATTTTCAAATTTGTGTGATTCAAAATAGTATTTAATTATCCTCAGTCATAAATAAATTAAATATATCTTCTGGCTCTATAGACTGCTTTGCTGTGATCGTTGGGCCTAATTAAACAACAAAAATATTATACAAAAATACAACCAATGCATTTGTTATTTTCTTACCTGGCGGAATAAATATAATATTTCTTGAAGCGCATTTACCACCTTCACCGTGTAGGGGAAAGTTATTCCAAACGTAGCCGTTCTTGCCTAAAATTTCACTTTTTTCTACTTCTGCGCTAGCTACAGGAATGTTTTCTGTTAGGTCTGTTTTATGACGCTTATTAGTTTTTGGTAAATGCGAAGTATTCCGTGATATATCAAATGCTTCTGCCAATTCTTTTTCAATGTCATTTTCATCGTTTACAGTGGGATACCAATTCTTATCAGCAAAACTGTCATCGCTATCGAAATCATCTTCCTCCTCTATATTGCTAACGTCGCTAATATCACTGAAGTCGCTGGAGTTAAGCAATGCCGCAACATCTTCACTGCTGAGACCGCGCTTAGAATTATTCGCTTTTTGACTTTCCATTTTCAGTCACTACTTAAAACTGTTATACAAAATTTTACTTTTATTGCTAACACCACGTAAAATTTACGTGCACAAATTTTACCCTTAACGCTAACACCACGTAATTTTTACGTACAGCCTCTTAATGTTCTCGCTCTAAGAGCACTTCAATGACTAAAAATGCCTTGCTTATGTTGTTGCGCTTGCTTAGAAACTATTGAAGAAAGCACTTGTTGAATTTGGTACCGTTAGGTTACTAGATGCTCGTGTAGCAACAACAAGAAAAAAAACTACACGTAAAATTTACGTATGTTAGCCTTCTAGGGTTAAGGATCTCATTTTCCACAAGCAGCCATTTTCCCCCCATCATAGAGCCGTCTGGGTGCGTTTTGGGTCCGAGTTTTCGAAGCTCCCCACGGCTTTATCCATTACTTGTTGGGAGGTTGAAGGAACACTCTTCAGTCCGAATGGTATTCTTAAAAATTCGTAATAGCCTTGCTCAACTGTAAAAGCTGTTTTCAGTATATCTCTTGGATTCATAGCGATTTGATGGGATTTGCTTGCTAAATCTAAAGTGGGAAAAATATAAACATTTGCGTAACTTATCTAGAATTTCGTTAATATTTGGAATTGGATAGCGGTCCATTTGTCCGATTTTTTGTTATTCCCGCTTGGGAATATTAGAATTGGGAATTATTAGCTTTTTAGATACTACCTACAATGGTGAACTTCGGCGTAAAAAGTTTGGACGTTTAATGTATTTATAATATTTTATTTTAATGAATTTGATTTCATTTTTAAGAATACTTCTGAGCTGATAGATAACGTTTTTCTTATAATATCTTTAATAATATCTTCCTTATGAAGTTGCTTGCCATTTTTGCTAGAATTCTCCAAAAGGTAGTGCTGACACTACGTAATTTACATATACTTGGTGGTTACCACATACATCTACATAACTTATATAACTATGTGTTTACATGAAAGGTTTATATTATTAGTACAATTATACTACAGACGTATGATTTTTTGTACAAATAAAGCGATTAACATTTTCCAAGCACATATATTTCATTTCTTTTTTTTTTTTTTTTTTTTTTTTTTATTTTTTTTTTCTTTTTTTTTTTTTAATTTCTGGAAGATGAATATTTTTATGTCCTAAAGATGGGGCCTCAAACTCAGTCCTGCATTGAGATGGTTGCCAAGGTGATGGAAGCAGAATGACCTTGGTGGGCTTTTTTGCTTAATGAAGTCAATGGTTGATCCATCTCCTCATAGTACTCATTGGTGAACTTCTGAGCTCTTGCCTTTTCAATCTCAAATCGCTGACGATTTGTTGGAGATTGTAATATAAACATCTTGTGGATTTCAGAGTTTGGTTCGTTAATGGATATATACGCAGCGCATCTAGTGATTAGCTTTACGTGATTTGCGGTTGAGAATCTATTGAAGTGCTGTGAGTTGTAAATCCTACAAAAGCGCCATGAAATTTGTCCAGATAATTTATATTCTGTATTGAATATATTTACACTGATTTTTGCATTGTTCTGTTTCATTAACTGGCATATATCAAGGATTGATTTCTTGGTTAATGTGGAGATGGTGAGCTTCGCAAACGTCATAAGATCCATGCCTGCTCTACGTGCCGCTTGTTCGAAGTATCTCACAGGAGCCAATCCCTGCATGCTAATATGGGTAAGGAATGATGCATAAAGTACACCCATAACGTTTGTTGAGCAGTGCAGCTCCTTATATTCCCATATAGCCCTTCCTATGCACAAAGATAATATCAAGAATGTGTTTTTATGGGGATGGATGGGTGACTTTAATGACCTGAGAGACTTGAGATGAGGGGGGCAAATTGAACTTGACCACTCTGCGTATTTGAAAAGGTCATTAAATTGTCGATTTATCCTGGAGCTCATAGATTTTTGAACAGCATTCTCAGATCGGCATATCAATTTCAGGCAGTGAAGACAAAGGAAACCCAATATAGTCACTGTAATGTTACTGGACTCTGGTGATGTGCCCTGATCGGCGATGCTGTTGATGGCTTTGTTCATGGAAGACCAGAAGGATTTAATGTTATCGGAAGTGAAAATGGTGTCCTCTAGAATTGGTTGACTTTGTGTTCCTTGTTCTATATCCTCTGCCAGTTGAGCTGCAGTGTTGTCCATTAGAGGATCGGCCTCTACTGCCATGTATCCCGTTAGTACAGGGTTTGATTCTTGAGGTGCCACAGTCTCTGTAGTCGGTGCATCAGAAATGACTTCATCACTCAAGAAATCACCAAACAACATTTCCGATATTTCTCCGGGCTTCCTCATCATGATGACTACAGAATGCATCTCTTTAATGATTTCGGTTGGTTTTGATTTAGATCCCTCGAAAAACCCTAACAAGGACATAGCGGCTGCTTTGAGAGAAATAGAAGAAGGTCTAGGGATTTTTGTCTTTGGAAAATGATTTTCGAAAAAATACTTTTCATCCCACACTTTTAGCTCGGTTCCTGTTGGGGATTCCAGTCCCAATGCGCTGAGGTATGAGTCTAGTTTATCATCATCAATATCTATGTTTTTGATGATATTTGGGGAGTCTAAAGTCATTTCAGAGTTTCTAATCATGATTCCAAAATGTTTTAAGTCAAGAAACAAACAGAAAAACCTCACTCAAAGGATATTTAATTTTGTTATGCTAAGTTTGAAATGATTGATGGACGACTATTTTGTCTATTTGGAAATCTTGAATGATAAAACTTATGCAAAGAAGTTTAGAAACAGATAACAAAAAATAAAGAATGAGGAAGGAAAAAATAACAAAACTGGAGCAAGCAAACTTTATTATGATAAATAATAATGGTTATTGTTCTTTGGTTATTTCGTCGGAACTACAATTACAAAGTCTGCAATAACAGGAAGAATTAAATGATTTTACAAATCCTAAGACTGAGTTGAGGCCTAAATTGTATGCAACAATTATGCAGGGTATTAATCTGATTATTTTATTATTTATTTCAATACCTTCATTCTGTAAGAAATTCAATTGTTCGACTAAGTTAATAAGAATTTTAGAGTTTCCATAATTTTTTCTGTCCTCCGCAAGAAGAAAGCATAGCTAAAAAAATGGTAGACTGTTTGGAGAGTAAACGCTATGGAAGAGCTAAAATTTTTATGTATACAGCACCTATTTTGAATTGGCCGCTGTGGGATCCCAAAGGATTAAGGCTTTCGAAATCATCAAAATATACTAAATAGGAATGCAAATAATATTTTTTTGATTAAAAGGGTTAACTTTTTTCATTTTATTCTTCCAAAAAGGAGTTTGGACGATTCCATAACTAACTTTATCGATATTTTCAATATATTCACTTATTTGTTGAAGTAATTGCGTATGAGAAAAAAAGGCCTGAAATAATTGCCTCAAATCAACAATTTGAAAAAAAAAAATCATCATATTGAACGCTAGAAACTTGATTTGAACTTGTATAAGCTTGTTTACATTCTGATCCGAGCTTGATGTCATGAAATTCAACCAAAACATTCAGTGATCTCAATTGTTTTAATATTAAATACTCTGACTCTATATAACTGGAATTCAGTAAAGATTTCAAAAGTATGGACAATTCTGGAATATTTTTTGAAGTATTCAAGTCTATAACACTTATTGCTTTACTGACGTATTTGTCGAAGAATGACCAAAGGTTTTTATATACACTAGGCCAGTGGTCGTCAACTTCATCTTGCTCGCGGCTCCCTAACACCACCCTTAAAAATGTGCGGCCCCCTAAATACATTTTTTTACATATTTTTAATGAGATCAACTATTTTTTATTTTTGAAGTCAATTCAAAGTAATTAGTAAACAATTAATTAATAAAAAACATACTTTAAAATATATGAGAAAAAACATAACAAAAATTTTATAGAACAAAACAAAAACAGTAAATTATAGATTTTAATGTGATTTTTGAGTATGATGAGATTTGCATAAAAAATTTATGTCTGGTTCAATACTTGAAAGCGAAAGTCTTAAATTATGCTCAAGCGATTCAGGTGCAAGTTGAGATCTTTGTTTATTTTTTATGTAAACAAGGGACGAAAATGCGGATTCACACAAATATGTGGTTGCAAAAGGAATTAAAATTTTTAAAGCCATGTGTGTTAAATTTGGATACTCCTCAAGTCGCTTCATCCAAAATTCTGAGAGATCACTTGTGATGAATTCATTTTGAATGATTGAATCAGACCTCATTTCAATTAAATTCTCCTGAATTGTTAATGGAAGGTGATCGAAGTCTAAATTCGAAGAAAATGGAATTTTTATCCAATCATGTTCTCCATCGTTATTTAGGTTTAGAAAATATTTTTGAAAAAATTTTATGCACTGCGAAAGGTGTTCTCCAATGATATTTTTCAGTTCACTTGATATCAGTATATCATTTTCCTCTGTGAAAGCTTGTAAAGATGGACAAAAATCAAAATTGTCATTCTTCAAAACTTTGGACCACATAACTAATTTTTGTTGAAATGATTGTATTTTTGAATTAAGAGTGATGATATTTGTGGATCTACCTTGTAGTGAAAGATTTAATTCGTTTACTTTTTCGAAAAAATCTGATAAGTAAGAAAGAAGGCAGAGCCATTTTTCATCACAAAAGCTATTTGCTAAGCATTCTTTTTTCTCCAGAAGGTAAATTCGAATTTCATCTTTTAATTCCAAAACCCTTTTCAGAACTTTTCCTCGAGAAAGCCATCTTACCTCAGTGTGGTACAAGAGGCATTCGTGATCCGAACCCATTTCTTTGCATACAATAGTAAACAGTCTTGAATTACTAGCATGGCGTTTTATAAAATTAACTACACTCGTAACATCGGTCAGAACTTTATTTAGCTGACTGGATGTGTTTCGAAATGTTAAATGCTCTCTATGAATAATGCAATGAACGTGGATTGCGTTTGGGCTCACCTTTTTTACCTCTGCTATGAAGCCTGCATTTCTTCCAGTCATAGCTGCAGCACCATCGGTACAAACACCAACGCACTTTCTCCAGTCCAGCTCGTTTTCTTCAAAAAATTCATCTACTAATTTAAAAATGTCAAGCCCCCTTGTTGTTCCCATAAGATTTTTACAGAATAGTAAATCTTCCTTCAGTTGTAATTCATGTGGATACCTCACAAACACCATTAAGTTTGCATTATTTGTGTTATCCGTTGATTCATCAAGCTGAGTAGCAAATATTTTACTCTGTTTAATACGTAATAAAAGCGCTGAACTGATATTCTCAGCCATGGAACTAATTCTCCTTTTAATTGTATTGTCGGACATCGGAATCTTTTTTAGTGGTCCTGCTATATGCGAATCATGAATAACTTCGCAAATTTTTATTGCTGCTGGTAAAATCAAAGTTTTGCCAATACTATGAGCCTTTTTATTTTTTGCAATAAGCAAAGCTGTTTCAAAAGAAGCTCTTAAGCACCGTTCTTCTAACTTTGTGTATTTAATCAAACATTTGTTTTGGGTTTTTATAATTTCAGCTTTCCTTCTAAAAAACTCAATTGGTTTTTCTTTAAACACACTGTGAACCAAACTCAAATGGCGTTTAAGTTTTCCTGGTCTCATGCAATCATTTGATAATGTTTTTTGACAGATTACACACAAAGGATGCATTGAATTTTCCTCAGTTATAATAAAACCAAACTGCAAATATGATTCGTCATATTTTCTTGTTTTCCCAACCAAAGAAAATTTTGGTTTCTTTGCAACGGGAACCACTTCAGAAATATTCTCCTCAGAAGAAGATGAGCCTGCTGCATTTGTTAATCCTTGCGTCGAATTGTGTGTTGTTTCCTGTGTTTTTTTTATTAACCATTTATCCATTTTTTCTCCTGATTAAATTAGCTTAAAAAATGACTGCTATGTTTACCGGTCAAAGTTGCAGGTTTTTTAAATATTTTGACAATTAGTAGAAATGATTGATTTCACTTGCGCCAAGTTAACACCGTTGCAAGAGCTGTCAAAAAGTGTACAGAATACACAGGGTCGCTCAGAGGTTTCAAAAATTTACGTACAAGTAACTTTTACGCAAGATATGTTACAATGTAAGTCTCTCGTAATTTTTTTTTTTTTAATTGTTTTTTCAGAGATAAGACAAAAGAGCTTTTTGGAAATATCTGCGGCTCCCCTGGAGGCGGTCTTCGGCCCCCCAGGGGGCCGCGGCCCACCACTTGGCAACCTCTGCACTAGGCGACAAATGAAAGTTTACGATTATATATTTGCCATTAATCCAGTTTTTTATTAAAAGTTCACAAATTTTTTTTTAATTATACTGACTATGAAGGGTATTATAAAACAAAAATAAGTTTCTTAAGTAGAATTAAATAACTTAGACTTGTAAGAACTCATAATTTTTCAAAATAAGGCGACAATTGAAAGTGCACGTTCTTTTTAATCATAAAAAAAATATTTTTTAATGTTAACTTTTTTATTTTTATCTTAAACTTAATATTTAGTATTGCCACCTTTATTTTGAATAACTGCTCGTATGCGGTTTGGCATGCTTTGAACTAAATTTTGGATCACATTTCGAGGGATATTGATCCACTGATGTTGCATTTCCTTCCAAAATGTTGTCATGTTTGTACGACTTTCCATTGGTATTTTTTCATCCAATATTGACCACAGATGCTCAATGGGGTTCAAATCTGGAGATTGAGCTGGCCAGTTAAGCTTTTCAATTGAATTATTTTCAAAATACTGAGTGGCAATACGTGATGTGTGCTTAGGGTCGTTATCTTGTTGAAAGATAAACGGATCCCAAGTTCATTTTTTCTGCACTTTCAATAAGGTTTGCTTGCAGTATACTAACGTAAATATGAGCTGTCATCCGTGTGTCAATTTTTGCGAGATTGCCGACGCCATAAACAGAGAAGCAACCTCAAACCATAAGCGAATCTCCTCCATGCTTAACAGTGGGTTGCACCATGTTGGTCTTAAGTCGATCTGCTGGTCTACACCACACTCGTTTACGTTTTTTTGCATTTTTTAATTGAAATTTTGATTCGTCAGACCAAATAACTTTGTTCCAGTACGACTCCGACATGATGTTCACATACTGAAGAGCAAAAGCGGGGCGTTTTTTTTGATTAGCCTTCGAAATAAACGGTCGTTTCTTTGCCACAAAATTTTTGAGTCCAAAACTTCTCAATTTTCTCTGCACCGTTCTCTCCGAAACTTCTAATTCTAAGCATTCTTTAAGCTGTCTAGCCGATATTTCAGGATTAGCTGTCACTTTACGCTTTAGAATGCGCTCCTCGTGTATTGTTAGTTTTGGTTTTCGACCTCCTCCCCACTGAGTGGCACATGATTTGGTGGTTTGAAATTTTTCGTAGATTTTTCGGGCTCCTGTCTTTGATATGGAAAATTTTTTTGCAATGTTTCCATACGATTCACCTTTTTTCCGCTCCTCAACAATTAATTTTCTGATATCTTCGGATTTTCTCATTTTTCACTTCAAAAAAAAAAAATAAAAAATAAAAAAAAACACTTTAACAAGACACAAAGTTGATAATTTAAAAAATTAATTACCTCGATATATTTTCTTTTTCGAATTATTTAAATTAAATTGCTTTTAACAAAACGTAAACTTTCTTTTGTCGCGCTTACAGCTTGCCACAGACTAAACTAAGCGATCGTTTAAATGCTTGATGCAGAGAATTTTAAAAAATAATATGTATTCAATGAGAAAAGGTAACGGCACTTCGATGTAAATACTATTTAAGAGATCTTTACAGAGAGCAAGTCAATACTGGACTATTTTTTCAGCATTTGAAATCGTTAACTTTCATTTGTCGCCTAGTGTATATATTCAAAGCGATTGTTTTAGGAAGCCGTTCATCACTTAGTGTTTTAATAATTGGATAATTATTTGCTAAATGGAGTTTTTATGTAATCCCTACTTAAGTCGGTTTCATGAAAACTGCCATTTAAGGATTGTGGGTTTATTTCTAAACCAGAACTGGAATATTCAAAAGAGACAGGATTATTTGTCATATAAGTTTCTTTATCGAATGTGGAGTTTCTATGATCGCGTTTTATATGATATATGTGTTTATGTATATTTAAAAACACTCGTTGACAGTTTTCCTTTAAACAAAAAAAACGAGTGGTATTGCGGTGATCATACCGTAAATGCGCGGCGTAACCTTTAAGAGAATCAAAATTAGTATGGCAAAGAAAGCAGCATTGAGTCATTTTGCTTAAAAAATGAAGTTAAATGTAATACATAAAAAACTTAAATGTCAAATAGTGTTGTCAAAATAGTTAAATTAAATAAATAGTGAGTTATTTTGATTTTAACTTCTGATGAACAGCTTTAAGGGATGCGTTATTTATATCGTTTGGAGATGAAACCTCAAAAACGTATTTTTGGACGTAGTTCCATACTACGAGACTTTCCACTGGATATCTTATGTTGAGTGACAAATAGGTAGCAAAGCAGTTTCTAATTGCATCCAATGGGTACCATAAAATAACCAGAGAATAAAAACAAACAACTACAAATAATTTGGTTTGGTTTTCTCATTCTCTCAGGGATCATGACGCAATTATAAAAATGAGAAATAAAAATTCTAGGGTTAAGGAGAATCGATGTACTGAGCGCATGTGTTTTACTTACAACAAATTTCTCCTGCACCTCAACTTTTGATGCTTTGTAGGCTTTTTTTATCTGATCGAGACTTGACAGTGGTAGAAGGGAAGAAGTATATCAGTATCATAAATGCGACAGCCTTTTTTGTACCTAAATTTTTGAATTTTTTTTTTTTTTTGTACCGCTTGGGAATATTAGAATTGGGAGCTTTTTAGATACTACCTACAATGGTGATCTTCGGCGTAAAAAGTTTGGACATTTAATGTATTTATAATATTTTATTTTAATGAATTTCATTTAATTTTTAAGAATACTTCTGAGCTGATAGATAACGTTTTTTTTAGTATATCTATAATAATATCTTCCTTATGAAGTTGCTTGCCATTTATCCTAGAATTCTCCAAAAGGTAGTGCTGACACTACGTAATTAACATATACTTGGTGGTTACCACATACATCTACATAACTTATTATTCCTTATTTCCTTACAGGATTTCGCGCAAGGATGTGGTATGATTTTTATACCACCGCGCTTATGTGATAGCTTTATTTATGGAATTCATTAAAACAGGATTTCGTTTTACTTAAACAAAGTGGAACATGGCAAGTAGAGCACATCCACTGAGTTCTTCTCTGGTGTCCCGTCTTGCTGCAGTGCGCACATCTTCGTATTGTGGTTCTTACTGGTTGGTGGGACGACGAGGCTCGTATGCTTGCATCTACAAAAGGTTTATTGTTTTTTAGTCGAATAGTGGTTTTTACTTTTGGCCTTGCAGAAGTTACGAATGAACATGAACCTGAGTGACACAGACTTGAAATTATATCCAGCTTAAAATCTTTTAGTGGTAACCTATACCCATCACTTTTGGCAATTATATAAGCATTGACGACTGCCACATCGAGAAAATGAAAAAAAATTCGATGCCACCATTTGCGGCTCTTTCTATTCAACTCATAATATTTCTTTAGTTGATCTAACTTGTCGACGTTGTTCATATGCATATTATAATCATGTATAATACCTGGTTTATCAATTTCCATCACTGTACCATCACGTTGACGTTGCATTACCTTGACAAGTTCATTTGGATCATGGAAACTGGACAAAGCTGTGACCGCTCGTTTGTCAATCCATTTCATAAAGAGCACACCCGTATCGCTTATTTGCCAGTCATATTCTCCCCTTTTTAATTGCTTGTCAGGCTTAATATCGGTCGGGAGATATTTTCGATTACTTCGCACTGTCCCGCAACCATTTATTAACTTTTTTTTCAATTCCAGGATGAGGTTGTAGGAAGTGAAGAAATTATCAAAATATACCTTATGATTTTTCCCACCCAAATCTGATAGTAGATCGAGAACAGCACGTTCGCCAAGCCTTTTTTCCACTAGTTCACCTTTTTTGCCTGTATAAATTTCAAAACGTTGAACGTAACCGCTGCTATTGCATAACATCCAAGTTTTGAACCCTCTTTTTATTGGTTTTTTTGGCATATACTGAATTAGAGTTGAACGACCTTTAAAACAGTAAACTCTAAACAAAATAAATCCATAAATATATATGTCTTGGAACCTACCTTTGAATCTAATCATGGATTCATCTACCGCTAGATATTCACCCGGGTTAAAACACAATTCAAATCTCTCTAGCAACATATCCAGAAACGGTTGAACTTTATACAGCTTGTTGAACTTAGGTGATCCTTTTTTAGGCATTAGGGTAGAATCATTCAAATGTATATTAGATAAAATCCAATCAAATCTTCTTATAGGCATTATTTTCGATATATAGCCGCCATTTAATTCCGGACGAGATGACCAATAGTCTCTGTAACTGGCCTGGACTTATATTCCCATTAGAAAGTTAATTCCAATAAAAGCTTGTATTTCTAAGGCATTTGTTGGAGTGTAGCGTTTGCCAGATTGTTGAGCATACAGGTTCGTTTGAAATACAATATGTTCAATAATTTATTTTGTTATAATTTTACTAAAAATATTAAAATTATCATGGGATGCCACGTTTTCCACAACTTCTGTAGGTCCCTGTTTCATGCCAGTAAATGCAATTGGTATCTCTATTGAATTTTGCTTACTCCAATTTGGTGGGGTGACTTCTACGAGGCTGCTAAATAAATTAGATATACGAATATCGTCGTCGGTATCAAATTGTTCACACGAATTTCAAACTCCACTACATCCCGGGTTTTCACCTTCATCAAAGTGTTTATCTTCATTGTCGACTGCAAGGATGTTATCAAAAAGTTCCTGGATTTGTTTCTGATCATTGAGGTCCTCAACTTCATCGATAATTGACTGAGCGTCTGATGGAATCTCTTCCACAACAACTTCATCCTCGATTGTTTCCAATATATAGGAAATATCACTGTCTTTGAGTTTATTGTTTTTAGCCATGGATATAATGCGCAGTGGTATTATTTTTATACCATCAACTTTAACCTTCACTACTTCAAAAGTTTTGATTTATTTTTGATGTTACTCTTTTCAAGCACGTTATTCACTATCTTATTGATCAAAAATTATACAAGTATGAAGTCTAACGCACGTGTTTTGCAGAAATTTACTAAATAATGGAAAACACTGTCAAGACTTGACAGATGGTACTCAAGTTTAGTTCAAAATATATATAGGTGTTTATAATTAAGTGCGAAATCCCAGAGTGGTAAGACTTTGATGTGTCCTCCCATTGTGGTTATGGTTTTTATTAGATAATCACTGGCATTGTTACCAATGGTGTATGGCAATTTTGGTTTAAAAATAAAATATGGTATAATAAAAGTTATTATAAATATTAATGCTAATCCTATCATCTTTATCTCTAGCGATTGACCCCAAATCAGTAGGTGTATCTGGTTTCACTAAAACAATTATTTGAAATATATATCTATCTCTTTCAAACATTTTGTATATTTTTTTTTTTTTTAATATAAGCTTAAATCTACATATAAAAGTGGTATTTAGAATATACCATTGCACACAGAATGTAGGAAAATTAATTAGATAAGTGGTATAGTTTTCATACCACCGCGCCGGAAAGAGATAACTATGTGTTTACATGAAAGGTTTATATTATTACTACAATTATACTACAGACGTATGATTTTTTGTACAAATAAATTGAAAATTTGTTTTTTTTTACTTCTTCTTTATGTACGTACTTGCACCTATATGATTTTGTGTAAATTGATACGTTGTCTTTAGTGTCAAATGTGTGTGTTGATTTTGTTGGCAAAACTGAGTTCTTGTCCTTGTCCAAGAATACGTCTTCGTACGCTTGGCATAATTTAAATAGTGATTTCCTTTCTTCTGTGTTGAGATGCGATGAACGAATGAATGCAGTTATGTCACCTTCGATTCCTTGTTTATTGCATTCTGTGTGAAGATTATTTATTTCAACAAAATTTGCAGTATTGTTCTACTTTATACCTTCTAAAGTGGCGTTGGTTAGCATTGACTAGAATTTGCCCGCTTCAGGAACTTTACTATTCATTTGGGCAATTCACACAGTTTATTGTAATGTTTTAATATACTAATATTTTAATGTACTAATTTTTGACAACTGTGAGCACAACTTAAGTAAAAAGTATTAATTTGTACTTTCAAAACAGCTGATTTAAATGAAAGCTGACTCAATCATGGGGAGAAACAAAAGATTTTGAATAGATTGTGTCTGCAGAGATCAGCGAATATTTTGTTTAATGATTCGATTAAGTATTTGGCCATAACGTTATTCGTTTGTATTTATTGATTTTATCGGCCTCCTTAACTATGTTTTGAAAATTATTGTAGGCTTTGGCCGTTTTAAAATTAAACTAAATTTTTAATTTTTGGTTTTTATATTTCGATATTTCGACTAAAATTATTAGTCATCATCAGGACCTATGAACAAAAAATATATATATGTATAAAACATTTTTCACAAAGACTTAAACATTATTTTAGCACAATAAACACAATGAAAAAAGCAATCACAATTGAACATTAAAAAAATTATTTTTACCAGTAACACTTAACGAAATTGTACCTAGTACTTGTTTAAAAGAGTTACTTTCGTCAACTAATATTTTGTCTAATTAAATGTTTATAAATATGTGCACAGTTTTCGGTGTCCCCCAGTGGGAAAAACCATCCTTCTATAACGCATTATACCCTGCTTACTTTTTATCCGTATGGCATGCAAACGTCCCTTACGAATCCCCATTACTTTTACACAGGCATAGTCGCCGGAAACAAGCTTCCTTTGGTAAAGTAAGAAATGCATCATACGTACTTACATATTCCTTTACTAAAATAAAGTGCAGGGAATGTACTCCCGACGATCGGAATCGTTCGGGTTTCCATGCTATTGCACTTTAATTGGTAAGGTGGTTGTATGAAGGAAAACGTAAGGTACTCGTAAGGTGCATTATTTGTAACGTGCACATCATCCATTTGAGCCTTCCCGACGACGGATAATGTAAGCACTGCTTACGTTTTCACAGCCAAAATAAGGTGCGCGTAAGGCGAACTAGCGAAAAAATTATAGTAGGGAAGGCGGAAATATCGCGCTTGCTATTTTTCGCTCTCCTTAAGTGTTGTTAAACAGAAAAATTATAGCAAAACAGATCTAAAGAAAGTAACTTAACGATAACTTGAAATAAAACAAATGTATGATTAACAGTTTTTTTATTTTTTATTTTAAAAACTTAAAAAAAAAACAAAAAAATTCATTTTGATAAAAAAGCATTTGAAATAAGTTTTTTAATTTAATTATTTAAAAATTTGAAATTAAGTATTTAAACAATTCAAAAAAACAAAAAATTCATTTTGATAAAAAAAAATTAAACTTAAAATAAGTTTTTTAAATTAATTATTTAAAAATTTTAAATTAAGTATTTTTTGTGGATTTTTTGAGGTCTTCGCATTTCTTTTTATAAAATATATTTTTATTATTTTTAAATGCTTTCCGAATGTCACGGATATATTATATATATATATATCCATCCTTTTTAAGTGCTTCTGTAACAGAGATGGTTATTTTTGTAAAACATTTTTTTATTAAGAAAAGGTACCATAAAGCGATGCATTAAATGATGTATAATCCTTTAGAGCATATTTCTTGCTGACGCCATCATAATTAAGTGATTGAATAAAGTTTCTGTCAATAATGCGATGTAAACTTTTTACAATACCATCAGGTGTTGTAATGGATTTCATTAATTGAGCCTATAATATAACAAATTTTAACAAAGCTGTAAGTCGCTGATCACAATAGAAACTAACATATTGCGTAGGATCCTGACAGCATAAAGAATTCAGTTCTGATAATTCGGCCAAACTCTTGACTGGGAATGTTGTTCGTAAAACGTTTTGTGGGCCACTTTTTTTTATTTGGTCCAATACTGCATATATTTTTCTCATGGCAGTTAAATTTGATTCTGTGAAATAAATTAATTATTGTGACCAAATCTGATTGAAATCGACTTAAAAATTTGACCGTACCTTGCAAGGCTTTTAAGGATTCTTTTATTTGGTTTTGATTTTCTAAAATAGTTTTCTATATTTATATGATATTTGTGTTATTTATTGTGTTGATCTGATGATTTATTTATACACCGGATAATTTTTATTAGTTTTACAAATAACACCTTTTCAAAAACCATTTTTATATTAATATGATTTAGTTTGTAATTAAACATATATATATTAAAATAATTAATTTTGGAATCGTGATGTGGAATAAAATAATTGTGAACATTTTTCTTAGTATATATCTTGAATTTAATGGAATGGTATATGAAGAATTGGAATAAGTAAGAAATTGTTATCGTATGGTAAACATACGAACTTAAATTTTATTTGAGTAATATGGAAGGTCTCCTGAGTTGCTTTCATTACTTTGCTTACTTCTACTATCCCTAAATCATCACCAGAATATACAGGGCCAACAAAAAAGTTATCGACACTTTCAAATCTCTTTCCCACGATAAACATATCATTATCTTTTTTTATAAACTCTGTAATAGTAAAAGGAATGAAAGGATCAACGCAACACACATTATTAGGAGTTTTAATGGATAATAGGTAATTTTCCCCATAGTACTGAGTAAAAATGCCATTCCGCTGTTTATGAAATCCTGATTTCTTTTCATCGGTTTTGTTCATATCGGTTACAGAAAAGAAATTATTTAACTGCTGTAAT